>JAINUG010000100.1:2347500-2707500 GCA_029706075.1 Aldrovandia affinis
TTCCAAGTAGAGGACAGAAATGTTTTTTCCCTGCTAGTGCCATTAGCTTTTTTACAATTCAACAATTTTCATGATCATTGGTGTGACTATTTCTTGCTTGACTCAGTGGGTTTGGTCTCATCCAGTCAGTCGTATCGCCACAGAGAGTGGAACCCGCTTGGAATCTCTCTTCTCTGAGGCCTGATCCGATCTCATTGCGCGTGCTCCCCCAGACAAGAAGTGAAATAGTTTCCAGGTGGCTTCATTAATTACTCTACCACTTAAGCTCGTTATCAGAGAGAGAGGGGGAGGGGGACTGGATGCCTTTGCAGACCCTGTGTAGACAAGAGGGAGGTGGTAATTGGTAGGTTCATTATTTGTGGGTCTAATTCTGTTTAATGTGCTTGTGTGATACACCTTTTACTCATTCAGGATGATGCCATGGGTGTGTTGGTAATTTCCTTGTAAAGATGTAACTCAGTGTTGCTCTGCTCATCATGTGTGAGGACTGCAAGGACCTGTGAAGGTCACTTTTGGAAAGGATATTGTGCATGTTCATGATGCAGACCATACAAAATCAAAATGCACACACGCGCATACACGCACGGTGATTACTTGATTGCTACAAAAAAATGTACCAAACATAAAATCATCAGTCAACTGCTGGCATTGAAATGCAATGAACACGAGGGAGAAAATAATCTAAGACATTACAACTGGAAATTGTACCCTGGAGTAATTAATCTCGAATAATATTTCTTGTGAATACCTTCATGTCCCCTTTCCCTTGGGAGCTGTAAGGGAAGTAATCGAATTGAAAATATTACAAACCTCCCATAATTCTATCCGCTGTACCGAAAATGCCACACCATGTTCCAGATATCACATTTTAAAAAGAACAATTTGTGGGGAATGGGGAAATCAATCACCTTTAGGCAGCTTGACTGTGGGCAAAGTCACCATAGAACAGACCATTGTTGAATATCATTGTTGCACACCACGTTATGATATACACATTCACACACACACACACACGTGGATACATGCACACTTACTGTACACACATAGACACACAAACACCCACAAACTACCACAGACATGCACCCACACATAAACACATTCACACACATAAACGTACACGCATACACAGACACACACAGTACAATTCAAGGGTATTAGTATTTCGATGAATACACTGTGTGCGTGTTCAGTTCATTTGTTAATCTGCCTGTCGGCTGTGATGTGAATATCCCTCCCCGTGATGCCAGGTGATCATTCAGGTGTTCAGTGTTAAATCCCCACACTGAACACCTGAGGTGCGTCAGGGGTTCGAGGTGCTGTGGATAGAGAGGGGTTCTCACTCGAGTCCATCCCCTCCCTTTGAGCACAGGGAGGGAAGGGAACGCTGTGAGTTGTATCATGAAGTCAGGGTTTACTGGGCCAGCAGGGGGCGCACTGTGAGTCAGTTCCCATAAAGGGGAAGGGGGCGGGAAGGGTACAGTGCACACCAAGGGAGTGTGCTAAGCATCATGTCCCACAAGAGGGATATTAGGCCAGCAAGGGACAAACTTTGAGTCTGTATCCCATGCTTCCAGCCATGGGCTTCAGTGCTTCCAGCCTTCCTGCTGTGGGCGGTAGGTGTTTGCGTAGTGTGGCATCCCAAGGGGCTGCCTAAGAAAATGGCTGCCGGGTCCTTCAACACATGGCAGCCATTTTCACTACATTTCCCAGCAGACCACAGCAACACCTGAACGGAGTCAAGCAATGGAGCTAACGAACAGCTGAAGGCCATTGCAAGGCCTATTTAAAGGACTTGCTCCCAGCACACATGGAGAGGAGTCGGAACGTGGTTGAGAAGGAGTTACTGTGAGTGTGTTTGTTTGAATAGTAGAAACCTGTGAAGTCGCTGACCAGCCAGGATTAGAAAGGAGTGTTGGAGTGTGTTTGTTTGTGTGTATTGGATTGCTGCTTTGGATTTTGACAACGGACTGGATTACGAAACTGACTTGGATTTGGAATTGGAACGGACATCGACAACGAGAAGGATTGCGGACTTTGTGTGTTTGTATTCCCCTGAAGACCCCACCCTTTGTTTTGTGTTGTCTAGAGTTTATTTATTAAATTATTGTTTTTGTTCTGAATACTGCCTCCTCTGTGTTTTTGAACTTGCCTACGCCCTCTGCAAGGTCCGTGCGTGTCGCCCAACCCCTGGGGACACCACATATGGTGGAGAATGCGGGCAGAGGGCATCACTTATAGGCAAGAGGAGGTAGTGCAAGTGAGTGGGATTTTTGATTTTTGATTTTTGATTTTTGAAAGCGATACAGATTATGGAAGGGGACTGGACACTGGATCCAAACATGGAGTCTTGGCTGGAGGCAGAGGGGCCCAAGCACCTGTCAAAAGTGCACCGACGGTCCCTCAAGGTCTACTTTTAAGCAAGTCCAGCCCTCAAATGCTCTTTTTTGTCTGGAATGGCGCCTGACGTTGCTGAGGCCATCAGTGAAATGGAGAGGGTGTTGAGAACCCTGAAGGGACGACCGATGAAAAAAGTCCTAAAGAAGGATGGCCACTCCTGCTCTGTGGTGCCCCTAGGGAGAAGAGCGAAAATGTCCCGGGTAAGCCGCAAAAGCAGCATACAACTGTCGCAGACAAGTGTGCTGGCTTAGAGGCGGAGTTAGGAGAGGCACAAGTGATAATCAAGGGCAAACAGGAAGAGGTCCACAAATTGGAGCAATGCTGTCGGGACCAGAGGGAAGACCTGGTGAAGAACCAGAGATGGGCGGCCATGGTGGAGGACCAATGGCGAGTCACCCTCCGGGAGGTCCAGCAACTGAAAGGTGTCCAGACTGAGCTGTACCAGACAAAAGCTGAGTTGGGGACCTCGGAGGAGCGCCATCTGGTGGCCGTGGGGAGATTGCTGCAGGAGCACACTGACTCGCTGAGAGTGGTGGGAATCATGGCTGGGGAGCTGGAGAAGGACAAAGCATCCCTGGGCAATGAAGTGAGGCAGGTAGAGGCCCACAACCTGGCGCTCGAAGAGCGGGTGAGTAACCTCACTAAAAAGTTGGAGGAAAAGAACCGACAGTGTCGGGACATCCAGGAGTCCCAAGACCAGGCTAAAGAGGAATATGCCAGGGCCTTGGAGGATGTCCAGAACAGGCTCGCCCAGAAGGAGGCGGAGCTAAAGAGAGCAGCGGAGACCCATGCGTCCGAGGCAGAGAAACTCCGGAGCCGAGCGGAGCAGGAGATTGAGGGAAGGCGGGAGCTGGAGGCTCAGCTGGAAGAGGTGAAGTATGTTCTAAAAGAACAAGAAGAGAACATTTTTGTTTTGCAGGAACTTCACCTAACCACCTCTGCAGCCCTCCTGACTGAACAAAGCAAAATGAAGAGCTCCTCTAATGCGAGAGGAAATACAGGTCTTAACTGAGAGGCTGGACCAGAAAGAAGCCCAGCAGCGGGCCACCGAGAATTCATTTCTTCAAATATTAAAAAACCAAACCGACACTCTGCTGGATCTACAGGATCAGTTGAAAAGGGTGAGTGAGGAATTTGAATTTGTGACTCCTAAACCCGATGTAAAAGACTCTGCACGCAGGTGGAGAACGCACAGCCAGGTGAGCTGGCAGAGATGATGACCAGACATTGGAGTGGGGACAATGGTCCTCGGTCCCACTCAGCCTGCCGGACCTTCAAGGGAGCCTAGAGGACCTATGGGGGGACCATAGTGTGAAGGAAAGCCTCTTGGCAATACCAGAGGCCTGGTGGACCACCCAACCATCTCCTGATGTGGTGAGTCCGTCGCAGGCACTGAAATTGAGAAAAGTGGATATTGGTGGTTTTCCCCTTGAAGAGAAATGGAAAACTGAACAGGCTGACAGTTAAAGGAAAAGGTGATTTGAAGGAAAGAAGGACAAAGAAAGACAAAGACAAAATTAACAGTGTTGTGAAGAGCATGCTTTCCCCAGTTACCCCCTGACCCCTGAAAGGAAAAGGGACGTGGAAGAAAAGGCCAAAGAATGGACTATGGAGGAAAAGGCTGCGCAGGGTTCGCTGGAGCAGCCATGGAAGGCTGGTGAGGACCGAGCAAGACGGGTACTTGTCCGGTCCATGAAGCCCAGAGCCAGTACCCACATGTGGCCAGTTGGGGGCAACCAAGGTGAGCGACTTTCGCCATTTCTAACAGCTTGCAGATGTTCTTGCAGGTGATGAATGGAGATGGAATCTGGACATTTGACCCTGGCGGAAAACTGCCTGAGTGGACCTGGAGAGGGGGACCCTCCTGGTGGCCGCGGGACATAGGCCGCTCAGCCCTCCCGAGGTCAGAGCTGAGGAGGAGGGTGTGTGGCATCCCAAGGGGCTGCCTAAGAAAATGGCTGCCGGGTCCTTCAACACATGGCAGCCATTTTCACTACATTTCCCAGCAGACCACAGCAACACCTGAACGGAGTCAAGCAATGGAGCTAACGAACAGCTGAAGGCCATTGCAAGGCCTATTTAAAGGACTTGCTCCCAGCACACATGGAGAGGAGTCGGAACGTGGTTGAGAAGGAGTTACTGTGAGTGTGTTTGTTTGAATAGTAGAAACCTGTGAAGTCGCTGACCAGCCAGGATTAGAAAGGAGTGTTGGAGTGTGTTTGTTTGTGTGTATTGGATTGCTGCTTTGGATTTTGACAACGGACTGGATTACGAAACTGACTTGGATTTGGAATTGGAACGGACATCGACAACGAGAAGGATTGCGGACTTTGTGTGTTTGTATTCCCCTGAAGACCCCACCCTTTGTTTTGTGTTGTCTAGAGTTTATTTATTAAATTATTGTTTTTGTTCTGAATACTGCCTCCTCTGTGTTTTTGAACTTGCCTACGCCCTCTGCAAGGTCCGTGCGTGTCGCCCAACCCCTGGGGACACCACATGTCAAAAGTGCACCGACGGTCCCTCAAGGTCTACTTTAAGCAAGTCCAGCCTCAAATGCTCTTTTTTGTCTGGAATGGCGCCTGGACGTTGCTGAGGCCATCAGTGAAATGGAGAGGGTGTTGAGAACCCTGAAGGGACGACCGATGAAAAAAGTCCTAAAGAAGGATGGCCACTCCTGCTCTGGTGGTGCCCCTAGGAGAAGAGCGAAAATGTCCGGGTAAGCCGCAAAGCAGCATACAACTGTCGCAGACAAGTGTGCACTGCTAGAGGCGGAGTTAGGAGAGGCACAAGTGATAATCAAGGGCAAACAGGAAGAGGTCCACAAATTGGAGCAATGCTGTCGGGACCAGAGGGAAGACTGGTGAAGAACCAGAGATGGGCGGGGCCATGGTGGAGGACCAATGGCGAGTCACCCTCCGGGAGGTCCAGCAACTGAAAGGTGTCCAGACTGAGCTGTACCAGACAAAAGCTGAGTTGGGGACCTCGGAGGAGCGCCATCTGGTGGCCGTGGGGAGATTGCTGCAGGAGCACACTGACTCGCTGAGAGTGGTGGAATCATGGCTGGGGAGCTGGAGAAGGACAAAGCATCCCTGGGCAATGAAGTGAGGCAGGTAGAGGCCCACAACCTGGCGCTCGAAGAGCGGGTGAGTAACCTCACTAAAAAGTTGGAGGAAAAGAACTGACAGTGTCGGGACATCCAGGAGTCCCAAGACCAGGCTAAAGAGGAATATGCCAGGGCCTTGGAGGATGTCCAGAACAGGCTCGCCCAGAAGGAGGCGGAGCTAAAGAGAGCAGCGGAGACCCATGCGTCCGAGGCAGAGAAACTCCGGAGCGAGCGGAGCAGGAGATTGAGGAAGGCGGGAGCTGGAGGCTCAGCTGGAAGAGGTGAAGTATGTTCTAAAAGAACAAGAAGAGAACATTTTTGTTTTGCAGGAACTTCACCTAACCACCTCTGCAGCCCTCCTGACTGAACAAAGCAAAATGAAGAGCTCCCTCTAATGCGAGAGGAAATACAGGTCTTAACTGAGAGGCTGGACCAGAAAGAAGCCCAGCAGCGGGCCACCGAGAATTCATTTCTTCAAATATTAAAACCAAACCGACACTCTGCTGGATCTACAGGATCAGTTGAAAAGGGTGAGTGAGGAATTTGAATTTGTGACTCCTAAACCCGATGTAAAAAAGACTCTAGCACGCAGGTGGAGAACGACAGCCAGGTGAGCTGGCAAGAGATGATGACCAGACATTGGAGTGGGGACAATGGTCCTCGGTCCCACTCAGCCTGCCGGACCTTCAAGGAGCCTAGAGGACTATGGGGGACCATAGTGTGAAGGAAAGCCTCTTGGCAATACCAGAGGCCTGGTGGACCACCCAACCATCTCCTGATGTGGTGAGTCCGTCGCAGGCACTGAAATTGAGAAAAGTGGATATTGGTGGTTTTCCCTTGAAGAGAAATGGAAACTGAACAGGCTGACGGTTAAAGGAAAAGGTGATTTGAAGGAAAGAAGGACAAAGAAAGACAAAGACAAAATTAACAGTGTTGTGAAGAGCATGCTTTCCCCAGTTACCCCACCTGACCCCTGAAAGGAAAAGGGACGTGGAAGAAAAGGCCAAAGAATGGACTATGGAGGAAAAGGCTGCGCAGGGTTCGCTGGAGCAGCCATGGAAGGCTGGTGAGGACCCGAGCAAGACGGGTAATTTGTCCGGTCCATGAAGCCCAGAGCCAGTACCCACATGTGGCCAGTTGGGGGCAACCAAGGTGAGCGACTTTCGCCATTTCCTAACAGCTTGCAGATGTTCTTGCAGGTGATGAATGGAGATGGAATCTGGACATTTGACCCTGGCGGAAAACTGCCTGAGTGGACCTGGAGAGGGGACCCTCCTGGTGGCCGCGGGACATAGGCCGCTCAGCCCTCCCGAGGTCAGAGCTGAGGAGGAGGGTGTGTGGCATCCCAAGGGGCTGCCTAAGAAAATGGCTGCCGGGTCCTTCAACACATGGCAGCCATTTTCACTACATTTCCCAGCAGACCACAGCAACACCTGAACGGAGTCAAGCAATGGAGCTAACGAACAGCTGAAGGCCATTGCAAGGCCTATTTAAAGGACTTGCTCCCAGCACACATGGAGAGGAGTCGGAACGTGGTTGAGAAGGAGTTACTGTGAGTGTGTTTGTTTGAATAGTAGAAACCTGTGAAGTCGCTGACCAGCCAGGATTAGAAAGGAGTGTTGGAGTGTGTTTGTTTGTGTGTATTGGATTGCTGCTTTGGATTTTGACAACGGACTGGATTACGAAACTGACTTGGATTTGGAATTGGAACGGACATCGACAACGAGAAGGATTGCGGACTTTGTGTGTTTGTATTCCCCTGAAGACCCCACCCTTTGTTTTGTGTTGTCTAGAGTTTATTTATTAAATTATTGTTTTTGTTCTGAATACTGCCTCCTCTGTGTTTTTGAACTTGCCTACGCCCTCTGCAAGGTCCGTGCGTGTCGCCCAACCCCTGCAAAGAGAGGCCGGGACGTCCACCAGTTTAATTAAATTTGCGCGGAGGCATCAAATCTCACTGTCCACGAGCTGCAGAGCCTGCTGGTCAAGGATGGAGCGCACTGTGACAGTCACAGGTGCAGGCGTGGGAAGAAGCATTAATATTTCAGAACGGCAGAGTTTCATCCAGAAATAACAATTTATACCTTTTATTGCATTTCTCATCCGTGCAGTTAAATGTGTGCATTTGATTTTTGTTATTTTATTTCCAAATTCCCAGCACTGACATGAAGTATTAAAAAAAATAAAACAAACAGCTTTATACAGTATGGTGTTGGTTTTAATGTCTTCAGCCCAAAAGGGCATATCTGGGATTGTAAATGAAATATGATGAGCGCGGGGAGATTGGGCTTGGGGGAGAGGGGGGGGCTCTGAGTGCACACGCTGGGGGAATGGATACTGTCCGAGCTGGGCCTTCATGTCTTTGATCACAGCTTAACACCACTGACAGCGTCTTAAAAACAAGAGAGATATGAGAGCTTCGGCTGGCAGGCCCTGCAGCATAAATCCAGCCCACGAGCCGAGCCCGTGACCTTGACTCATCCCAGATCCTTTCCCTCCGCATCTTTTACGAACAACGCGCCGTTTCCGCTCCTCATCCATTAGCAGCATGTGCGCTATCTCCGCCGTCACTGCATCTGTCTTCTATTAATCCCGATGCCACGCAGCCGCCGCTCTGCCCAGCGATGCTGGGAATCAGGGGTAATTTGTCGCGTCTTTTGTCACCGGATTAATGTGTTTATGGCAGCAATTTGTTTGTAATCTGTTAACAACCAACAGAGACGTCTTTGCTTATACGAGGAGCGAAAAAGGAGGAGAACTGCCACAAACGCAAGCATACATATTCATCAACAGGCTCCTGTGAGATTGTGC
Organism: Aldrovandia affinis; assembly: GCA_029706075.1. NCBI lineage: Eukaryota > Metazoa > Chordata > Actinopteri > Notacanthiformes > Halosauridae > Aldrovandia > Aldrovandia affinis. The sequence continues at coordinate 2,355,812 of JAINUG010000100.1, forward strand.
GAGAGAAGTCAAGTCACACTTTCCTGTGAACATTTTCTCATTGGATTTAAACTTTCATAAATTGTTCCTCACCTTTGTTATAGTAGCTATTCATGTTGAAAAGCTTTTGGTTTTTATTCAAAAAATAAATGATTAAAAAGTCTGTTTGCTCATTTTTTAATCCTTTTGTGGTTTGCTATCCTACCACAGGCAATCTAATTCTCACAATTCCCACAATACACTTTGCCTCTCCTCCACTGGATTTTACATATTGAGATGGCAGGTATGCGATCCGCCAAGTTACGGTTTGGCAGGGAACACCCCATAACTATATAGCATAGAGAGTTTGCCACTTTTCAGGTAAAGATATACACATGTTATTTAATCGTGTCTCCTCCTCCACGTAATGCTACTCAAGTTATTCAATCCATTTCAAACGAATTCACTAGCTAGGTAGCTGTAAATACATATGAATAAATTAGTTAGTTCGTTAGTGAGTTAGTGAGTCACAATTTAAATGTACACATTATAACATTTTGACAATGACAATGTTCTCATGCTCTGGCATCTGCAGAAAAGAGTATTGGGATTTCTGGTTTTTCTGGTACAGTAGAACCTGAAGGATAAAAATTCATCAGCAATGGAGGTGTTTCGGAACTCGGAAATAGACCAATTTAACCTTTTGGAGTGAAGTTCCAAAGTTCTGGAAAATAATAATGGTGTGTGAATGAGTGAGGTTTTATTTCATGCCTTGAAAGGTGAACTTAGCTCAGTCAGATCTTTAAAAAATATTTTTTTAAAGACACTGAGGCCCTAATATAGCCAGGGAGGCTGTTCCAGAGCACTAGTGCCCTGTAGTGCAAGCTCTGCCCCCTGTTCTCCTGAACTTAGTAAGCTAAGGAGGTCTTTATTAAATGATGAGATTATTAGATGGCGTGTATGGAGATAAAAGATCTGAAATTTACTCAGGGGCTAAGCTATGCCTGGCTTTAAAAGTCATTTACACAATATTAAAATGAATTCTAAAAGACACCGGAAGACAGTGTAAGGATGCTAAAACCGAGGTTATATGAGACCACTTATTAGTATCACCAAGGAGCCTTGTGTCTGAATTCTGCACAAACTGAAAGCAAGACAGGGCATTGTGATTCAAGCAAGTATATAGAGCATATAGAGTATATTCAAGTATGCATATATAATATTCTATCAATAATAAATAATCTAATAAATTCTTGATTTTAGAAATATTTCTCAAGTTATAAAAGCAAGTCTGGACTCATTTTTGAATGTGTATTTCAAAACTAAGCTCTGGGTCAAAGATGACACCAAGAGTACTAGAGGCTGTTTTAACATTCTGAATATCTATAAGAGTATGGAAGGGCATACAGCCTACTCGAATCATTAGGATTAAAAGACAAATACAACTAAGTGTCTTCAACATAAAAATTAAAGGGTATATTGTGTCTACAGATTACTTGGCGCAGAGGTAACATTTAGGATGGAGAACAAAATAGGCCCCAGAATTGAGCATTGAGGGACCCCACAAGTAATTGATGCAGTAGAGGACACAGAGTCAGCAATGGAGACTAAAAACTGTCTACCAGAAAGGTATCATTTAAGCCAATTTAAAGTAGTCCCACAGACTCATATACAGTTATAAGACAGTTGATTAAGATTTTATAGTCAACAGTGTCAAAGGCTGCGCTGAGGTCCAGAAGCACCAAGACTGAGCATTCACCAGCATCAGCATTATACGGTAATAAATATGGCTTCTTAAGAAGGGGCTGAACCATAGCTGATTTAAAGTCAGAAAGAACAGACCCTGATGCTGAAGAGCTGTTAATTATATCAGCAACGTCTTGGCAGATTGTTCCCCTGGCCGCCTTCCGGAGACTAGTGGGCATGACATCCAAAGGGCAAGTTTAATTTGAGAGGGAGTCTTATGAGATCCTCTACAGAGATAGGTTCAAAGCGGCTTCTGTAGCAGCAGTATTCTGACCTGTCATAGTCACATCATGCACCGAAGGAGGAATATGTGCTCTAATGTCAGAAAAAGGTTGGAAAAGTGGATGAAATCCCTGGTGGGACTCTGCTTGTTTTTGTTCTGTTATTCTACTTTATGTTTAAATTGAGCTGATCTCAGACCTATGAATTCAGGCCTTGCAGAAGCCAGTCCTAGACTTTGTGATCAGACTTGCATTTCATCCCAAGTGAGCATTTGCTTGAGTTGGCTATGGGACTCACCTCTGTAACAAGCCTTCACTCAAACAGTCCTGGTGAAAGACCCGAGTAAGATTGAGGTCCAGAAGCTGCTCTCGGTATAAAACCCAATCCAACAGCACTTTTCAGAGAGTCGTGGAGAATAACAAGCCAAATATTATTCTCCAGAGTTCCCTCAGCATCAAACATCATTATGGGCTATCATCGTTTCTCCCTCAGTACAAAGTCTACACATTTGCTGACTCTCTATAAGGAGACAGTTGAGGGCGTAACCCTCCCCTCGCTCCAATCGTTTTTCTTCTGTATGTGGACAGACTCAATATGGGGGGTGATGCTCTCCTGAACAAGTGTAGTGGCATAGGGGGTGGATTTGTAAAGCGGCCATTCACAGGAAATATCAATATCGTATAAAAACGTGCTGTATTTTACTTACTAGTCATACAATTCATAAAATTCCCAACCAGGCTCAAAAATCTCTCCCTCTCCACCTCAGATGATGTAGGGCTGCCATCATTGCCCAGGTGGGTTATAAGCCTTGGTGGTGGTTGAGGTGAGTTTCTCCCATTCACTGTAAAGCGCTTTGAGGTAATGAGATGAAAAGTACAATATAAATGTAATCCATTATTATTATTATTATTATTATTATTATTATTATTATTATTTTTATTATTATTATTATTATTATTATTATTATTATTATTATTATTATTATTATTAATATATAATACTAGCATGTACTGGCAGTGAGGTGGCATCTGTGTCCACTAATTATGGACAGTCACATTAATCACATTAACTAAAGTTTTCAAATATTACTATTAGCCTACATTGTTTCCATTACTTGTTACTACTAAACAAAATAAACACACACACAAAAAATACAAAAATAAAAAATTATGATCTTACAGCTGCTGTTTTTGTTATTGTTATCATTATTATCCCTGAACTCTTCAATTGTTCTGTTGTTATACAATTAACTGTACACGCTTTGGAAAGACTGTTAAATATTTAGTGCATGCAAAATTGTACAACACAAGCGACCTTGTTACACAATGCAGCAGTTATACTACACACGCATATTCATTGGGCTAGGGTGGTGGAACGGGGTGGGTGGGGGCGACACCATGGTGGGAGTCATTACTGATGAGATGGGAGTTCGTTTTTTTTAAGATAGTGATTGGCAACACATGCCTGCTGTAACCCGTGGTGAGGCTCATGAAGTCACACTCTCCCATCCATCACTAAATACAATGCAGTCATCTCAGGGCCGATTACTATATCACACAGGGGCACAATAAAGGGTTGTACTCGTCCTTTAGGGCAGAGGGCATCTCTTCACTGGCCCCATCAAAAACCCACCTGTAACAGAGGGAAACATCAAGCCTTCAGTTCCTAATAAGCGGATATTTTCTGTGTGTTCGTTTCCTGGTATCATCAGCCATTGATGTTTAATTGGGACATTATCCGCTCCTTGCTGTTGCTTAATCACCAGCCTTTTATCTCTGAAAATGAGCCTGCTGTTTCAGAGGGTGCTTCAGCTGTTCCCTGCACTGAGGAGTTAGAAATCGAATCGGGCCCTTGTTTCTCAAAGCTCTGCTCTCTTAGGGCCCTTAAACATATCACATGCGCAGGGCCCAGGTTTGTACACGAGGATGTACCCTTAGCATGGAACACACACAATACACCAGCACCATTAGTGGTTGCCAACTCATTTCCATGGAACGTGGCTAAATGCTGCTGAATTTGTTGCTAAAAGTGTCTGAATGACGTTGTGACGTCATTGTGTCATGACATCATTGTGTCATGAAATCACTGCGTCATGACATCATTGCATCATAACATCATTGCATGAATTGCTTCGTAGTGGTGATCTTGCCGTCATGTAACCATCCACTTGTTGTGCTCAGAGAGTGTAGTGTTACATTCATGGTTCAGCCTGTTGCCATGACTTTTAGCAGGTCTAGTTCCTTGTTATTCTCCGCTTCAGTGTTGCTGGATTATTGTTGAGAATCAGCAAATCACCACAGTCTCTTCTCAGGTAAAACAAGCACTGGTTCACAAACTAGTATTTACTTTTCCATTAGCAGTGATGTAATATTATTAGTTAATGAAAAAATGGCAGTGGCATTTGTTTTGCTTGGTAAGTGTTTCAAAGTATTTTTCAGAAGGAAATCCAATGGTTTCTAAGCAACAGCACCTGCCCCATAATGCTGAGCAGCGTTCTTCTGAGAGCTGTGCAGACTGCAGACCACTGAGGTGCAGAGACAAATCAAACGTGTGAGACAGTGCATCAATCATCCATCAGGCTAAATGTTCAGTGAGCAGCAATTGCAGCATAGCAGCTCAACTACGTAAAAGATGCTAAAAAGTCTCCAAATCAATTTCACGAGTAGCTGCATGTGTTGCTAGGTGCTTTTTTGTTTGTTTGTTTGTTTGTTTGATTTTTTCTCCCAATTTAGTGGCCAATTATACCCTCTATTTATTTCGATTTGTCATCCCCACACAAACTCGCCGCTCACATCTATGAGGCAAGCTAATTCTCCAAGGGCAGTGAACAGGGCACTTCCTTCGAGACAGAATTCTCCCACCCACGTTCTGGAGACACCCTTACGTGCTTCTCATTGATTTCATGCCGGCTCACCCTTCCCCCTCCCCCTAGCGCAGACAGCCAAACGCCGCCACCGATCGGGACTCCCCACCAGGGCTGGTCTGGTACAGTAGGGATTCTAACTGCTACCGTGATAAGCAGCTCACACTCGTAAAGGACCAGCCAATATGAGTGCCTTAGACCACTATGCTATCAGAGGCCTCCGCTAGGTGCTTTTTGAAGAAGAAAAAAAGTTGCTAGGGTAATGCGAAAAGTCGCTAAATCTAGTAACAAACAGTTGTCAACACAGAAGTAAAAGGTGTGTCCTAATGAATATGGGTTGGTCACACAGCTTCTTTGAATTCAAGGGTAATGTGCCAATGCAAAACAATTGTGTTGTCTCTTAATCATGTTAATCATGTCTCACATTGTAACGTTCTCTCTCGTCACGTCAAATTACGACACAGAGAATTAAAAGATATCTGTGGATATAAGGAAATGCCACACAATTTTGTGATGTAAGAAAAATAATCACAAAATTAAATTGTGAAGCTATACCTAATACAGCTATTTAATTGCCTGTTATAATATTACTGCATTATTAAAACATACATGCTGTGATAAAAGGCCTTACTCACAGCATGAACAACTGTCTGTCTGTCTGTCTGTGAAGCAGATAAGGTGTGCAGTGTTTGCTCAGAATAAATAATGAAAATCCTACATAAATGAATATGGCACTGGAATGTTGTAGAATATTTTGGTGGTTAGATGGCCAAGCGAAGGACAAATGTTGATTGTGTCCAGGCCGGTGTATGCTCAGCAAATTAATTGAAAAAAATGAATTTGGTTTCAGATTTTTTCCCATTTTTATCCAAATTTGGTGGCCAATTGTACGCTCTATTAATTCAATTCCCCCCTCCAACGAACCTGCCACTACGGGACCAGCCACTACCCAGGGACCAGCATTGACGCCCATGTCGAACCGCCTCCTTCGAGATGGACTCTTTTGAGCCATCGACCGTGATTCCGATACCCACTGGGAAGCCTTCTGTACAAGCGGCGAGCCTGTGCTGGCTCCCCAACCCCCCCTGGGGCAGACAGCCAATCGCCGCCCCCTGAGTGGGACTCTTGGCCAGCCGGATAATCTAACCTAACTTGCAAGTCCAGTTGCAACTTGTCCTCCGGGCAAGTGCCTTTTCCATTGCGCCAGCTGGGGGCCCTAGCAAATGATCATTTTAATGCGAAACTGCAAGGGCCACAGAGAGCAGAGAGGAATGTGCTTTTATGGGTGCAGGTCTGTGAGGTATCACTGAATGAGAGAGACCTCAAATGGAATGGATTCCATTTATATGTATGACATATACATATACAGTATGAAGATACATTGCTATGGCTGAGGGGGACTGCTGTAAGGAGAGAGAGGGAGGGAAAAACATGGAGAGAAAGATAGATAGATAAATATATAGATAGATAGAGAGGGAGAGAGAGAAAAATCACAATAATGCACAGCACATTCTATTAGGTAAACCATCTTACACTGTAATGAATGGACACACTATACTGATTAAATTTGCATAATGTATTTTTCAATTTAATTCCGCCCTAACATGTGTTGGTAATTATTGGGTGTCAGGGTGGTGAGACCTGGTAGTATTTCTCATCTGTTAGGTTGCCACCTGTCAGCTCTGTTCAACATATGGCTGTCTGTTTCTTAACGATGAAATACTTATGGTACTGCCATGAGAGTGGCTCGTGGACTTCAGGGCTTCACATCAGCCCTAAGTCTATGATAAAAGTTTAGATACGAATAATTAGAAAAAATTAGTGAAAGACTCCCAATAGACATGTCAGTAGTACCTTGCACGAAAAATAGATCTACTCAAAATAACATTTCTGTCTGAGTACATGCTACTGAATGTGTGTGTGGTGTGTGTGTGTGTGTGTGCGCGGGTGCATTGGTGTGTGATTAATGAGAATACAGAGGAGAGTTCAGTGCTGGTTAAGAGAAGGACTGTGTGTGTAAAGTGACCCAATATATCATAATGTTGAATTCCTTCCCTTTGTCATAACTTCACAGGGTCGCAGAAAATTGGAAATTTAGTATGTTGTTATTCACCCTGCAGTTATTTGGCATACACATAAAAAGGAGAACAAGATTAAGAACTGGGTTCACAGTGGAGAAATGTCAGCTTCGTTTCACCAGCATATCAGACCGCTATCAGCACGAGACTTTCCATCTGTGCGACATGAGGGTTGAACAGACATTTCATTTCCTGCAATGAGTTGTTCTACTTCACATTGGAGCCATAAAAGCATGTGTGGTCAGTGGTCCTTTAAGCTAGTTTGGTATTTCTCATTACTTTATTTGAAGCCAAACATAAGATCGATCCTTTTGTTTTGGTGTTCCTCATATCCTGACAACGAGCTGTAAACAGGCTGTCTCGAGCGGGCTACCTGGATATAGACACAAAACAGCATGAAATACAAAATTACACCACCTGCGGCATAATTAAATAGAGTTTGTATCTTGCATTTACATGAAAAATAAGTATGATAATGAGTATGAGAAAAATAAATAGTGTCATTTTCTGCAGTCTGGAACCGGAGAAGTAGACATGGCCTAGTGAATTTGTTTGGGCTTTGTATACAGGTTAGAGAGTGTAGTAGATACATAGGGATGGCTTACTTATCAAAAGAAATAAAATGTATTTTAGACATTTGCAGAAGTTACCTTTGACCCTTGATATTAAAACATCTCAAGCTATCTGCTTTTGCAGAAATATATAAGTGTAAACAGTGCTGGAAATGCACAAGCACTAAGTCCTTGTATGAAACACACTGAACACTATGGTGGAAATGCAGATGTGCTAACTCCTTGTATAAAACATACTGAACATGGTGGTGGAAATGCAGATGTGCTAACTCTTTGTATAAAACATACTGAACATGGTGGTGGAAATGCACCTGTGCTAACTCCTTGTATAAAACATACTGAGCATGGTGGTGGAAATGCACCTGTGCTAACTCCTTGTACAAAACACACTGAACACTATGGTGGAAATGCACCTGTGCTAACTCCTTGTACAAAACACACTGAACACTATGGTGGAAATGCACCTGTGCTAACTCCTTGTATAAAACACATTGAACACTATGGTGGAAATACACCTGTGCTAACTCCTTGTATAAAACACATTGAACACTATGGCGGAAATGCACCTGTGTTAACTCCTTGTATAGAACACACTAAACACGGTGCTGGAAATGCACATGGATAGGGCTTAAGTCAAAATAACATATGATGAGGAACAGGCCATTCAGCCCAACCAAGCTTGTTGTTTAACTACAATGTAGACCAGTGGTACCTAAACTAGGGATTCACAAGATCGCATAGTTGGTTTGACATATCTAAAAATATTTTTTCCTACATGCCTTAATAAGGAGTGGGTCACAGAAAATGTATCGACTCATCAAGTGGGTCACTGTTTGGAAACCACTGGTCTAGAGGGTATCCAGGACTGTGTCAAGCATGGACTTCAAAATACTGATTGTTCTGTTTTGAGTACATGAAAAGCTTTTCTACACATTGAAAAATCCTAGCATGGAAAATACACTGAAAACAGTGCTGGAGCTTGTATCCTACTTTTGTTCTGTGATAGGCAGCTCCTCACCATTTTTTTCTTTTGGGAGATGGCTCGTCTGTCTTTGTCGTTATGGCAGCGACAGAATTACCCAGTAAGCATTAACTCTGTCTCACAGAGTCCATGAAAATAACCTGGCAGTACGCTGTTCTGATGATCACTGGAACTGTGTGTAGTGAATTAGTATTTATTTATTTATGTATTTATTAGAAGTAGCAACAGCAGCATTATTATAAGTAATTCATTTCTGGCACGAAGGGGGAACAGGCACTCAGCTTTTCTTAGCCCGTCTAGACTGATAGCTACTCACGCAAGCTCCTGCTCTCTGTGAAATGACCTCTTAGCATAGTTTAACACAACCTGTCGAAAGAGGAGGTGAGAGAGAGCAGAGAAGTCTGAGGGGGCCTTTCCTGGAAGTAGTAGAGTCTGAGTGGAGATTTGGAGTCTAAGGAGGCCTCTGCTCCTGTCAATAAGGTCCAACTAATATTCCCTGTCAGGGAACCTTGCTTATGTCACCTGGTTGGCTAGGACTGAAGTTCCCTGATAGCAACGTTATTGACGGCAGAGTCTAACTTTAATTTTTTCTGATATGAGAGGTGGAGTCTAAGGAGGTCTTTTGTGAGAGGAGAAGCAGTCAGTCAGCTCAGCACACACCCGTCCACCTGCCGGCCTAGCTCATCTGAAGCCGTGGAACAAGCTGTGAAAATGTGGAGGCCGGTCACAGTGCTGTCTGTGGCTCGGACTCGTAGTTCTCCAATTCTCCAATTTCACAGCTGAGCAATGGAGGGGGAAGGGGGTGTGGTGGCTTGTGCACCAGCTCAACAGAGAGGGGGCATGCTGCACAACACTCAGCCTTAATCCTGCACCAAAAGTTCTTGGCTCGCTTTCTGCCATTAAACCCTGTCTGCTTCCTTCTTCACATAGCAGGGATTTTCACATAACCCCCTCCCCCTCCACCCCTCCTTACAAACTGTGTCTTTTCGGGGTCCCGGCAAGCCTGTATTTCCTATTGTGCAGTAATGTAGAATAGTGGTGATGGCACTGTGCTTTTAATCAGAGTTGCCAGTTCACATCCTGTGTGGGGATATTTGCTGTAGCACCCCTGAGCAAGGTGCTTACCCTGATAAACTGCTTCAATCAATGTGCTGCTCAGGCTCAGGTTTACAATGTTAAACTTGCCCTGAATAAGGGTATCCTAACCAAAATCAAAAATACAGCAATAAATTGTAATAATAATAACAGTACTACTACAAACAAAAGTTCTACTAACAATACGAGTTGAAAACTGAGTTTCTTTTGCTCTCTTTTTTTTTTTTTTTTTTCTTTCTGTTGCTGGTTATTTGTCTCAGCCGCATAAGAGTCTGCGGAAGAAGCTTCCCTTTGGCTTAACACTATATCGGGGTAGGGGTGGTGCGGTGGGAGGACACTCATGCTCTGAGTCGTCGAAATGCTCTTTGAACAGGGCTCTCGAGAAGAAATTCAACCGGATCAATAGCTTTTATCGCTGCCAGCTGTAATCTGTGAAGGTTTTTTTTCTTTGGCCTAGCGCTGGGACCATCTCCATCTCAGAGTTACTTAAGAACAGCGGCGTACGGGGAGGGTCACAAACAGACCTAACGCCGACCGCGAGCCTCCTGACCTCGCGCGCATCACGTCACATAGCGCCGTCTCACGCCAGTCAGCCGTGACTCAGAAATCTGCCTTTTAAAGCAGTGACTTATAGAGACAAATAAACCTCTTAGCAATTACACCGCTGCGAGTGCTACCCTGCAATTACAGAGACTCAAGGGTAAATCTGTAAAAGCATCACGGAGGTCTTTTATTTTGAATTTCAAGGGCCTGTTATGGCCGCTGGAATGGCAGCTCGGTCTGATTAATAGGAGCTCCTGTAATAAGCATGTGCCATAGACTGCCAGTGTCACACCAATCACTTCACCAACTGTCCTTTCACAAAAAGAGCTGCGGTTCTGTCTTGATTACATGAAGTGCTGCAGAAGGCCATTTATTTTCCCAGCGTGACTCGCATCCGCCCATAAACAGACTTCTACCGCTGTCCTTTCACCCCGGACTTCACACCCTAGGCTCAGACTGAACCTCTGTCCTCAGAGAAGCTATAATAGTGACAACATTATCCTGACATAGAGGTAGCACAATTAAAACATGGCCCACATAATACCCATAGGAAAGTGCTTTTTAGAGCAGGGAGAAGTGCACCTGGACATCTGTAATTTCAGATGAAAGCCATTCATTTCAGATCATATCATCTTTTTAAAAGACTTACCGCAGTGCCTATCATGCCCTGCCAAGCTATAGCCCACCCCCCATCCCTCACACACACACACACACAACCCACCACACTGAACTCTGTTGCCAAGAAGAAGACATAAATCTCTCCGATGCCAAATTGGTTCTTGCGTGCGCATGCACAAAATAATAGTCATCTCGGTATAAATATTCCTCTCAGTTTGAAATTGACTTTCCTGCCACAAAAGCCGATAACGTTATTTAAATTTATTTAAATATCTGGACCTCTGTAAATCTATACCAAGGGGCATTTGCATCAGGAGCCGTGGCGTCTGGGCTAAGATTTGCAATCTGAATACGACCCGCAACGCTTCAGCTGGCTTGCAAACAGTACGAACCCATTCACATTTCAGCCAGGCCTGTGGCGAGTGGCTGGCGATGATGGCTTACGGAGATGGCTTATTTGTCCCCTGCAGGAGAGAACAAGCAGGAGCTAAAACACAAGCCACAGCACAAACAGTGAGACTCCAGTGCGTGGAAATTCATTTTAATTTTGACAAACAGCAGACTGCATGGTTGAGAATATATTAATTTAAAATATGTGTCTGCTCAAACCACTCCGTAACAAAAGCCTGGACATTTGCTGTGAAATTCTAGATTTTTCTTGGAACAACTGCTAACTACTGTGAACAACTATTCACAAAAAATCCAGTTATTGGATATCACAAATTTAATTTAGGTTTTGAGAGATGCTCCATTTATTTCAGTAGGAAGTGAGCCTCTGTTCATTTCAGTAAACTGAGAGTTACTCATAAGGGACATTTCAGTTGTTAGGGACAAGGGACATAGTGTTAATTTCAGTAGTAAGGGATCAGACAGAGAAATGGCTTTGCTGCGTTGGCTCCAGTCATTGTGTGGATTCCATGTCACCCCACACCCCTTCCCTGTGCTGAGCATTGACATATCAATAAATGGCAGAGATAATAATAATTAGAGACTAATACAAGCTTTAGTCTCCTGAGCAGAGCCATTATGTTTGGTCACAGACCAGTGAAACACCAGACCCAGGAAACACGAACAGGACAAAGCCTTAACCCTTGGATAATCTTGATATTCTGTATACTCCCCGTCCCCGTGTCCACAGGGTCAAAAAGGTGACACCCTCGCCTCACGCCTATGATAAAGCCTCTTAATTGAATTTTAAACCGCAAATCTATTTTTCATGAAGAAACAACCTGTCACTCATCAACAACTTGGTGAATAACTGTGTTTTTCCTACATCACAGTGCAGAGAGTCTGTATTTATGCAGTGTACACCATTCGTTTTTACTACAAAACACACAATCTTTTTTTAATATACCCTGATGGTGTACAGCTTTTATGAAAATATAAAAATGAAATGTTTCACTTTTTCTAATGATAGGGTCACTCCAGGAGAAGTCATCAAATTTCATGGTGAAATAAAATCATGTCGGGGGTTTTCACTGCTGTTAAACTCAGAAAAGGGTATTTTTTGATCTGAGGCCAACACAAGGGAATAACTTGCACTGTGCTGGTCTTGGTGCACAATAAATAACAGACACCAGCAGCAGATAATACAGACACTAAAATCTACCTTTTGAATCTAGCTAATGACAGGTAATAATGAGTTTAATAAACAAATAGGCATCTTTATTAACGGATACAATTATTAATAAATAAATGGCATCTAATTATAAGCAGATCAAGTCTAACTGAGTGATGGTAAATTCAGAGATGTTATATAAGTGGTAGGTAGGTTTAAGGTAGCTTTTTTTTGTCTTTTTCGCAGATTGATTGACAGAATAATTGTAATATTTTAGCAAGCCTTGAGCAATTACTAGCATGCATTTTTTTATTGTCAGTGAGATGCCCGTTGGACTATGGTGAGCAGAACTGCAGCCGCAGAGGGCATTTCCTGCAATTTAATGTCAATGGAGTTATTTTTAAACTAAATGAATAAAGCATAAAAAGCTGATTTAATAACTTGACTTGAACAAAGAAATGTTTTAAAACAGCATTTATTTTAGGACAAACACTGTTATTCTGTTGACAAATATTCTATTTCTGTTTTGGCTTTTATTAGACTTGTGCTTTGCGTAAGTACAAAAGAGCCACCTACCTGGAATAGTGGTGGAGGACAACCACTACCCTTTCTCCAACCACCAACCAACAACACCCCCACCCACTCTCCTAACCACCACCAACAACACCCTCACCCACTCTCCAACCACCAACTAACAACACCCCCACCCACTCTCCAACCACCAACCAACAACACCCCCACCCTCTCTCCAACCACCACCAACAACACCCCCACCCTCTCTCCAACCACCATCAACAACACCCCTATCTTCTCTCCAACCACTGCGTCACCACCAACAACATCCCTACCCACTCTCCAACCACCATCAACAACACCCCCATCTTCTCTCCAACCACCAACCAATGACATCTCCACCCTCTCTTTAACCAATGCTCCACCAACCAACAACACCACCACCCTCTCTCCAACCAACAACCAACAACACCCCACCCCCTCTTTAACCACCAGCCCACAACACCCCCCCACACATGCATCACCAACAACACCCCTACTCCCCCCCCAAGCACCACCCTATACCCCTGGCCCCCAGCCATCACCACTCCAGCCCCACAAACACCACCCCCATACCTACTTCCCAAACCACCACCCGAAGCAGCACCCTACACGAGCCACTGCCTCACACCAAACACCATGAGAGTTTGTAATTTGCAGCGCATGCTTCCTGGAGCATACTGCCTTCGTTATCCACTGGAGATTTAGAAGAGAAAATATGAATAAACTGGGATATTGAGCTTGAGACAAAGGGTACCAAGGACACAAAGAAAGGGAGAGAGAGGGAGAATAAAAGGGATGTTTTGCTTACTGTTCTTTCTTCAATGGCATTCTTCATTTCTCTTAGACATGCAATTTGTTGCTATTGACTGTGGCCGTAGATCAAACATTGTGGGGCATAAATTTAATATATCAGCTAAAAATACCAAACAAGCCCACGGAAAAGAAAAGGCGGGGCTGGGTCACAGAAAGGAGAATGGAGGTAGCTATAATCCATCTTCACGCACACTCTGTTTTGTCATCAATTTCATTTGACAAAGCCAAGGCCATGCTCGGGTAATGCTAACACACACGTAAGCACAAGCACACACATACACACACACACACACACACACACACACACACACCATTAAAAGGAACTGCAGAGACACATTTGCTGTGGTTAAAACACAGTTCCAGATTAAACTGAGTTGCTCCTGGTGCCACGCATTAACTCCCTCATGAGGTCATCCAGTCAGTGTTGGGTTTATATGATAATGCATCAATAAATCTGTATAACTAATACAAATTGGCCAGAAGTGATTGAGAAGTGGTCATGAATCAGTCAGATTTCCATTAGCTCAGTTTAACCCTTGTGTTATGTTAGGGTCCGCCGTAACCCGTTTCAAGTTAAAAATTATATAATAACTACCATCTATTTTTTTTTTGGAACAAGGCTTCATGATATCCTCCACAACAGCTATATGAACACTACAAAACAGATTTTTACCATTTTAGACAATTCTGAAGGTCTCTCTAAAAAAAAGTGTATGCTTTGGTATTTGGGTCCGCCGTGACCCGTTTCAAATTAAAATGATATAATAACTACCATCTAGTTTTTTTTTTTTTTTTGGAACAAGGCTTCATGATATCCTCCACAACAGCTATATAAACACTACAAACTGATTTTGACCATTTTAGACAATTCTGAAGGTCTCTCTAAAAAAAAGTATATGCTTTGGTGTTCAGGTCCGGGAATCGGGTTCGGGACCCAGCAGTGCATTGAAATAATGTGTCTTGGGGCCTTGGGGCCATAAAATAAAATTACAACAGGATTGTATGGTTATGAATGCATAATAAGTTAGTTATGATGTAGTAAAAACAATATTGGATGATAGTCATTGTTTTTGAGTGTTTTGGACTGAGTTAAATCATGGGTCAAAATTGACCCGCGAACACACGGGACAGAAACACCTTTCTAACATATCACAAGGGTTAAAGCTGAATTCCATAATGTCACCGCTGGAGGCACTACTGGTCCCCTTAAAACAGGAACATGTCAGGAACATGAGTGTTTCAAATACTACACATAAAAATCCCACAACGTTTTTTACAATAGGCAATCTGATTGGATATTACAGTGGGGAAAATAAGTATTTCACCCCCTGCTGATTTTGTGAGTTTGCCCCCTTACAAAGAAAGGAACGGTCTATCATTTTCATGGTAGGTTCATTTTAACAGTGAGAGACAGAATATTTTTAAAAATCCCAGAAAATTACATTATATGAATTTTAAACATTTATTTGTGTTTTATTGAGGAAAATAAGTATTTCACCCCCTAGCAAAACATGACTCAGTACTTGGTGGAGAAACCCTTGTTGGCAAGCACAGCGGTCAGACGTTTCTTGTAGTTGGTCACCAAGTTTGCGCAGATCCCAGGAGGGATTTTGGCCCCTCCTCTTTGCAGATCCTCTCCAAATCCTTAGAAATCAATTTTCAGTGTCCTGGCTGAGGGAAGGAGGTTCTCACCCAAGATTTCCCGGTACATGGCCCCATTCATCCTCCCCTCGATCCGGTGAAGTCGTCCTGTGCCCTTAGCAGAGAAACAGCCCCAAAGCATAATGTTTCCACCGCCATGCTTGACGGTGGGGATGGTGTTCTTGGGGTCCAAGGCAGCTTTTTTCTTCCTCCAAACACGGCGAGTCGAGTTGATGCCAAAGAGCTCGATTTTAGTCTCATCTGACCACAGCACTTTCTCCCAAGCCTCCTCTGAATCATCCAGGTGCTCATTGGCAAACTTCAGACGGGCCTGTACATGTGCCTTCTTGAGCAGGGGGACCTTATGGGCACTACAGGATTTAAATCCATTACGGCGTAGTGTGTTACCAATGGTCATCTTGGTGACTGTGGTCCCAGCTGCCTTGAGATCATCAACAAGCTCCAGCCGTGTAGTTCTGGGTTGTTCCCTCACCTTTCTCATGATCAGGTTCACTCCACGAGGTGAGATCTTGCGTGGAGCCCCAGACCGAGGGAGATTGATGGTCAATTGGTGTTTCTTCCATTTTCTAATTATCGCACCAACAGTTGACTCCTTCTCACCAAGCTGCTTGCCAATGGTCTTGTAGCCCATTCCAGTCTTGTGCAGGTCTACAATTTTGTCCCTGATGTCCTTAGACAATTCTTTGGTCTTGCCCATTGTGGAGAGGTTGGAATCTGATTCATTGATTGATTCTGTGGACAGTTGTCTTTTATACAGGTAACGAGTACTTAATTAGGAGTACTAATTAAGTAAGAGGACTAATCTGTGTGCCTCCTGGTCACATAACCGGTCTGTGGGAGCCAGAATTCTTGCTGTTTTGCTAGGGGGTGAAATACTTATTTTCCTCAATAAAACACAAATAAATGTTTAAAATTCATATAATGTGATTTTCTGGGATTGTTTTTTAATATTCTGTCTCTCACTGTTAAGATGAACCCACCATGAAATTTATAGACCGACCGTTCCGTTCCTTTCTTTGTAAGGGGGCAAACTCACAAAATCAGAAGGGGGTGAAATACTTATTTTCCCCACTGTACGTGCTCCCTCAAACTTTACCTAGTCACCTCATTGGACACAAATTACCCCCCTCCCCACTGCTCTTGATTAGTGTTTCCACAGTGTGGAAAATGCATGTGATGCAAGACACTCGATTGTCTGTTATGGTTTACAAACTTATGGACCTCAAAACTGATCAATTTGTGGCGCTATGAGGCAATACTTTTATTGATATGACAGTATAAACATCTATGATCCAAATATTTTAATACAAAGCACAATCGGTACATGACGAACATATGGCCGATGTTACAGAATGCAGCTTCAATGCCTGCAGGCCTCAGATGAATGCATACAAAACAAGCAGCAGAAAACTGACTCATTCCAATTACTAGCTTGTCTTAAGATAATTGTGTTTGATTTTTATAATTGCCTATGATGTTGTTATCTAAACAGTATTGATTGTTTAAAGAGCGTGACTTAATTTGATGTATCTCATGACAGCAGCTAAATTATCTCAAGATCTTTGTCAAAACTTTAATTGAGCACCATGACCTGGTATTGGCCATTTTGGGAACTGGGTTAAATTTCTAAGGAATGCAATCAACCTTTTCTCTCAGGATTTTTTCTAAACCAAAATCCTGCTCAAATTTGTGCAAAGGTCTGCTAAGTTAATAATGAACATTAACAAGAATGACACTGAGACAGTAAACCCTGACAATATAATTTTATGATGACCAGACCAAGTTTCCATAGGGACACCCCATCCTGCTTAGAGAAATACCCTGACTTTAAAATGTGCTTCTTTTTCAGTCTTCTTTAATCATTTTACCACCCCCCAAGTTAGTCTCGCCATCCCTGCCAATTCGGCCAGGCTAGGCTTGGGGAAACTAAAAAGACGATAACTTTCCCTGTCACTATGGTGGCTTTACAGTGGGGCAAAATAAATAACCATTTGGATGATTGCAGTCTATGTGTCTCCTTAAATCTCCTGATGCCAACAGTGACATGGGTACTCTCATGCTGTATTCTTTCCCTTCAAAATGGTGGTTTATCCCCCTTACCTAACCATGGCATACACTCACCATTGCATCAATATTCAATTAAATAGTTCATTTGATTGACATTTTATCACTTCTTAGCATAGAAGTGCAAGGCTATATATGCTCAGTCTATCTCTCTCCCTCTTCATATATTCTGTCTTTCCCTCCATTTTTATCTTAAAAGTGCTCCGTCAAACTGGTATGATCTTCTGCTGTAATACATCTCAGGCCTATTTTCTGAAGATGTAGATGCAACTTTAATTACGTGTTTATGCGTGTATTTTCTCACCTGCTAATTGAATTAGGTGAGCGCGTCCGTTCCTACGGTGTATACATGATATTTGCTTTACCTGCACAGCAGTTTGTGTTCCCGCTGGGCAGTCATGTACAGAATTACCTGCCAGTGTGATGTGTTGGACCACTCAAGCGCTGTATTGCCCAGGGAAGAGCAGTGATAAATCTGGGGATGTTTCGAGGGTGGCAGGAGGACGAAAAGAGGCAGAGTGGATCTAAAAAGCAACTGCAATCCCTGAGGCAAGCAAATCCTGCTCTCGTGTGCACCTCCTCTGTGTGTGTCTCCATATCCCAGCATGCTTTGCCCATCCATCTGCTCTGTGTGCATCTCCATATCCCAGCATGCTTTGCACATCCAACTGCTCTGTGTGCGTCTCCATAGCCCGGCATACCCTTCTGATGAGCTCCCTGGAGTTTGGTGTAGATGAGGAGGGCTTTGGGACGTGGCATCACAGCTGCCCACTCCTTCCAGCAGATTCATCCGTTAAGGGCGAGCACTGCCCTTAATGATCACTGTGCGATTGGAGAGGGAGATGCAGAGGGCCAGGTTGTTTTTCTTATCGAGTCCTGAAGCTACATGGCATTGGGATGACTGGCGAAGCTGAACTTGGCACTGCCGGCCCGTGTCCCCGTGGCCCCGAGGATGCCCTTGGCCCACCATCCCTGCTGATAAGGGGAGCGGGAGTGATACAGTGATGCTGAAGGGGAAGATAAGTGACACCTGGCTTGGGCCAAAATCCTGAGCCGAGCTGGGCAATCGGAGCTGAAGGGCAGGGCGGTGCCAGCTGCTTAGATCAGCTGTCAGTCATATGCAGGAGGCCATGAAGGGCTTCCCTGAGGGGGTGCCCAGCTCTGGCGCTTGTGCGGAGTGCAGTGATGCGCCTTGTGATCCAGGACATTGGCCATTGGACAATGCCCGTGCTGACCTTCACCAGTCACATGGGGGTGCTGGGTAATTGGCCATAGCACCACTCAGGGAGAGAAGAATTCCATTGGCAGGGTATTGCCTGTTTCATTGCACACTAGCGATTGAATAGTTTGATGAGCATAGACAATGTAAACCATATGCCATGGCCGTCTCAGTCACCAGATCTCAACCAAATTGAACGCTTATGAGAGATTCTGGAGCGGCGCATGAGACAGCACTTTCCGCCACCATCAACAAAACAGCAAATGATGGAATTTATCATAGAACAATGGTGTTGCATCCCTCTAATAGTGTCCTCATGTTGGACCTATTAAGACACTTTATGTTGTTGTTTTGTTTATGTTAGAATCTATGGTGCAGTGCATTGAAGGTATTGCGGAGTTTGCATGTTCTCATGTTGGTTTCCTCCAACACCTTATTAAGACCCTTTATGTTGTTGTTTTGTTTATGTTGGCAGTTACCTGTATATATGGTATGGTGAAATAATGAAAATCTAATAAATTAATGAAGTGCAGTTCATGCCTAAAAGTATTGGCCAATATGAAGGACTAAACTGTTTAGCAGATAGATTGAAACTGTAGCTTCTCTCACTCCTCAGTAAAAAACAAATGTACACATAACAGTTAGTGGCAGGGCACTCTGTGTAACACGCTGTTGTACACATAAATATAACTGCCATGCACACTGGGAAAATGCAGTTGGGACAGTAGAGTGATTATTTCAGCCAGGTGCTTTGCAGGTTCTGCTCCTCAGGAACAACTGTGTCAGCACCTAAACACTGCTGGACCAATCAATACCCTCCCATGGGGGGTGACTCAGGAACCTGCCACACCACTCCAGCTTCCAGGGCCTGGGTGTTTTAGGAGTGGATATATTTATGACAGCAGGAAAGGACAGGCCACACCTCACCCATGAGCCAATCACTGCCGACTTAGTTCAAACAAGATGATGTGTCAACCAATCACTGCAGAGTCAGTGCTGTTTAGGTGTTGTGTCAGCCTGATTGGCTGTTTAGTGTAGGTGGGCTATTTAGTATAGGTGTTGTGTCCAACACAGTGCTGCGTAATGCTTACATGGATTGTCAGTTCTTCCTGATTGAAGTGGAATTCCTACACCTACACTCTAGAGAGTACGTAGTATTGTGCCTGGTTTTCAACACCCCCAGCTTTTTTATTTATTTTTATTTAACCTTTATTTAGCCAGGCAAAGCCATTAAGAACAAGTTCTTATTTGCAATGGCGGCCTGTGCTCTGTGTCACTATGCTCTGTGTCATCAGTTATAATTGTAGATGTACTGTTTTATACACACACACACGCATACACACATAAAAATGTATTTAGCTCCTTTTCATATTTTATTTTCTTACTACATGGAATCAAAATGGAATGTGCCACTGATCAACACAAAATATTCTATAATTTAAAAAAACTCTAAAGCTTTAAAAAAAATTGTTTATTACAAATAAAAAACAGACGATAATTGATGACATAAGTATTTACCCCCTTGACTTAGTATAGAAGCACCTTTAGCTGCAATGACAGCTGTGAATCTATTGAGTAAGTCTCAACCAGCTTTGTACATCTGGACAATTTTCACCCATTCTTCTTTACAAAATTGCTTGAGCTCCATCAGGTTGGATGGGGACCGGTGGTGAACAGCAATTTTAAAATCTTTCCACAGATTCTCAATGAGAATGATGTCTGGGCTTTGACTGACCACTCCAGGACATTGTTTTTTTGGTTTTAAACCACTCCAATGTGGCTTTTGCTGTATACTGCTGGTCCTGCTGGAATATAAATCTGCTCCCAAGTCCCAGGTCTCTTTCAGACTGCCGCAGGTTTTCCTCCAAGATTTGTTCATATCTTGCACCATCCATTTTGCCTTCTATTTTTACTAGTTTTACAGTCCCTGAAGCAGAGAAGCATCCCCATAGGCTCTCGCCAACATGTTTCAGGGTAGGGATAGTGTTCTTGGGATGATGCGCAGTGTTAGGCTTGCACCAAACATAGTGCCTAATGTTGATGCCAAAACGTTCAATCTTGGTCTCATCAGACCATAGAATTTCCCTGCACTTGGTTTCAGTCTCCCTCTTGCCTTCTGGAAAACTCTAGGTGAAATTTCATGTGATGTTTTCTTCAAGAATGGCTTTCTGCCAGATTTGTGGAATGTCCGGGCTATTGTTGTCTCATGCACAGTTTCTCCCATCTCTGCCATGGCAGGCTGAAACTCTGTCATAGGCCACTTGGTGGCTTTCCTAACAAGCGCCCTTCTGGCATTGATGCTCAGTTTTGGAGGACTAGGCAAATTCTGTTCTAGGCAAATTTACAGTTGTGCCATATTCTCTCCATTTCTTTATGATGGACTTGGACTTGAAAGTCTTTCCCCTGATTGGTGCTTTCGAAAAACCTTTTCTCGGATTTGTTTGAATGTTCTTTGGTCTTCATGATGAAGCTCGAGTTTATAAATGCACTAATCAACTGTGGGACCTTTCACAGACGGCTGTATTTAATTTGAAATAATTTGAAACACCTTAATTGTGCCTACACAATGTTATGCCTCCTGCAATCTAATAATTATGTGACCTCTGAAGACAATTGATTGCACCAGTTTATGTAGGTGTGTCTTTGCAAAGGGGGATTGCATACTTATTCAATCAATTATTGTCTGTTTTTAATTGTAATTAATTAACAAAAATCTTTCGTTTTTTTTAATTTTACATTATAGAATATTGAGTGTTGATCATTGGCAAGAAATCCAAATTAAATCTATTTTGATTCCAAGGGGTAGAGCCAGCACGAGCTCACCAAGAAGCGCAAAGGATGTCCCTGAAAGTAGGTGGGTGAGTTCCATCATTGGCGGATCATTGCTGGCCTCAGGGTATTAGGGTGACCCGTTTGATGAGCAACAAGGCCGTGGGGGAGGGTGAAAGCGAAAGAAATAGAGGGTACGATTGGCCACCAAATTGGGAGACAAATACAGAAAATAAAAAATAAAAAATTGTTGATGGTGGTGGAAAACAAAAACGCTCTCTCAGGCTCCGCTCCATAATCTCCCATCAGTGGGTTGAGATCTGGTGACTGAGATACCATAAAACATTTCAATAGATAATATGCACTGCCTGGCCAAAAAAAAGTCACCACCTGGATTTAACTAAGCAAATAGGTAAGAGCCTTCCATTGGATAATTACTGCAGTGATTCATATGTTTTAGCTGGCAACAAGTTATTTAACCATAACTGATGCAGTGAGTAGCTTCTCATTTCTTAAACAACCATGTCGGAAGACATATCCTGTGGTCATGGAAAAGATGTTAATCTGTTTCAGAAGGGGCAAATTATTGGCCTACATCAAGCAAAGAAAACAACTAAGGAGATTGCTGAAACTACTAAAATTGGGTTAAGAACTGTCCAACGCATTAAACCTGGAAGGATAGTGGTGAACCATCATCTTTGAGGAAGAAATGTGGTCGGAAAAAAATCTTGAATGATCGTGATCGGCACTCGTTTGGTGAAACAGTAAAAATCAACAGTAGAACTATGTTTAATAGTGAAAGTAAGAGCATTTCCACACACACAATGCGAAGGAAACTCAAGGGATTGGGACTAAACAGCTGTGTAGCCTTAAGAAAAACAACTTGTCAGTGAGGCTAATCGGGAAAAAAGGCTTCAATTTGCTAGGGAGCATAAAGATTGGACTCTGAAGCAATGGAAGAAGGTCATGTGGTCTGATGAGTCCAGATTTACCCTGTTCCAGAGTGATGGGCGCATCAGGGTAAGAAGAGAGGCGGATGAAGTGATGCACCCATCATGCCTAGTGCCTACCATACAAGCCTGTGGGGGCAGTGTTATGATCTGGGGTTGCTGCAGTTGGTCAGGTCTAGGTTCAGCAATGTTATGTGCCCAAAGAATGAGGTCAGCTGACTACCTGAATATACTGAATGGCCAGGTTTTTCCATCAATGGATTTTTTCTTCCCTGATGGCACAGGCATATTCCAAGATGACAATGCCACGATTCATCGGGCTCAAATTGTGAAAGAGTGGTTCAGGGAGCATGAGACATAATTTTCACACATGGATTGGCCACCACAGGGTCCAGACCTTAACCCCATTGAGAATCTTTAGGATGTGCTGGAGAAGACTTTGTGCAGCGGTCCGACTCTCCCATCGAAACGATGCCACGGCGAATGCGTGCCGTAATCAAAGTTAAATCCGGTCCAACAAAATATTAGTGTGTGACTTTTTTTTGGGACGGGCAGTGTACAATACTTCAATAGAGCTAAATGCTTGCCGAAGATGCATTTTTCTTAATCTTCTTATTTTGTGAACCCCTGCATGCAGCCACCAAGCCATGCATTCTAACCGTTTTGAAATAAAAATGATTTTGAAACTGATCCTTTAATAACCTTGCCGTGCTATTCACAAAGTTATTATTTACAGTTTTGCATGTGTACGTGTGTAATTATTTTGTCCAAACCTCACAATCCCATGCTTCACAGACATCAGGCCTCAGCTCCAGGCAGGTTTCTTTGAGATGTTGTTCGATCTGTGATTATTGAGCAGGAAGTGTGAGCCGCCGGGCTTTGTGCTGGCAGTTTTCTGCCCAGTGACCATCGTTTCTAGGTTTCACACCATTATCAGGAGAGAGACTCATTGTAATGAAGGAACGGAAAGGAAAAGACATTTGCAGATTTTATTGGCTGAGAATCTTTCTCCAAAAGCTGAAAAAATAATAAATAAATATTGCCACGCCGTCGGGGGAAGGGTTTGTGATGCTGGGCTCAGAGAGAGACTCTTAAGAGAATTTAAGGGGAACACAATTATTTATTAACAAACACAGGAAAATATGCACAAAAAAGTCCTCTTAGAGTTGGCCGTCACCCCTTTAAGTGGGTCGTTGTGTTGTCCTGTATAGCGTTCTCAAATCCCATCGTACTCAGGAGTGGCTCGGGGAGCAAGGCATCTCTACGGCTGTTGCGATGATCGTGTGTTCGCGATTACAGGAGCGGACCGCCATCAATTCATGTAATTGTTTGCTTCCACGATCCATTGATTTATTTTCTCATTTAGCATTTTTCCTTTTTCCACATTAATATTCAAAGAAAAGCAAGTGTGTCTGTGCATTAGTCAACATTTCTTCAACTGTTTCACGACCGTAGGTCTACAACCACTTTAGACAGAGCTGCTTAATCAATCTCTGCACAGCCTGGGGTGGTGGAGTGATGAAACGTTGTTTCAGAGTGCGTGCACACTCTTTGAATTTTACAGACACTCTTTACCCTTTTATCTGGCCTTGTCATTGCGATATAGAATAGTGAGCAACATGGATGCCATAGCAAAGCCCAATACAACTTCACCCATCTGGGTGCATTTCGCAGAGGGTTTTGCTTGAGTGTCAAAATATAACCAGAACAGCAACAAATGGAAAAATGTTAACTGAGAGAGTGACCCGTTATTTGGCGATGGAAATGCTGCTGTTCTGTATGCTAGGAAAACCAGCATTCAAGGAAATTCTGACAAGCAGTACGAATTGCCAGGAAGAGCATACTTTTCTAAAACTGCAATACAAAATTTGCATAACCAGGTAACGGATTAAATTCTTTTAAAGTTATTATTTATGGCATAGCTTCCCCATGTGCAATTTATTCTGGGTTATGATGCCTAAAAGGCAGGCACTTTAGTTGTATTTAAATGTGTTCATTGTCAATAAATGGCTCTTCCTTAAAGGTGTATGCGTGTTATTAGGGTATTATTAATTAGGCAGACACAGCCCTAGACATCTCCTTCCTGGGGCCTGTGGTCCCACCACGGCTGTGCTGTTCCAGTGGCACCAGGGAAAGGAGAGAGGAGAAAAGGGGAGAAGTCTTTGCCATGCAGGGGCGTCTCAGTCAGGCACTTCTCACTCGTACTCCTTCGTTTCCCTCTTTTACACACCCGCCTCCGATTCTGTAGTTTGAGAGAGCTACCTGAGGACGGAATTGTTCACAGCCGTCTGCCTGGTTCAGCACTGGACATCTCCCGCAAGCTGTGCCGTGTAATTTTCCTTCTGGGCCAGTGGTTCTTCCTGAGAGCTGTCCCTGGTCCTGGAGGTCCGTCCGCTCCCATGCTACGGTCATGCTTCTCACAGATGATATTTTCCCAATGCTTTTACAAAGCCTTTATAAGGCCTTCATTAACATGTTTATGAATTGTTTATAAATGTGTTATCCTATGTCAATGAAAACATTAACCATGTTTCGTTACCATATTTTTTGAAAAGCTCAGTACCTTAGTAAATCTATGGTGGATGAACACGGTCTTTAAGCGGTATGGCAGTGGGTAAAATGGTGGATAAACACGGTCTTTAAGTGGTATGATGGTGGATAAAATGGTGGATGAATGCGGTCATTATGCAGTAAGACGGTGGATAAAATGGTGGATGAACACGTCTTTAAGCAGTATGGTGGTGGGTAAAATGGTGGATGAACGTGGTCATTAAATGGTATGGCGGTGGGTAAAATGGTGGAGGATTGGTCATTAAGCGGCATGGCGGTGGGTAAAATGGTGCTTGAACACGGTCATTAAGTGGTATGGCGGTGGGTGAAATGGCAGATGAACGTGGCCATTAAGCAGTAAATTGATGAGGAAGTGGCCGGGACGGGACAGCCTGAATGAAAAGCACGCAGATGCTGTTGTTTGAGGAAGCTAACTGAGGGCAGAGCAGGGTCCGGCAGCCCCATCATGGTGGATTAGGGCTCAGCCCACGCCACTCTGTGAATAGAGGACCGGGCACAGCCAGGGCTCACACCCCCTCTGGCCCATCTCAATGAGAGGACTTCTAAAATCATTGTCTTACTATATATTCTCTTCAGGGAGTGATGGAAGACTCGCCAGCCAGTGAGACCAGATCTGTGGTGAATTGTGTTGTGAGGGATGTTGTACTAAAATTGAGGGATGTGCAGTTAGATTCGCTGGGTATTATAATTCTACATCTTCCAAGATCGACTATTCAAATAATCAAACCTTGCTTTTTCCCCTGAGCTCAAGAATGAACCCTCATGTTCCTTCTGCTGAAATAATGAGGTGCATTCACTTACACTTCCTGCCAGGGAAATTCATAAAAGCAGTGAATTTTCTTTTGTTTTCTACAAAGCTCATATTCTCTCCTTCCTGAATACTGATGGGGAGAAAAACTCAGGATTTATCTTCAATGTTTGTTAGGAGCCATTCAAATGCTAATCCAAGCATTTAATTACCAATAATAATATTTGACCTTGCCTGTCATTGATATTATCTCAATCAAAACGTTTTCCACGTAAAAAAAGGCAAGTTACTCAAATATACAAAGCATATACTCTTTGGACATCTGTAAAAACACAATTCCTAAAATCTGTGTACCAACTGATTGATATCAAAATGATGGCAAGTTACAACAAAATTTTTACCAATATGTTTCACAGTTCAACTAAACATTTTTTTAGTTACATGAATGAATGTAGGGAAACATTAGCATTGCTTTGGAATAGTGCTTCCTTAGTTATTTACTTACAGAAAATGTAGCTGCTGATTCTATGTCTTGTATTTGGATTTTGTATAATGTTATTTATACAGTACAAATTTGACTACCTTGTAGTCTTGCTAGCTATCTGAGTCACTGTATGGTCTACATGTGAAATAGGAAATACATTTCAGAAATTGATTTTGGCTGGCTGCAAAAAATATACGTAGTAGTAGTATTGATTATTTGGTTATTATTAGCAAGCTAGCTACTTGCAACAGAAAATAAAGTTTTATTGGCAGAAATTGCATCACATGTGCACATCTTTATGTATCCAAAATAATGATGTCACCTGCTGCGTGTCCTGCAACTGGCTATTATGAACAGATGTTTTATTTGCTTAAGTAGTTGATGAATATTGGTTGAAGATATTGACGAATGGGGAGAATGAATAATTGTGGGACTGGAATATTTTTGATGATGTAATCAGTAGGGAAATGAGAAGTTGAAGACAAGATCTTGACATTTTGTTTTCTAGAAGAAGAAAAATCTTGTTTGTTTCAGACAACTGTGGAAAGCAGAGGAATTCATGCAGGGGAAGTCTTCATGCATGCATGCATTTCACGTATCAAAAAAAAGTTTGCAGTGACCCTTGAGATATCTCCCAGCCCTAAATTTCAATAAAGTGATATGAGAATACGAAATACAAGCTATGAGTCATTGGCATCTGGGATTCCCCTCAAGAGTTCGTGCATAGGCGTTATTTGGACTTCCTCTGCTTCTGAGAGTTGTCTGAAATTATTGAAGATTTATAAAACATCTTTCCATGGACTCTGTAAACATTTCCTGATTCACAACCAATAGGAGTGTCTGAAAATATAGGCCATCCAGGTGTCAGTTTAGTTTTTTCATTACATCGTATTGCAACAATTTTCAGGGAAGTGAAAATAGCCCATGCATTCACATGAGATCAGGTAGGACTACCTGCTCTGAACTACGTAAGCAGTGCTTGGTGCTATACCACAGTTCTGACTCCTGGAGAAGCTATAACAGTGGCAAAAAAATATCTAATTTTTTTGAGGTACGGAAAAACATATGTGCTTATAGATATCTGGGAGCTTTCTCCTTTAAATATCCTTAATGTTGTGTATTGTGGTGCACCTCACACTAAATCATTTGATTGTTACAAAGATTGGGTTACATTAAACAACTCCATTATTACAAAAATAACTGCCATAGCTCTGCCATACAATGTGCAATCAAGACATCTTTTATGAGTCAGCGGGTAATGGTGGTCCTGACTCAAACTGGCAAACTCCTTCACCAGAGTGAGAAAACAAATAACAGGTTAGGTAGAAGCTGTTGGGTGGCTTGTTGTGCTAAAGCATGGGGTCCCAGTATAGTTGCACACCCCTGTTGTTACTACTACTACTAATAATAATAATGGTAATAATAATAATAATAATGGATTGAATTTATATGGTGCTTTTCATCTCATGATCTGGCTGAAGCATTGCCCAGGGAAGGAACAATTCAGTCAGCAGGATCCACCGTGTTGTGAGTCCCATCATACATGAGCAACCCATCTGGGCAATCGGACACATGAAGCGCATTCCTGCAAAGTAGACTCAAGTGGACTTCAGATTGAAAAGAATGGTGGCTGGCAGAATGAGCTTCGGAATTGACCAAGGGCGTATTTGGCAATGAGACCGGCCTATGAGTGCAATTGGGCATTCCAAATCTGGATAAATAAATAAAGGTAATAAATAGGTTGAAAACGAATGTGCAAAATAATCACTGCTATCGGTTTAGGATGTTTAAACTCCCTACCTCCGCTGTTTGAAGCACAGTGCCCCGTCACTGATGGCCAACGTGTCCCGGCAGCAGATTGGTTTGGTTCCCCAGGGCTCAGTGAGATGCAGTGAGCCGCTGTGTGTTTACAGCACGGCCGCGGCAGAGCCCGTCACTACTCTTTTGTCTGACCGATTGGAAGACACACTCCATCAGGACGGCACCACCTTTCAATTCCAAAACACTTGCTCTTGGGTCTGCTTTTATCAGGTCAGCATTTATACTGTATGTGCCTTTAAAAAACAATACATGTTGTTAATGAGTAAAAAAAAATGTTACTAGCATGTAAATAGGCCTTTATGACACCAACATAATCTAGTATTACCTGTATCTCCAATTTTAATCTTGCCTTATCTTGCCTTAGCCTGATTGAACTAGCATATGTAGTATAACACACATACATGTTTTTTCTGAACTGATATTAAAACAGTGGTGATTTCTTTAAGACAACGAGGGAAGCAGAGCTTCCCTTATCATTTTTGGGGGGATGGGAAATATTTTTTCAATACAACATTAATAATCATTTGTACTTAATGTCTATTTTTAAAAATACCACAGATACAGAGTGGTATTTAAATTCCATGGCATGTCAATTAGACTGAAATGTTTTGTTTAAACCAGCACTATCACCTCATATGCTGACAGTGGAAGAGCTGTCTGAAGCTGTCAGTGGAAGCTTGGCTGGTCGCAGTTGCCTCTGGGTTTCTATGGACTTACTGTATTTAATGGGATAACATGTAATGGCTTCTGGGGAATTTAATTGGACAATATTGACCCGCCTTGAAGCCATACGTCCAATCAGTTTTTGACATGCCTCCGTTAATCAGGATCTTTCTCCATCCCTGTCCAATATGATATAGCTACAATATTTGCGGCTTGGGCACAGGAGTTTTTGGAGAGTGACGTCTGTTACGGGTGAGGTTGGCAATAGTTTATTCCTCTATTATTGTATTTCGGTATTTTAATTAAACGGAATCATTTCTATTCTAAATTGATCTCTTGGAAAGTTTTAAAGGTAGCCACAGTATGTAGCTAATGTTAGATAATTGCATTGAGTTGTCAGTCTGCTGACTTGCTTGGGCTAGCTTAGCTAATGTTAGCCAGCTAGCTGACGTTTACAGTTCAGATCAAATCATTTTACCCAGCTAGCTAGTTAACATGACGTTTTAGACATATATTCAACATGTGAAATAATAACCTGTGGTTTTGTTCTAGCTAATGTTAGCTACTAGTTAACGTTATCCAGCAAAGAATTTGTCTCATCTCACGTTTCAACTGAACTGGGCTAACGTTAGCTAGCTAGCTAACTGCTTGACATTGAGGAAGTCAGAGAAAAACCCTCATTGTGTGAGATTGATATTATAGGGCACTTTGTTAGGGAAGAAAGGAGGTTAGAATTTGCTTACAAGATAAGGGGACAGCCCATAATATTTATTTTGATATATTGCAAAATGAATGTGTTCGCTTTTGCCTTAATAATGGAAAATATTTAGCTAACATACCCTGTATTGGTTCTCTATAACAATTTCTTTGTGAGGCTCATATTACCAAGTGTACCATAATGTATTTATTGTTAAGTTGAATAACATTTGCATTACCTATGTTCCAAGTCTTTAATAAACTTACAGTTTATCTCTTTATTTGGTTCTAATGTTTCATCAAAGTACTAATTTGATGAAAGAACAGTACTAAATCATTATTGAATGAAGATGGTAGGATTGTTTTAAATTATATGATGTCAAGCGTTTAATATGAAGATAATCTCTATTTTACAGGCAGCATCAGGGGCAGTGAGCACATTATCATCATCATCGTTATCAGTTATCATCATCACCATCATCATCATAACATCCCCAGAGTAGCAGGGACAGTCAGCATTATCACAATTATTGCATTGTCTGAGCAGGTCAAGGTCAGATCAGCTCCCCCGGGCCTCAGCTTCACCTGTTGTGTACCCCACCAGTCACCACAGTATTAAACCCTTGTATTATGTTTCAATGTTTACCCAATGAATAGTGTTTCGGCCAAAAATGGCCGGTGCTATACAAGTCACCTCAAAATTGTATGATATATATATTTAACCTCCTCAAAAACTAATTATTTGAAATTAGCATCATGTCACTGCCTATCATTACAAACTTGACCAGATATTTTTTTGTCCTTGATATTACACCACTCGTTTTTCATTACAAAGCACACAAAATGTACTAATTATTCATTAAACTGGCCATGATGGTCATAATGTGCTTTTAAAAAAATGCTGGCATGTTTTTAGTATCTTACACATGTAATGTTTCTCTTGCATTTAATGAGGGGCAGATTTGGCACAATAATATCCATTATGACCTGTAACTCACATCAACGGATTGATGGACTACAATGAATCAGAGGATGATTAATTGTAGTCCGAATTACACTACCGGTCAACACCCCCATGAAACTACTCACTGCCATAAAATGTACATTATTTTTTCAGTTTTTGGTAACCTAAACTTTTTTTTTTTTACCTCTGGCAGTTTACTGCTTACCTTTGTACCATTTCAGGTTATTCACTGGACTTGAACTGCTTAAATGTCAATAAAAAAATGGAAAAAGGTGGTGTTCTAAAACTTTTGACTGGTAGTGTATGTTCAACATTGTCCTCAGTTTCAGACACTTCCTCCTCTATTTCACTGTCATTATCATTGTCTAAGAGTACAGCGAGGGCTTCACTGGCTGTGCATGAGTCTTCTGCTCATGTTCCTCTTCTGACAATTGCTTCTGAGTGATTGAGTGAGTAAATGGTGAGTGGGACCTTTTTTATATCAGTGTTGCCCCTCTCAGACAGCAACAGAGTGGATTCCCACAACTTAGATCTGCATCTGTCTCATGTTATGTCTATGAGGCATTGGTAAGCTTTTTGAAGATAAAATATATTTAGAAATATGCCTTTAGTTCAAATAAAAGTAAGAAAAAATATTTGCATCTATTTGGGATAGTCTTTATGCTTGTGGTGAGAACAGTGTGTGTGTGTGTGTGTGTGTGTGTGTGTGTGTGTGTGTGTGTGTGTTTGAGTGTGTGTGTGTGTGTGTGTGAGAGAGAGAGAGTGAGTGTGAGAAAAACAAAGTGTCCCTCTTATTTATACTAGCTGCTAGTTCATAAAGGCCTATTCTCCTTTGTGGCCAAAAATGGCCGAAACATCAAAATGGGGTGCAAAGTGCATATAGAAATAAACAAAAACATTAAGATGTCAATATTCTGTATAGAAGTTCATGACCCCAAATTAGGCAAAGTCACTTGGCCTCAGGCTAAAACAAGTATGTTAACCAGCCTTTTTGTGATGATAAACACCTACATTCGGGTCAAATCTGTCTGACAATACAAGGAGGACTAGTTATTAAAGTGACTTATAATGCAGCTACTGCTGATTTGTGGTAGTTGGATACAATGGCTTAGTGTTGCCTTTTACTGGGAGCTGCAACTTACTGTACATGTTACCTCCATATTGTGTTTGCTTATTTTATTGCTCTGTGCAGAATAGAAAGCTTTATGCTAATGCTAATGATTTATATTAGCTTGGATAAGGAAGTCTTAACAAATATTTACACAAAGGAGAAAAAGATGTTCAAAGATACATTAGTGCTCCTGAGCCATTACTGTTCCTCTCCCTCCCTCAGTGCCCACTCTTTCTGACCCACAAGAACACACATTCTCTCTCTCTCTCTCTCTCTCTCTCTCTCTCTCTCTCTCTCTCTCTCTCTCTCTCTCTCTCTCTCTCTCTCTCTCTCTCTCTCTCTCTCTCTCTCTCTCTCTCTCTCTCTCTCTCTCTCTCTCTCTCTCTCTCTCTCTCTCTCTCTCTCTCTCTCTCTCTCTTTCACACACACACACACATGAACACACACACACACACACACTGTGGCAGGGATGGCCACCATGCCAGATGGTGAATGGATGGGGAAAATAACAAAGGCAGTGTTCCAGTAGGCCAGTGGCTGGTTTATTGACCCTTGTCGGGGCAGTCAATATAGTCAATAAAGCGAAACACAAAAACAAAGTCAAACTAAAGGCTATAATCTAGAGGGTAAGAAAAAAAAGCCAGCACCACTTCCTCCATGTCCCAAAGACTCTCTTCCTCTAGACATAGCAGGCTTTGCTTTTACAGAAGGCCTAATGAAGGCAATAGGCAACACCTGAGCTGATTACTGATCAGCCTCAGATGAGCATGCCTGTCTGTGAGGTCGCTGCTGTCCAAGGCTCCGAGCCAAAGAGGAGGAGCAGCCCTCTTTACTCTTCCCTCAACCCCTTCCACACACACACACACACACACACACACACACACACACACACACACACACATATGCACATACGCTCACTCACTCACTCACTCACAGCCATTCATAAGCGTGCATTCATTAATCTATTTTCTCACACTGGGGTGAATCCCAAAGAGAGCTGAAAACTGAGGCAGTAGAACAGAAGGGGACCACCTCACACTGCCCAGCTCTTTGGCTTGGTCTCCATGTCAAGTCCAAGGCTGAGACATTGCATGTGTGTTTGCAGTAACTCCTCTCTTTGAGATACACACACAACAGTCTGTTCCCTTGCCATCCACGGTTTGGAGCAGCAGCTCAAACCCTGACTGTACTGGCTGCAACTCCCCCAACTTCCCCAGCCTGCGGAATAAACAGCCGGTGTCCAGGAGCATGATTCCACATATCTCACTCTAATGGAAATTCTGATGTATGGTAGCCCGAGAGGGTAAAAAAGCAGGAAATTGGGTGATTGAAACAGAGAGGGTAACAATGAGTTCCTCAGTTCCTGTGCCGTGTGATGGATTGCTTCAGTCATTCCCTGAAAAAGGCCAGGAATGAGGAGAAAGATCAGATCGTTTGTTTTACCTTATACTTTTTAGTGCAAATGGGGCGTAGTGTGTCTGTGAGGTTCCCCTTAAGGGTGACTGTTTTCTGTATAAAAGACATAAATATAAATGTTAGCGTACAGCAGTGGGGTTGCTTATTGGTCCCCCCAAAACAAAAAGTGACACTGAAAAAACATTCTTCTCTTTTAATATATATATATATATATATATATATAGTATACTGTATATATTTCAGTATAACCTCAGCTACCCATTTTATTATTGACACTTAAAGTCTCTGTGATTGCAATAAACTGGCAGAGGTTCAAAAAAAGTTTAGTTTACCAAAAACTGAAAAATAATGTGAATTTCAGAGTTATAAAAAAAGGTCCTTTTCAGGGAACAAGTAATGGGTTTACAACTTACAGCTCTTCTGCAGCAATGGAAGTAAATTAAGCCTTGAAAGTTGATGCAAACAATTCCTACAGGTGTCCCAACTTTTGTTGATTACTTACAAACCCTCTGTCTGTATAAAAGCAGTGTTGGAACAGACTGTGTTACTACACCCTCTGAAGCATTATTTGGACAATGGTGAGAAAAAGGCAATTAACAAAGGAAGACAGACAGACCATTATAACCCTTAAAAGTGTAGGTCTTTCCTTCAGAGAAATTACAAAGAAGGCCGTGGTGTCAGTGAGTACAGTTTCCTACACTATCAAAAGGCACTTGGAAAACTGGAGGAAACTCTGACAGGAAGAGGTCTGGCAGACCCAAACCACAACAAAATCAGAAGACACGTTTCTGAGAGTCAACAGCTAGACGGCTCACAGGGCAATAGCTTCAAGCATAGCTTAACAGTGGTCGAAGTAAGGAAGTCTCAGTTTCAACTGTGAAGAGAAGACTTCGAGCTGCAGGTTTGATAGGTTGAGTGGCAGTAAGAAAGAAAGCCTTTATATATATATATATATTTTTTTTTTTCTGTGGTCTGCTAGGCTGATCTCAGATCCGTCCCACCACTGAATCTCTGTTCCAAGAACACTGACTGTCTCCAGACCTGTCACACATGGCAGTCACAATTGATTCTCTAACAGAGAAAATAAGTTAGAAGAATAAAATAATTAACTAAATAAATAATAGCCATATAAGTTATGACTGCTTTCTTTGAACTCCTGTGAAAAAAAGAGGATTTCCCCAGGCCGAGTTTGATCCCTTAAAAATACACACGATTGGGCTGGTTGTGTCACTGTCAATCTCTTTAATCTGAAAAAGCCAGGAGACAGCAGATAATGACTTTAGACAACCACTTGTCCCAGTGAATCCCCCCTCCCACACATACCACTTGTCTATTTGGATTTGAAAGCCTCTTGACAAGCTATTAAAATCACACTTGACCACACTTCAGTACAGCTGTCTATGGAGTATGTATATCGAATAAGACACGCAACCTAGCTGACAGGTGATAAGCTACAAGAAGCGATTACAAAGTTTAAAGCTTTTATTTGAAAGCTGTCCTGTGACAGCTTCCTATATCTACGGTAACTGCTGTAGTATATCTATATCCCCGTTAGCCCTTGTCACCTGAGCATGTGTAAAGCTCAAAGGGAATTGATTTGCTCTAAAGTGAAGGTTCCACTGTGTAGAAAAAACTCAAAACAAACAAACGTATGGCAAACGGTCCCTGTGTGTGTTCTGCGAAAACTTTAGGTTAAGACAGAATAGGCTATCATTCATGGCATTTCTCAATGGGTTTGACTGGGATTCACTTTTATGGGTGCAGAAGTGTAGTGTAATGGTTATGGAGCTGGGCTTGTAACACAAAGGTTGAAGGTTCAATCCCAGGTGGGGCTGTTGTACCCTTGAGCAAGGTGCTTAACCTGGACTACTTCTGTAAAATATCCAGCTGTATAAATGGGTGTATTCACTTTTAATCATACACAAGCAAATCCTTCAATGCTTGTCAATAAAGTCTGTTTTTATTACCATATTATTTAGTTTTTTGCAGTATAATGCCTTACCTTATAGCAGAGTAATGGTTTCACTTTAGGAACTAGAGCCTGCCAACAAATACACACATATAAACTGCATGTAACACTGTTGTGACGTTTGTGTACTTCTTTGAATAACCTTTGAATGACATGTAAATGTCATTCTTCTTCCCCTTGTCTTGATCTCTAGGTCCACTCCAAATCCCTCACTCTGACCTAAACCCTTTACCTCCCCCCAACCCTGAATATAGTCTTGGACATTTACAAGAATTACACTTGATATGCAACAATGCACAACTGCATAGCAACTACACAGCATCCACTCCTTATTACATACAATAGTGCTGGCATAAGAATATAACATGCGAATACATAATGAGGAGAACAGGCCCATCTAGGCTCGTCATTTACCTACATCTAGGGAATATCCAGCATTACATAAAGCCTGGACTTGAATAAACGAAGTGTTTATACTTCTGTTCATGGCCTAGGAAGCTGTTCCACGCATGTGTGCAACTCTATGTGTAAAGAAATTCTTCCTGATATCACTGCAGAATTGACTTTTAACCGACTCTTGTTCTGAACTGGAAAAAATATTTGGTAGTTCACTTTGTTAATCCCATTTATGAATTTAAAAAGCTCAATCAAATCCCCCCTTAGTCTCCTTTTGCTAAGCTTGAATATGTTAAGTGTCTTAAGTCTTTCCTCATAACTTTTACCTTTCATACCAGGCACTAATTTAGTTGCTTTTCTTTGTAGAAGCTCTTGAAAAAGTACAAAGAAGTATATGTTTTGAAGAGCTTCTACAAAGGAGGGCAAAGGAATTGCTTCCTGGTGTGAAACTCCTGGTTTAACTACAGTGTAATAACAAAGGTCAACTTATCATAAAAGGTAACATTTATCTGCAATTCACTTGAATGCTTTGGTCATAATAATAAGGTCCCATGGTGTGTTGTGGTTGTGCTATGCCTCAGCACTTTTCATAAATGTCCCACTGACACACAAACCCATCTGCACACCTTCACAGCCCTCGACTCCAAACAAGAGACGGTGGAGGCCTTGATGCTGAAGTTTAAGGAGAGCTTCCGGACCAACACGCCCATCGAGATCGCACACCTGCAGCAAGTCACGCGCAGCTCCTCGATCGGCAGGAAGAGGCGGCGCAGCCGCTCCAGAGGTAGGCTAGGCGGATCCCAGAGTCTGTCTTTGTCTGTGCCTGACTGAAATCATGGCCCCTCTGTGTATGATTATTCATGTGTGCATCTGTGTCTATGCCTGACTGGAATTAAGGCTCCTCTGTTTTTTGCTAATTCACTTATGTGTCTGTGTGCCTGACTCAGAACAAGGCCTACGGCTGGTGTCGTGTGATTACTTATTGATTTTGATTTGTGTGCATCTCTGTTTGTGTCTAATTAAAAGACAGATCTGTGTTGATATTTGGCTGCACCAGCAGCTGATGGAAACTGCAGAGCGTCAGTTAAAGCACCATCCGGCTCTTGTATTTTATTTATAATTTTGCTTTATTCTGCCTGGGGTACACTGCACTGCATTGTGCCTTATAAGCAGTTAGACCATGACATAAATTTGATGGTAATATACTTTAAATGGTTGGATTCCTTTATGCAAAGTAAATCAATACATACAAAAATAAAAATAGAAACTGACCACTAAATGGGTAATTGCAGTAGTCGATGGGGTTGTTTAGGTTGTTTTGTCTGCTGATCTGAGATTTAGGGAATCTTCATTCCTCATATTTTCCATTCAGTCTCTTATTTCCAGACTAGTTTTTTGACAGCTGTGTCATTTTTTTTATCATCCTTGATATTAATACCAGAAAATGATGTTCTGTTTATGAATATACTCTGGTTTTTTTCCTCGAGTGTACATGATATATTATTGTGCATGATTTACTTTTAATGTACAAAAGATGTCCCTGATGTTGCTGTGCTGTTGTGGATCCCTGACGTTTTTATAAAACATGAATAGTCTGATTTGTAGACAACCGGCGCACGATTATTAAATATAAAAACTAAAATATATTCACACAAATATTTTATGGCAAAAGAACAGCTCTTTCAGACTCCAGTTCTGCTTTGTATTGCATCGCCAATGTCAAATGATCCAACTAGAGAATAGCACGAATATAGAGAGGAAATACAGTTGATGAACTCCCCGCTGCATTGTTTTATCATCCTTAATTTTAGCTGAGGAAATTGAGGTTTGACAGGACACAAGATCCTGTCATTCATTTGCATTGAAAAGATGCTTGCATTTCCATAATAGAATATTCCACAAATTCATTATTCATGAAAAGTCTTAGTATGGGGCCACTCAACTGGTGGCCCAGAGGTCAAAAGTATTATTATTATTATTGGTTGCAATTGTGAACAGTTGCCAAATCAGATATAACACAACATCCAGATAGCCAATCATGTGGTTCACTGCATCTCAGCGGTAGGGTGATGCGGTCAGTGGACTGGGGAGGCAAGGAGGTGTGTATGCACTCGACATTTAAAGGCCTGTCTGTGATGACACCAATAACATTTTCTGGGAGGCTATTCTATGTATGGACTGCAGTGTGTAAAAACTTCACTCCAGGGAACGTGTTCTGGTGACAGGGAGGGTGAGAGCATGACCTGACATGGCTGTACATAAACAGGTGGTGCGGCGTCTGGTCTATGGTGAGGGAAGCGTCGCTTGAAGGTTCATGGGACAGTGGTGGATGTGCATCTTGCACAGGGCTGTAGCAGCATCAATCTGTCTTCTGTGGTGCAGACTGGGGATAGCCAGTAGATAGGTGTCTGGGTGGTATCCTGATCCACACCAATTATTTCCAGGGCCTTCTTTTGTATGTTGTCGGATAAGCTGAGGTGGGTGGATGGGGCACTTATCCAGCTCAGTGAGGCATACCCGTGACACTGCGCACTTATGACTTGTAGATAGTGGCTCGGCTCTCAGTGTTGAGTTTACCGACTACTTTCCTCAGTGCTCACAGTTTCTGTCCAGCTCTGATGCAGATGTTGGTGAGGTGTTTAGACCATGAAAGTTTGGAGTCTATTGTGACTATTCCACTTCAGCCTTCTCAGGTGGTGATCTTATCAGGCCATATAAGGTTGAATTGTCGACATAGAGGTACAGCTCATTCTCACAGACATCAGCCAGGTCATCAATGAACATGGAGAACAGAAGTGGACTAAGAATTGAGCCTTGTGGTACTAAGGCGTTGATAGAGAATGGTTCTGAGGTTTAGCCTGACAGGGCAACTCTGTTGATCTGTTGGAGAGGTAGTTTTGGAGCCATGTGAGGAGCAGCTTTCCAGACACACCTTTGGGGTAGCATTTATCATTCAGTCCATGATGCCACACTTTGTAAAATGCCCCTTTGATGTCGAGGACTGTGATGCAGGCTTCCTCTCCTTAGTCCAGGGAGTTGTTCCACCTCTGACACAGGATGTTTGGAAGGTCTGCGGTGCTGTGGCCCATTCTGAATCCAAACTGTCTGCTTTTAAGTCCTTCTCGTGTAATAGTGTTACAGAGGCGGACTTCTATTGGTTTAGGAATGCTCCACTTAAGAAGCAGCGATGGAAGAGGCGACACAGAGGAATTGCAAGCTTGGCACTGCATTCCTTGAGGACTCTGTGGGAATTTGGTCTGGTCCTGAGACTTTCTCAGATTGCAGGTTCTTCGGGAGCTTGTTGATGTCCTTGGGTTGGAATGTGATAGTCTCTATGGAGCAGTTGGTAGATTGCTTGATGTATTGAGCTGGGTCTTTTGCATCTTGTAGATGGCATTTGAGGTGGCAGTCTAAGAGACCCCTCAGGTTTGCCCCTGGACCCAGAGATGAGAAGGCAGCTGCAGGTAGAAAAATACAAATGTATTTACCCAATGTATACACACAGGGATAGCCGTCCGAGTTTAAACCACAAACGCTCTGAAGCACTCTGATATCTTCACACTCATTATTATAGAAACATTGGGAAATCTTACCCCACTCTTCCCTTGCTATGCCCTCCTACTTGTGTATGGCATGATGAATACATTTGCATACAGTTTATTAATATGCTCATGGACATCTCAGTTTGACCAATGTGGTACACTCAGGCGGCCTAATCAGACTGCAGAGAAGACAGAGTGTGATATATTATGTGCGTTCTTTAATATGTGTGTATGTGTGTGTGTGTGTGTGTGTGTGTGTGTGATTCATTTGGAATGTGCTAGTGTGCAGGAATCATATAAGTGTATAGATCAGTGGAAACAAACAGAGCAGAACAAAGACCAAAATCAACTTTTGGTGTCCCACAATATATATTTTTGTGACAGTTTCACCACTTCAGCATTTCAGTGCAAAAGCCTCAGAGAACATTTATGCTTTGGCCCGTGTTGTGACGTGGACCTTGTCATTGTATATGATGACAGGGATATCAGCATTAGGCCAAATGTTTGACGAGTGACTTTCTGTTGTTGAATAATATAAACAATATAATATGTAATATCAATAATCAACAAAATCTCAGTTGTGTGAGTGCTGGTCCTTTTCCAAAAAATTTATTTTCATTTTTTACACAACACCTTTTTTAAATTACAGTGAGACTGCTGGGAAAAAAAAAAGTGAAACGGATAATCAATAACTGTTAAAGTTGAATCAGGAGGCACAAATCTCAAGAGGAGCAGTGACTAATCTTCTGTTATATCCCTTCTCTGTATCATTAGTTTATTTGCCAAAGGCTGCAAACTACAGTTCTTCTACAAAATCTTTACTTCTTCTTATTCTTATTCCAGTTCTTTTGGATGTATCTCCTCCTACAGTTTTTAAGATATAGCTACCTCCTACACATACCAAACTACTCCAATGTTTGTAAATACAAAATGCAGAACCACAGTAAATTGATCTCCATATCGATGAAGAGAGCGACCCGATGTTTGCAACTGAAGACAGGGAAGTTTACTTACACATATGGCCGCGGGAACACAAGCATGTTTCAAAATGTTCTACAGACAGTTTGTTTTGTGGTTTTATACAGTTTAACAGGTACATTTGCCTTCATTCGCACAGGGGGGATGAGATGCAGGGCCCTGCCTGATGTCCAACCAGCAGCTCTGAATGACCCTCCAGATTGGCCATTCTCACCTTACCCTTCAGTCTCTGTAGACTTTAAATATCTCCTTTGTCTGGGAGACTCCTTAATCAACTAGGTGATTCAACATATTTGTATACGAGAAGGGTATAAGTGACAAAGGCATTCAAGTGGGCCTTGATTTCTCTAAGCCCCCCTGCTAGTCTGCCACCACTGCGCACAGCACAACCACCTCTGTAAACAAATAGTTATACTGTGGGTGCAAAATGTTCTAAGGCTTTGGACGATAGTGATAGGCTGGCATCATTCACACACCATAAGCAATTGTAAAGTTATTTTTAACGGTCAGTAAGCAGGGGGTCTGTGTAACCTCAATTTCAATAAATGGGTAGGTTCTATAATCTTTCTTTTAAATGTATTATGTGCAGGGACAAGAACACAAGATGGTACTCAGAGATAGACAACAACACTATAATTCAACCAATTATATTCAAAAACCTGTAACAGGCTGTGCATAGATGATGGAGAAGGGTAAGAGGGTTATAAATAGGTTATAGGAAACTGAGATTTAGGGGATAGGGAGAGGAGGTTACTAAGGGGTAACATTAAGGGTTAGTAAGCAAGGAACATTTGGACATTTGACATTAAAAAGTGGAGGAAGTGACGATCCGTTTTCTGGTCCTTCCATGAAAAGCAAATGCTGCATGAGTGCAAGGCTTTTGGCTCCAGGCTCCAAGTACTTACTTTGCTCCTACTTGGAGCAAAAATGCCCTATCAATATCACTGTGTGTTGTAGTTCCCTATAACATGAATCCAAGCAAGCCACTGAAAAGTTAGCTAGTTAGGTATAAAACCAGGTAGCTAGGAAACCACCCTGCAAAGGTTAATGATAGCATACTGTATAACACTGGCTAGCTAACTAGACTTCAGTAGAAAGTTAAATGCCATAAGCTAGCAAGCTAAGTAGCCATTTGTTTTAATGAAATGCTATGTAGTGGTGTCACTAGTTACCTGCAGGGGGTAGAGAAAATAATGGATGGAAACACCAAATTAAAAAGGATTAGTATTTTGAAGTAAATACATTGCAGTTAAAAAGGAGTCCACACATGTTTCATACTACTGGCAAAGTTTGAGCTATAAAATACGTTTTAAAATGAGCACTTTACTACATGAGTTTTGAAAGCAACATGAGAGATCTACCACATTGTGAAAGAGGTAAAATAGTTGTTGCCTGAATTGCAGGTGCATCAGTCACAGAAATGGCAAAAACATGTCAATGTTAAAAGGGGAACAGTGTGGAAAAGTATGATGACATATGCCAAACAAGGGAAAACTGCATCAGAATGGAGGAACGATGTTTGCAAGTCGAAGCTCACCGACAGGGATGGAAAGACACTTAACAGGACAGTTGCTGGAGGACAACACACTGCTAAATGGATTCATGAGTGGTTTCAAACAAACACCTTCCATGGCCTCCCCAATCACCAGATCTAAACATCATTGAACCTTTATGGGAAGTTCTGGAACGTAGAGTGCGGAGTAGATTTCCATCGCCTTCATCTATCCAAGAATTGGAGGCTTTCCTTCTTGAAGAATGGTCCAATATCCCTCTAGAAACAGTTCAAAACAGTATTCCAAGAAGGAATTAAGCTGTTCTGAAGGCAAAGAGCAGCCCAACTCCTTATTAGGTAATACATATTCATATAATGTTTACTGTTTGATCCTTCATTCATATATTATCTTGTCTACCCGCTGTAGCTTATGAATAAAGAAGAACAGACATTGCGTTCCAGGTGGCTACATTATGGTGTTATTGGTTAAAGAATATGAATGGAGTCCATGGTTTTTATGGCCTACCTTGTAGTCACACTATCCATCTTGGCCACAAAACAATATGATACAGGGCTTGCAGAGAATTTATACATCCGTAAAAGTGATAGTATTAGGACTCTCGTTTCCTTGTCAAAGCACAATGTGCAGACAGTAGCGTTAATCTAGGACGAAGGTGAATTATGGTGTGTCCTTGTCTATTCTGGTAGTTTCAAGTGACAAGTGACGATAGGGCCCCTGCAGCGCAGTTGTAAAATAGGTTGGTTTAATTAAAAATGACCTGTGGGTGTGGTGAGAGTTTGGTTCATTATAGCCAACCAGATAATCAGCTTATTTTCCCTTGAATACCTTTGCCATAGCTAATTGGCTATTTTGCCATGTCTGATGAAGAGCAAGCACCATGGCTTGGAAGAGCAGTTTATGAGACTTGCTTTGACTGCAATAAAAGGGAGTACACGATTGGATGGCGTATCATGTTGGAATATTAAACTAAATGAAACTAACATGCATGTGTATCCATTCCTACATTCCTACTTCTCAGTAAGGCATGTGGTGTACATT
Organism: Aldrovandia affinis; assembly: GCA_029706075.1. NCBI lineage: Eukaryota > Metazoa > Chordata > Actinopteri > Notacanthiformes > Halosauridae > Aldrovandia > Aldrovandia affinis. Next base: position 2,397,990 of record JAINUG010000100.1, read on the forward strand.
AATTTAGTTTAGTTTGTGTATTTTCATCAAAGCCACATATATTAACTCCATAACTGTCACCGGCCCACCGCCGGGCCATCTATATCACATAGCATGTTCTCCTTTAAATAGCACGGTTAAATGTACCGAAAATATGGGCATGTGTTGTATCCACACATCGGATGGAATCTCATCTATTCAACAATGCATGCCAATTCACGTCAACTGTGATGTAGCAAAAAAAATGGGCAGGCGCAGGGTACTCTAGGAGAATAGTTTCTCCTTGCATTTGGTGAAGTCTAGAAGTCCCAAAATATGACATATTGTTGATAATGTGGGCATCCTGTTCACCATAAGGATCTAACAAACAAAAGTAGTGACGTGTTTTGTCACAAGAGCAAGCCCAGTCGAGAGAGTTCCAGTGTTTTCTATGTGCTTCATGGCACCGACAACAGCAAAGATGTCATTATCCTGGGTCTACGAGATATGCGAGGTTGTTTCACTTAGGAAAGTTTTGTATCCTCACGATGGTAAATCTTAGCTCCAAAATAAACCCACAACCATCATTCTCCGATAAGTATTAGCCAAACAGCCCCCCCCCATAATGGCAACCATTGCCACCAGTAATATGACTATGTGGCATGATCCAGGGGCATAATTGGTACTACGTCCCTCCATATATGCTAATGGATTATCCTTATATAAGGTTTCCTTTGGTTTATATTTACTATCATGAATGTGTTATGCGCACATCGTGATGCTAGTGAAGATGCATGCGATTGAAGAGAGTGCAAGGTTTTGGAACGAGGGGGCATAAATGGAAACTGACAAAGGGTAAATTTCACACGGACACTAGGAAATATTTTTTCACACAGAGAGTGATCAATGCGTGGAATAGCTTGCCTGGACATGTAGTGGAGGCTGAGACACTAGGGGTATTCAAGGCCAGGCTCGATCCAGTGTTAGAGACTCTAGCCTTTGGGTAAACTAAGCATTGTGAGCAGATTAGTGGTAGGAATGGACGAGCAGTGTTGGGCTGAATGGCCTGTTCTCATCTTCCCCTTATGTTATGTTATGTTATGTTATGTTATTAACTTTGTTTCAGAATTCTCTTGCTGTTTGATAATTACTATATTTTAAATAAAAGTATCAACGTTTATGGATATAAAATACGGATATGATCACTCGTCCCACAGCTCAACCATGAGTAATCACTTAATTATTTGTAGTTTGCTATGAGCCCTGAGTGACTGTAGAGGTTGGATATGATTATAATAAATTCTCATTGCAAGGCCCTCCTTTCTTATGCAATCATATCCAACCCCTGCAATCGCTCCAGGCATTGCCCTATGATAGGCTACATTTTATTGCAGTGAACACCCATGTAATTGTGTATCTTACACAATTACATGGGTGTAGAGATGGTATCTCTTTCAATCAAGCACATTGAACCACTCCTTACAACATAAGAACATAAGAATACATAATGATGAGAACTTGAATAGGCCAAGCGTTTCTCGCCCATTTAGGCTCTGTGTAAAGAAAAACGTCCTAATAATGCCTTTAAAAGAGTATCTAGTACTACATCTAGCCTGGACTTGAATAGCCCAAGCATTTCTGCCTCTACTGCCCGACCTGGTAAGCTGTTCCAGGCATTGACAACTCTCTGTGTAAAGAAAAACTTCCTAATATCTGTGCGGAATTTGCCTTTAATAACTAATTTCCACCTGTGGCCTCTTGTTCTGTTTTTATGAAGCCGGGCTTTCTGAAAAAAGAAACTTTCCGAGCCTCCTCTTCATGCTGCCCTTGCAGATTCTGCCGTTGTGCTTGTGAAGTTGCGGTATGGCCACATGATAGGCTGATGCTTTTATTTGACCACAACCATAACACATTTGAATGCGTAGGCTATGTTTTATTTAATTAACCAGGTTGGTCTCATTGGGATTTAAAATCTATTTTGCCAAAAAATTGGCTAACAAACGAATAATCACACATAGCCTAATGTCTTAAATTGTAGCCTAAAGCTGAACATAAAGTGGCTATAGCCTATCGAAAATAACTTACGAGTCGGAGACCATCCGATGGCCTACTTCCCCAGTCGTTTCATGTTATGGCACAGGAACACTAGCTTGTCCACATTTTTTGGCAAAAGGCTGCTCCTCGTTTTATTAACGATAAACCTTGCCTTGAAAAATGCGCTTGCAAAGTTTACATTCCACTTTTTTTGGATCGTCCACGACTAAAACTAAATGCTGCCATACTCCAGATTTTTTCTTTGACATTATGTTCTTAGGTTATATCGAAATGAGTAATTAAAGTATGCCTATATCACTAATCTTATCTGTAGGCAAATCATAGGCTACAATTAAAATGCACATTCGCATGCCTAAAACAAGAAGGATACAATATAGGCTACATGAAAGGGGGTGTTACGCATGTTAGTTATAAATATATAAACCATACAATTAGCAAAACATGAGAACATATATAGGCTTAGCTATGTTAAGAGTGAAGGACTGTCACTTCCATACCCGCAGCATCCAGAATGGACAAGAGTGCCGAACTGTGGCGCGAATCTAGGTGTCTCATGCTGCATGGAGAATTTTTGTTATTTTTTTTATTTTATTTTTTTGCGCGACTGCTCGACCAAAACAAATCTTCGGTCGACCAACAGCCCATCGACCAAGCAATCAACCAGTTGACTAAATGGGGTCAGCCCTAGTGGTATTCATTGAATATCTGCCATTTCTGTTCATATGTGCCCATTAATAACATCATAACATCACCAAATGAGCACATAATGGTCTGCGTTTGAGTTCTGATCTGGGTGGACAGAACTCAGATTAATTATCAGACACGAAACGTGCACAACGCCTAATGTTTTTATTGACACCCACCCCGCATTATGCTGCCTAACCCATGTTGAAATAAATGCCAACCATGAAACTAAACTATGCAGAGGTGAGAAATATTCTGTTTGCGACCACCAAAACGAGCAATTACACTACCATCCAGGTGCGTTTTTATTGCCGTCCTCCCCAAACTAGATCCCTTTATCTTTTGTATAGTATTAGATAACAAGCAAGCTACTTCCCACGGAAAAGTAATATGGCATCTGTCATAGTTTTTTTTTGTACATATTCTATTGGATGAAATGGCATCACATGTGCACATCCTTATGTCCAAAATAAGGATGTCACCTGCTGTGTGGCTTGCAACTATGAACAGATGGTGTTATTGGTGGAACTAGATTTGAACAGATGATGTTATTGGTAAGTAGATGAACCAAAATAGTCTATGGAATTTATAATCAGAAGATGAAACTGTAGCTACTGTATGATTGATTCCAACCTACTGTATGTGCCACAAGTGTTGTCTCCTCTTCTGTAGGACAGTCTGAACTACTATTGGTCAGGAGAACATTTTCCTTTCATTTTATAATTTTTGCCCAGGTTAAAGGTTATACTAATGTGGATGAACTGTGGATCTCTTTCTGTCCAGGCAAAGAGCAAGGAGGGATTTTATTTTTCCTCCAGTGACCATTTTCTTTGATTTGAATTCACTTTTCCACCGATAATAGAGCAGCTGGCAGGGAGAGCAGAGCACTTCTTGGGTCTAATTATCTGCAGTTAATACAGAAGTCCACGAATGGCTGTGTGAACGTACACTGTAGCACACTCAGAGTGGCGTGTATGATTGTGCATTAGCTTAGTTGGAGGAGTAATTCTGCGACTTTAAAATGGCATCGCTCATTCTTAAGCCATGGCTGTTTTGTTTCTCTCCCAGGGTATTTTTTTTCCAGTCCAAAGGCTCTAAGAGTAGAATCAGAAACAGGGACCATCCTTCACACTTATCTCACAGTCAACCTAACCAACTATCCAGCATCACACAGAGCTACACAATGCAGAAACAGACACTTTGAAGTAGGAGTAACAGTAACTTTTACCTTACTCAGGGTTCTTTAGGTATAACAGTATCTCTGTCATTACTCAGTGTAGGAATAACTGTGACTCCATCATACTCCAAAGAGGAGTAACAGTAACTCCATAATTACTCAGAGCAGGAGTAACAGTAACTCCATCATTACTCAGGGTTTTGCAGGAGTAACAGTAACTGTCATTACTCAGAGTAGGAATAACAGTAACTCAATCATTACTCAGTGTAGGAGTAACAGCAACTCTGTCATTACTCAGGGCACAGGAAGGGAATGAAGCTCTCCAGTCTGTGTGTATAGTACAGCTGAGATGTGTTTTGGGGGATAGGGGGTGAGGTGTTTTTTAATCATGCTCAATATTATAAATAGTGATATAAATAATTGAGCAGGTTTTTCAGAACACATCATTAAATTTTATCCAAAAATCACATTTTCATCAACCCAGGATATACAGTGGGGTCCAAAAATCTGAGTCCACTACCAAGGTCTGTTTGTTTTCATTGTTCTTCGAAAACTAACACAAAAGTTTTACTCATGTGGTATTTGTTATTCAAGAATGTCATAAAACACTGATGCCTTTCATTTCCTCAAAATGTTGTGACACCTTATTTTTCATTTAAATTTTAGTACATGGACACATGAGTTGTTTTGGTCTTTTAACATTTCATACCGGATATTTACATAATTAATATGGTCCTCTGTGTGTTCGTGTTGCTACTGCATGTGCTTGAAAAAGGACACTTCCTTTGCAAAGGTTATTGCAGCTGTTTGTGATTATGTCAGCAGAGCTTAGTGAAGTAGTTAGAGGTCAAATTGTTCTCCTGAGTAAAAATGTTGTGTTCCTTTTTGATGAATTTTGATGCCTGGGCAGGGTGACCAAAATTCACCTCCCCGCCAAGTTAAATAAATGTTAAAAGCCACTGGAGGTGGAAAAAAGGTATTTAAAAAGTAACCAAAGAAAAGAGCAACCTCTGAATCGCAATAGGGGTACAATCAAAACAACGAAACATATTGATTGTTTTTGTTGGCACGGTGTCCAACAATTGTTTATAGAGCGCAGACGCAGAAACAACAACAACGACAAAAAGAACAACATAGTGATACGTGCACTGAACATAAATACAGAAATTAATAGAGAAACAAATAAAGGAATGAATAAAAGGTGACTTTGTGCAGATGACCTTATAGTGGTCAGACATTCTCACGTCTGACCTGGTGTGGGCAGCACTCAGGAGCATTTGCCTGATGCTCAGCCACCATCTGTCCAGGGGCTGCTTCTCATCTAAAACATTTACAGAGGGAGAAATGTGACATTTCCCATTCATGAGTCAAAGGAATAATTGTAACAGTTGTGTCCAGTCCCAGAGCAAGTGATGCTAATACAGTGTGATGGACATTAACAGAACCGATGGCATACACTCAGTTTCACACTGAAGGCCATTTTGCTTTTTAAACACCCAATTATAAGACAGTTGCTTGTGTGTGTGTGTGTGTGTGTGTGTGTGTGTGTGTGTGTGTGTGTGTGTGTGTGTGTGTGTGTGTGTATTTGTCTGTGCATATGAGTGTGTTTCTGTGTGTATGTATGTGTGTGTGTGTATGTGTTTCCGTGTGCGTGTGTAAAACTGTAGTTAGTGCAAGGAAGTTGTGCAGCTGTAGCCTCAGTAACCCTGTGTGCTGGTTTAATGTGGGAGACTCTGTTCTCTGTACAATGGCCCGGAGTGTCTGCTTGGGCTGCTGTCCATGGTGCTGAATCTCAGACTGAGTGGGATATTTAGAGTCAGGCTGCAGCCCTCCCAGTGAATATCCCAGCTTGACAGACTGGGCTCTCTGCTGAGGCATGATGCTCGGAGATCTGGGAAGACAGGGTAATTATTGGCAATTATATGGAATTATTGAGTTATGTTTTGATTTGTTTGTTGTTCTTGTGTGACAAACACTACACATTGTGTTTTAACACAGTGGAAGGGACATAATCAGTGCTGATGGAGTGCATGCTCTGACAGACAGACAGTGGCTGAATGCTTTCCTTTGTGATGTCTCACTGCTTTTAGCTGCAGGCTTCATTTTGAATTACAATCTTAGCAAAATACATGTAATTCTTCCAGCCAAAATGTAAATATGAACACTTTTTGTTTTGTTTAACTGTAGTAAACCTGGCTTGGGGAATGACAGTTTGGTTTATCTGGTTTGAAATGTCTGATTTAAATTGTCCTGCAGATTTTCTGAGATTGATCCTTTTCCCCACATACACTGTGCCTAATCCGGTTACCTTTCCACCAATAAGAGCATAATGAGGCTGCTTCTTTTAGATGTGGGAATGTGTGTGTGTGTGTGTGTGTCAGAGAGAGGGAGTGAGAGTATGAGTGTGTACATGTGAATGGAGTGTGTTTGAATACCTTGTGTATGTGTGTCTTTCATCTATCTCTCTGTTGCTGGAAGGGTGATCTCCATTTGACAGTTATAGTAGTTTGGCTCACTGCTAGCGAGTGATACATTTATTTGGATCTGTAAGCCTCCACAAAGGGTACCTCTGGAAGTATTGAGTAAAGTTGATATGATAGTTATTAGTTAACTTTTTTGTTCCTGCGGATACTCTCGTGTTTCCTTTCAGCTCCATTGCTCTATGCTGTGAGGTTGCGATTGCTTTACATTCTCAGTCCTCAGAATGTTTCCTCTGGGACAGAGTGGGGAGTAGAGAGCGCTGTCCATGTGTGTCTGTGCTCTGTGTCACGGCTCTCCCTTCTTCTTTTCGTTTCTTTGAAGCGTGGTGTTTATATGACATTTTCCCATTTCACTGTCATTTATTGAGCTTCTGGACATCGTTGTCTTTCAGCTCGGCTTCAGAGTTTTTGGTAGAATTTGCAGGTTTGTTTAAGCCTGACAGGGATCGCGACGTGAACGCTTCTACCATGATCCCCCTCCAGGCTCTCCCTGCGGGTGGGTGAAGGTGTGGAAACGCACAGCAACGATGGCCCCTTCCACCTTTGACCTGTGGCTACACCCTCACGGCCATGGAGAGACTGAAGCTCTCTGAGCCACTGACATCTCTGTCAGAAACCCCGTCCACATTTCCTCCATCCCAGTACGCCCATGGTGTGTCTCAGCTACCCTGCACAGCTCAAGATGCTTATTCATCACTGGGAAGTGGTGGGTACCATGGCCGTTTATCATTGGCCCGAGGAGTGCGTGCGGTTGGTTTGGCCATGCTCACTATCTGCAGAGGCTGTGACTGGTTTGGGAACCCTTGTTTCGGGGGCTGAAATGTAATGTGTGCCTTTCCTGGTTTTGTCCTTTATGGTTATAAATAGCAACATGTGATTTAGAAGCCTGCTGGAGTGTCCATATATTATTGCAATGGTATTAGCCATAGATGTAGACCAAAGGGAACAAAGGAAAAATGAGCGTGTCTGTGCACATATGTGTGGTGTGGCTTTGTGTGTGTGCATTTCTGAAAGAAGTAGAGAGAGAGAGAGAGAGAGAGAGAGAGAGAGAGAGAGAGAGAGAGAGAGAGTATGTGTGTGTTTTTTGTATGTGAGGGGGAGATGTGTGTGTGTGTGCATGTTTGTGTTTGTGTGTGTGTGTGTGTGTGTGTGTGTGTGTGTGTGTGTGTGTGTGTGTGTGTGTGTGTGTGTGTGGTGAGGGCAGCTGTGTGTGTGTGTGTGTGTGTGTGTGTGTGTGTGTGTGTGTGTGTGTCGAGCACACATTATACCCTCCAATAGCTCACATTTAATTTTGATCATTTTAGTCCTTTATTTCCAACTATTCTCTGGAGTAGTTTTTGCATTCTTGGAATCTTCTCCTGGCCCACACTCTGGTGCTCATTTTTGCTTTGTTTTCTGAGTACATTTGTTGGGTGCATCTTGGGAGAAACAGGCTTGGTTTGGTATATTTATGATCCATTTAATCTCTTTCCTGATTTAATTTAGTCATTTTTATGTCTAGGATTCAATTACCCTACATCTGTAGATTTGACGTTCAATAATTTGTCTTTGTCTAAGTGCTCTAACTGATAATAAACCAGCACTTAATTTTAATTGTAAGTTGTATATTTTTAATTAATAATTGGCATCCTAACTAATAATTATTCAATTAAATCAAATCAAATATATTTTACATGTAGGATAAGTGAGGGGTTTATCACATAATACCACTTCAGTATTCAGAGAGATGAATATTAAACGAGGGCATTTTACTGTTAAGACTACTGGATACAGAAATACACATTCATATTTCATTCTCCCTTGCCCCAACAGTGTGTGTGTTTGTATATATGAAGGGAATGTGTGTGTGTGTGCATGAGGATAATTTTTGTGTGTGTGTTTGTGTGTGCACGGGTCTGTTTACATGGCAGTAGAGTTCAGCATTTGTGCTGGTGGTGAGGGGATGTCTCTTGTTTCTTGCTCTTTAGAGTTATGGTGTGTAGCACCCCTGGTGTGGAAATCTGTGCTGTAGGAGAATGCTTTTAGCTGGTTAAAGTGTTTTACCAGTGGTTTTGCGTGGCTCAGTAGGTACAGCACAGCGCTGACAACACTTAGGTTGTGGGTTCAGCACATACACTGAAAAATGTATGCATTCACTACTGTAAGTCACTTTGGATAAAAGCGTCTGCTAAATGACATATATTATATATATATTAGCTGCAGGTGGTCACAGGCAGGAATGACTCACTCACCGTGGTGTCAGTGTGCTTCTCCATGGCTTTCAGGCCCTGTGCGTCCCTCATTTATAGAAGTGTTTGCGGTGCTTACACCATTAAAGCCCTGTTTGCTGACGCACCTGTTTTAAGGTTTACATTTCCTCTCAGTGCAACTCATCACGCCGGAGGGAGTCTGCATATGCCGGGGCAGTTTCGTTTGCATGTTCTGGAAACAGAGATATGGATTCATATCTTATTTGTGTAATATAGTCTTGCATAATGAGGAACTATAGCAGCGAGGCTCTATTTGGATGGATACTTTGAGTGCATTTACATTTTACATTTTAGGCATTTAGCAGACGCTCTTATCCAGAGCGACTTACAAGATGTGCATTAATACATGGTAGGAACAATCATAGTTTGCGCACGAGATCAGTGCAGTAATACAGCGATAGTCATCTTTGTAGGCAGCTGCGTACCATACCTGTAACACTGGGAAGGAAAAGGTTAGTAATTATTATTTTTTTTTTTAATGAGAAGACAGGGATACATATACAAGAAGTGTTGAGCAAGTCAGCAGTGGTGATGACAATAGGCTAGATGTACATAATTCAGTGGTAGTGGAGTCTGAAAAGGTGGTTTTTGAGTCTCTTGCGAAAGATCGACCTGACCGATTGCGGAAGGTCGTTCCACCACCGAGGGGTCAGGACAGAGAAGAGGCGAGACCGCGAGGAGCGGCTCCCGGACGCCTGGAGGGATGGGACAGTTAGTTTGCCAGAGGAGGCTGAGCAGAGGGGTCTGGCACGGGTGTAGGGTGTGATGAGTGTCTGGAGGTAAGGGGGAGCAGTTCCTCTAGCTGCCTGAAAGGAGAGTAGAGAGGTGACGTGTGTGAACTTGGGTTGATTGAACACCAGACGTGCGGCAGCATTCTGGACTAGTTGCAATGGCTTGAGTGACAGTGTGTTAAGGCATCATGGTTTTTCTAAATCAACTGTAAGATAAATTCATTCATAAATACAAATAGCAACAATATTCCCACATTTAATCAGTTTCCAGAGCCTGGACTTGGACTGTATGTATATATATACACTGATCAGCCACAACATTAAAACCACTGACCGGTGAAGTGAATAACATTGATCATCTCATTACAATGGCACCTGTAAAGGGGTGGGATATATTAGGCAGCAAGTGAACAGTCAGTTTTTGAAGTTGATGTGTTGGAAGCAGGAAAAATGGGCAAGCGTAAGGATCTGAGCGACTTTGACAAGGGCCAAATTGTGATGGCTAGACGACTGGGTCACAGCATCTCCAAACCGGCAGGTCTTGTGGGGTGTTCCTGGTATGCAGTGGTTAGTACCTACCAAAAGTGGTCCAAGGAAGGACACCCGGTGAACCGGGGACAGGGTCATGGGCGCCCAAGGCTCACTGATGTGCTTGGGGAGCGAAGGCTAGCCCGTCTGGTCCGATCCCACAGAAGAGCTACTGTGGCACAAATTGCTGAAAAAGGTAATGCTGGCTATGATAGAAAGGTGTCAGAACACGCAGTGCATTGCAGCTTGCTGCGTATGGGGCTGAGTAGCCACAGACCAGTCAGAGTGCCCATGCTGACCCCTTTCCACCGGCGAAAGCGCCTACAATGGGCACGTGAGTGTCAGAACTGGACCATGGAGCAATGGAAGAAGGTGGGCTGGTCTGATGAATCACGTTTTCTTTTACATCATGTGGATGGCCAGGTGCGTGTGCGTTGTTTACCTGCGGAAGAGATGGCACCAGGATGCACTATGGGAAGAAGGCAAGCCGGCGGAGGCAGTATGATGCTCTAGGCAATGTTCTGCTGGGAAACCTTGGGTCCTGGCATCCATGTGGATGTTACTTTGACACGTACCACCTACCAAAAAATTATTGCAGACTAAGTACACCCCTTCATGGCAATGGTATTCCCTGATGGCAGTGGCCTCTTTCAGCAGGATAATTCGCCCTGCCACACTGCAAAAATTGTTCAGGAATGGTTTGAGGAACATGACAAAGAGTTTCTCAATCCAATCGAGCATCTGTGGGATGTGCTGGACCAACAAGTCCGATCCATGGAGGCATCACCTCGCAACCTGATTGATGGAGTGGTGCAGAGATGGTTGTCCTTCTACCAGGTTCTCCCATCACTGCAGAGGAACTCTGAAGCTCTCATAGAGTGGCCATTGGGTTCTTGGTCACCTCCCTGACCAAGGTCCTTCTTGCCCGGTTACTGAGTTTGGCCGGACGGCCAGCTCTAAGAAGAGTTGTGGTGGTTCCAAACTTCTTCCATTTCCCAATGATGGAGCCCATTGTTCTCCTGGGAACTTTCAATGCTTTAGCAATGTTTTTACACCCTTCCCCAGATCTATGCCTCGACACAATTCTATCTCGGAGGTCTATGGAGAGTTCCTTGGACTTCATGGCTTGGTTTTTGCTCTGACATGCACTGTGAACTGTGGGACCTTATATAGACAGGTGTGTGCCTTTCTAAATCATGTCCAATCAATTTAATTTACCACAGGTGGACTAGAATCAAGTTGTAGAAACATCTCAAGCAGTATCAGTGGAAACAAAATGCACCTCAGCTCACTTTTGGGTGTCATATCAAAGGGTGTGCACACTTGTGTACATATGATATTTTACATTTTGATTTTTAATAAATTAGCACAAATGTCTAAAAACCTGTTTTCACTTTGTCATTATAGGCTATTTTGTGTAGAATTTTGAGACAAAAAATGAACTTAATCTGTTGTAGAATAAGTCTGTAACGCAATGAAACGTGGAGAGGGTGAAAGGGGTGTGCAGACTTTCCGGCTTGACTGTAAGTTTATGCATGTATATATTATCACCAGTTCTCACTTGTTTGATGTTTTTTTGTTATAAGAAGCATTGATTTCTGTCTGACACCTTCAGTCTGACACCTTCACCTCCTACCCAGTTACTGAGATTGAAATTTGTGGGTGGAACAGCTTGTTCTCCTCCTGGTCCTATTTTCAGAAGGGCTGTTTTTTTTTTCTTCTTTCTTTTGTTTCTTAAAAACCAAACTAAATCTGTTGTCTATTTCTATTCTTCAAAGGTTCGTTAAAAATACCCCGCCCCCCAAAAAATGAAGTTTAGCCATCACCTGGATGGAGGGAAGGAAAATGAGTGTGGATCGATGAGGAGGCGGGGGTGGGGTGGGGTGGGGGGGGTGCACGCCAGGATACAGGGGGATTAATTTGTTCTCTGAGGCTCAGCACTGTCTGCCAGATCTCATCCATACCCAGGGAGGCTCTGGACACACTTCCTTTAGGCCCTGTCCACTCAACCCACACAGCATGGCAAGTCTTAGCTTAACAAATGGAGGAAACAGTGTGGTTTTATAAACTCTAATACATTGTATAGAAAAATGCTTTTAAAATGAAATTCCAGCCAGTTTATGGTTCTCTTTGAGAGGAGGTGCAGGTGGGTTATTATTACTATTATGAACAGCTGCACAGGTGAGACAGAACCTGAAAGCTCTGGTCTCTTACTCTGGTTATGGCCTGGATTCAATCAACATTTTTAAAACACAAATAAATGCAAGAAAAATCCTTCACAGATGCAGTTTGGAGGGTTAAGCCCTGTGCCATGGTATAGGGGTGGCGAGTGCCAGAGGTGGCGTGTGTAACAAGAGACCACAGAAATAACCCCTGTGTAGGCCCCCTGCGTATGCTGGTTTTCGTTCCAACCATAATTGCAACCTCTGAATTGTAAAGCGCTGTTAATTATACGTAATTAGACGCTTGCAATGTCTGCTGAAGGATGATTTACCCTCATTAGGCCACACTGTCAGAATTAGCTATACATGCAATGAAGAATAAAAGTCCCATATTCACATTCCAGGACGTTTAATCAGTCAGATCAATGCTTTCATGTTATGTTAAGAGGTTACCTTTTTTTAATTGATTAAATTATAGACTGGCAGGTGAAATTAGTGGGTTCCTAATTGCTATAAGTGTGGACATCTGGTTACTGAAACTAAACCATTTATGTAAGATGAAGAGTTCAATGAGAGGGCAAACACGAGGCGGGCATTTGAGAACCCCTGCTGTAGGCCTGCTTTATTTATCCCTCTTTGGATCGGAAAATACTCCATTTAAACCACAGAAACAAAAGGAAACCAGGATACGAAACAAGGCTGCCCCAAAAAAACTTTATTAAACAAGCAAACAACTCCATCCAAGAAAGGAGGGCAGTCCACAGGGGGCGGCAGAGAATGAGTCTGGGCCGTCCAAGTGATTAGTTAACTACTTAATCAAGCATTTGTTTATTGGTAATAGATCATTATTGCCTGATTTGTAAATGGTTGCAATACATTTGTAAAGAACAAATTAATAATTTATAGACATTTTCTGGACTCCATTCTAAAGTTGCAACTAGTCTATACATATTTGCAACAATTTTCTTTTTAATCCATGGAATATATTCATAAATGATATATTAGTAATTTATAACTTTGCAAAATATTATAAATTAATATTATGAATTATGTACATATCCGTCTACCAGGGCCGATATCTTGAGGAATATTTGCCAGAATATGAGCAAAATAGGCTGGCTTCATTAGAAAGAGTTCCATATATTCATACGTTTAACATAGCCAGTATGTATATCAAACATGCTAACATGTTTGTGTATTGTGAAATGTTTTTTTAAATGTGATTATCTGTGGTGTTTCTTCAAAGTTATTTGCTCAAATAGCTATGAACATGTCATTTTGGTAATCATTTGACTATTAACTATTATTAAATTGAACTTTTAAACACATTTTGTTGTGTTTTCAAGCAAGTGCTGCAAGTCTTCATCTGCCTTTTTATGTTTTAAGAGACTTTATTTGAATGTATTTAATTAGGTCTTTGGAAAAAAATTTATTGTGCATGGCCATGTGTCTGGGTGAGTGTGAATGTGGCCAGCGCTTTATATCATGTGTTTTGTCAAGTGACAGAAGGATATGTTTATAAAGTGCAGCAGACACGTCAGTCACCAAATGCTTTGAGCTGAGGACAAAGTGAATCATATCTGCTAATGAGAAATACTATTTCTGTTGCCAAAACCTCCCTGCACTCTGTCTTCCTGGAGTGTATATTATAGTTTCATTTCAAATCCCTGTATCCGATGGTATGACTTCTTTATAGATTAATTTCACAGTTCTACGAAGCTGTAAAATGTCCTACATCTTTTAACGAGCCTTCCTACACTGAGAGAACAGGCCTCTTCAAACCCAGGATGGCCCTTTATGGCCACAGTCTACCCATCTTCGAATGGCTACATCCAGCAGGAGTCATGAATGGCCTGCCCAGTCACTGAGCTTGCCTCCCAAGATTCCACAGCCCAAGGGTGGAGATTTTAAGTGTTAATATGGAGTTTGACCTTCTCCCACCTGCACCCACTCTTTAACGAATAGTCCATTAGTTAAAGACAAACTGTGGGGCATGGTAACTGTAAAACAGTGACTGGCTCGTGGGCGAGGTTCAGCTGGTTCAGCTGCTGGGCTCCTTGCGTGGGGTGCGGGTGGCACAGGGGTTACTTGGAGAAAAAAAAGATGTCACTAAAAGAACAGTGTAATAATAATGTTTTTTAAAAGATGTGTTCAGGCTCATAAGCGTAGAGCAACAGAGCCCCACCTTGACCACTCTCTGAATATACATGAAATTATTTAATATAATATGTTTCCTACGTCCTGTGTGCCAAAGAAATCTCACAGAACATATGAAACATGAAATTGTTAATGAGACGACGTGTGTTATTTTTAACAGCCTACAGCGATTTGCTAGTTCTACAGCATTTGGTGGAATTGTGCGACATTTCATCACAACCTGTCATTTGTAGTACCACTCAATGCTGTAAATAATCACGAGAACTGTTGTTCTCACACTTCACCCGAAGTAGGTGTGTGAACCTTGATGAACTCTTAGTCGCAGCTTTTAGAAATGATGTTTTTAAGCACAAAATTGCTATTTAGGTGATTCTTTGGAGCTCTTTGGAGAGAACATGCTGAGAGCTCAGTACATATGTTCCCATGGCCTTTGATTAGCAACTCCAGTACGAGAGACTGGCGTGAGAACAACCAGCGATGTGCAAGATAAATGCCCAGGGAATTCTGTTAAACTGTGTTAAATGTTTCAAAAATACATATGAAAAGGGGGGAAAAAGAAAAAAAAACCTTTGAAGGGTTATGGCAATATTTTTATGTGCGTTCCTTTAAGGGCTGATAAAAGGCTCGTCGTTGGGCTTTCTGTTCGTTTGTTCCGGCGAGAGATTCCGATGGATAATTGCAGCACGACGATCCAGACGCACGCATCGAGCGCAGCCCCACGCCTTAACTGGGCAGAGTGCAGAGGCCGCGCGGAGAGCCTGTCCAACTTAACACCTCTTCACCACCTCGTCCCCGCTCTCCTCGTCTTGCCTGTATCCGATCGCGCTGTTTGATCCTGAACCCGGCCGTGCGTTTAGCCTCTTAATCACCCCGAGTGCAAATAAATATATAAATAAAAACAAATAAAAATCAATGCAGCTCTGTCTAGGCCCGCAGACTGCTCTCCCGGTAAACTTGAAGAACTCCAGCGCACTTTGAGTATAAATCACCTGAGACTCAAGCAGCAGAGCATAGCGTCAGTGGAAAGATAAACTCATAAATACTGAAGGAACTCAAGGAACAGTGGGGCAGATATTGGGGAGGGGGTGGGGGCTTCGAAATGAATACCGTCGAGGACAACCGCGAAATAAGTAATTGAAATGTTAGCGGAGGCGTGATGGTCCCTGAGAATAGAGGACGGTTCCAGTCGATATCTCCTTCTCTTGGGATGGCAGGGACCGCAGGATTGTTATAGTAAGCTGCTGACATCTCCTAATCACTGAAACCACCTCGTCCTCCTTCCTCTGCATTCACCGCACACTCACAATTGAGCAATTAAAGGCTGCCGTCAACCAGGAAGCTGCCTTTAACCATATGTGATGAAAGTCAAAAGCCTAAGAGTGGTTAGCAGAAAAGAGTTCTGCCTGGATCTTAGAAAGGTGGTATAACCACAGACAGAACAGCAAAACCCACCCAACCCTGTTCTGAATATTTGCATTATTTTTAGGGAAGAATGTTTTAATAGCAGTAGAATTATTATAGTTATAATGATAATGATAATGGTGATGACTATTATAGATAAAAATATATGTATGTGTGTGTATATATATATACACTGCCCGTCCCCCAAAAAAGTCACACACTCTAATATTTAGTTGGACCGCCTTCAGCTTTGATTACGGCAAAAGCTAAAGGCATCGCCGTGGCATCGTTTTGATAAGCTTCTGCAATGTCACAACATTTATTTCCGTCCAGAGTTGCATAAATTTTTCGCCAAGATCTTAAGATATCGATGATGGGAGAGTCAGACTGCAAGATCTATAAGATCTTGTACTCGGTATGGGAAAATGAGTGGCTTTTCACAAAGTCTTATTCAGACATCCCATTGATGGAAAAAGTCATTCACTTTGTTGACTCTGTATTGACTCCATTTGAACCACTCTTTCACAATTTGAAATGTAAGAAAAAAATAGATTTTTCACCAATCTGACCAACTGCAGCAACCCCAGATCATAACACTGCCCCAAATCCAGGTGGTGACTTTTTTTGGCCAGGCAGTGTATATATATATATATATACACAGTATACTATATACAGTGGCTTTGGAAAGTATTCAGAACTTTTCCCACACTTTGTTGTGGTATAGACTTAATTTAAAATGTATTAAATTGATTTTTTTCCATCAATGTACACAAAATACCCCATAATGACAAAGCTAAAACACGTTTTTAGGAATTGTTGCAAATTTATAAAAAAAAAAAAACTGAAATATGTCATTTACCTACATAAGTATTCAGACCCTTTGTTATGACACTCAGATGCATCCTGTTTCCTTTGACCATCCTTGAGATGTCTCTAGAACTTGATTGTAGTCCACCTGTGGACATGATTTAGAAAGGCACACACCTGTCTATATGAGGTCCCACAGTTCAGACTGCATGTCAGAGCAAAAACCAAGCAATGAAGTCCAAGGAACTCTCCATAGACCTCCGAGGCATAGAGCTGGGGAAGGGTATGAACACATTGCTAAAGCCTTGCAAGTTCCCAGAAGCACAGTGGGCTCCATGATTGTGAAATGGAAGAAGTTTGGAACCACCAAGACTCTTCCTAGAGCTGGCTGTCTGGCCAAACTCAGTAACCGGGCAAGGAGGGCCTTGGTCAGGGAGGTGACCAAGAACCCAATGGCCACTCTTAACAAAGCTTAAAAGTTCCACTGCAGAGATTGGAGAACCTGCCAGAAGGACAAATGTAATCAATTTTAAATGAAGTCTATAGCACAACAAAGTGTGGAAAAAGTGAAGGAGTCTGAATACTCTCTGAAGCCACTGTAGCAGCAGCTGTGCATATTGGCCGTTTCATACAGTCAGTAATATTGTCTGCGCATCCATTCCCCCCAAAGGCCATGGCTCCCCGCCCATCTCATTAACATGCACCACACTGGGCATGTGCCCAAAGTTGTTGGCCTTCTCTGGAAAATAAGAGCCAATCTTTTTTATTGCATTTTAACAAGCGCAAGTGTGAGAGCTCTCTTTCTGTGGTCCCCGAAGATACCTTAACCTTCTGTAATGAAAAGCGGTATGATGCAAAGGCTTTTTTTTACGGCCGCCCATTTAGACGGGACCTTCATCTTCTTGGCAAGCTCCAATGAGGGATAGATTAAACACGTTGTTCGTGAACTACATATATCTTAAACGACTGGTTTTATGACTGACTTTTTAACTTCTTAAAAAAGCTGACTTAAATGTTCTTGATTTAGTGTATGTTAAATCAGGAACTTGTGATGGAATTAGGTCCCTCTGCCCCAGGCAGTGGATTATGGACTGTACCAATCAGATTGTGGGTTATGGACTATGCCAATCAGATAGAGGGTGTAAGACTGTACCAACCAGGTCAAGTGTGATGGATCATACCAATCAGCTAAAAGGTGGTGGAATTTAGCAAATGTGCAGATAAAATAGAGATAAAAGATAAGAAGAGCATTAGTTAATGATGAATGATCCCTAAACCAGCTCTTTATAGCTCTTGATAATATTCGTATATGCTAGCACTTCATCGGGGTACACAGTGCATCAGTGATTGCTTTGTGATGTGGTATGAAGCGTGTGCATGTGTGGCACCAAACAGGCAAAGCAATCAGGCAATCAGCTCTGTGAATCCAAGCTATTGATGATTCTGAATGTTTGTGCTTTGAAAAAAAAAGAGAGAGACACCCCCCCCCAACAAAAAAAACCCAAAGTATATATATCACGGCGGTGGGGGTTTCTTTCCCAGCAGATATTTAGATATTTATACACAGCACAGACTGACAAAAACACTCCCAAAGCTGGGAGCTCACACTGTCGCTTGGCTTCAGCCATTTGCTTCAGTCCTGTAGCTCATAACAGTTTGTTGGCACAAAACCAAGAGCACTCACAAAGCTGAAAGAATAACTAAGTAGGCTACAATGAATTGAAAGTTTTCCCCTAATTTGTGTCTCCAAACTTATCTGTCAACTTATCTCCAACTCACAGCCTTGCTTTGAGGGTGCTGTTGTGCACATTGCACTGATTGGTGATATTTACTAACATATACTGTATATATTATTTTTCACAAGCTCTGATATGATGCCAGTAGTTTCTGCTTGTAAAGTACTGCTGTTGTACTTTTGAGAATGTTAAAATGACATTATTTAACCTGATTTCCTTTGGTATATATGCACCAAGTGGTCCTTGATAAAGTTGTCTGATAAATAGTATTATTCTTTTTCTAGGTAGTTTACCTGTCTTTTTATGGAAGCATTTCATATGAGCACTAAACCAATTTCCCACCAGGAACCTGCAAGCCTTACTGGCCAAACACTACAGTTTACTTCATGGTTGTGTTGTGGTTACACGGTATGACGGTCATAGCATGTATGACATAACCGTGATAGGTGTCCCTTATAGTCATGCTGCAGTTTTCCAGTTTGGATGGTCATAGTGCATATAATGTAAGCCTGATTAGGTATCCCTTATGGTCGTGTTACGGTTTGATTGTTTAATGGTTATAGCGTGTATAATGTAAGCCTGATTAGGTATCCCTTATGGTCGTGTTACAGTTTGATGGTTTAATGGTTATAGCGTGTGTAATATAAGCATGATCGGTTTTCCCTTGTGGTCATGTTCTAGTTGTTGTGGTTACAGTTTGATAGTGTGTATGCTGTCTCTCTCTCTCTCTTCCTCAAGGCGGTGGAGTGTTTGGGCATATGGGTGACTCAGGATCAGAGGCAGATGATGAAACACAGCTGAAGTTCTACACAGAACACAGGGGACGCCGTCGCAGCAAAGGTAAAGCAAAAATTCACATAGGTATATACGCTGACATGCTGACATACACACACACACACACACACACACACACACACACACACACACACACACACACACACACACACACACACACACCACAAAGGAAAATGTACAAAGGTTATAGATGGCTGGTCACTTAATTCACAGGAGTTGTGTTTGAATCAGGGTACATGAAACGTTAAATGCTTCTGCCTTTTAAAAGTTGGCTCTGGGATGCATGTAAACAACAGTGATGTATATTTGGCCAAACTCCCTTGGGAGATAGTATCGCTGAAAATGTTCAACGTCATGTGGGTATAGTTGTTACACCACCTCTCATTCACATAGATACAAACACCTCTACCAATTGATTTGCCTGTTGGTTGTGCATCGCGATCCAGTTTGATTGGATCTGAAAACCCTTGTATGTGAAATGATTGTGATGGTAGGATGATGTGATAGGAGTAAGCACATTTTTTGCAAAGATCACAGAGTGATGGTTTGGTTTTCCTTGCTTGCACCACTGCAGTCCATCTCTCTTACAATAATACTGTATCTAACCTAACAGTAGGCAGAAACGAATATCTTATTGTGTTTCTTCTTTTCAGGGACTATATTGGATTGTAATGTACTATATATCTTCTGAGAGGTACTTTTATATATACAGCCCCAGAAAGCTATATTTTTGGGCTAAAATCTGGGCCTAGTAGTAAGTGAGTGAACACATTTTGGACATGGTCATAGTAATGTTAATTATCAGTCTAAAGAAGTTTGTTATTGTACATACAGAGCATGCAATTTTGTTTGTAAAAACACTTCTAAAGAGATTTTTTTTTCTAAAGAGAAATCATGATTGGGTCTAGCGAACATGACACCACCTAACTAGGTATATTTACAAACTGCTAGCTAACTAATGAAGAGACAAACTCCTAGCACCCAAATTTAGCTCTCAAATCAGCATAGCTAGAGAATAGCTAGCTCACTAACGTTAACTAACTGCACATTAGGCAGCAGTGTTAGCATAATGGTTAAGGAACTGGGCTTGTAACGCAAAGGTTGCAGGTTCGATTCCCAGGTGGGGACACTGCTGTTGTACCCTTGAGCAAGGTACTTAACCTGAATTGCTTCAGTAAAATATCCAGCTGTATAAATGGATTGTATGTAAAGAAAATGTGAACTGTGTAAGTTGCTCTGGATAAGAGTGTCTGCTAAATGCCTCAAATTTAAAATGTATGTAATATAGCTAAACAGCCTAACATCCCAAGTTTTATTATCGTAAATTTAAATAAAAACCTTGGCACATGAAGCTCTGCTTTTTCATCAGTGCACTAGTCTGTTTAAAATTCTGACGTGCTCTAATTTAGTGAGAAACTGTATAACACTGTAAAAAGTCACAAAAATACATCTTACAAAACGAACAGATTTGTATGAAATTTTGAGATTATTTTTGAATGGTCTCAGTCCTTTGACAAAAAAAGCATGTACATTAGTGCTGGAACGGCATAAGGAGACTTTCGCATTTTGAATGTAAATGCTGTGGACCCATTATCTAAACACTGCGTGACCACGTTTTATGAAAACAAGCTGGACCTAACAGGCTGTAGGGTTGGGTCCAGCCCATTTTCATCAAGCATATGGTCATGCATTGTCACCCCCATTTAACTTAAGGTTACAGACAAGATATAGGTGTAAATACTGAACAGTAAAATACTTAACTGGGTGTCTCACAAGTGGCTCACCAAACAATCAAGGAAGCACTGATGCAGTGACAACGATAATGATTGCTGAGACAGCAATAGCTCATGTTAAACTTTTTTAGATAAAAAACCCTGAGATAGCATTGCGTTTTGATAATACATGTGCCCAGATTCACAATGAGGTACTTGGTTTACTGAGCAACTCATTTATCAAGGAAATCTCAGACACAATCAAATCCTCGCCACAAATACAGTGCTCTGTAAGGCCGATAACTGATGAAACTTAAGTCAACAGCAAAACAGCATTATAGGCAAACAAACTCTTCACACCCCATGCACATGTCCTGATCAAAAAACGCTTAGACAATTGGTGCCATCAATGCACTATGTAATTCAATCCATTAACAGTCATACGGTTTAAAATGTAGACATTGTTGATTATATACAGTCGATATGTCAAGATGATTTAGAGCTGTGAAGTTGGAGAATGGCACACATTCACTTGGTGTTATGTGATGCTTTCACTGAAAAAGAATGGTGAAGCATCCTAGACCTTTAAAAACCTATTATCTATGTGTAGCTGTGTAATAGTGACCATCACTTGTTCAGATGTATTCATTTCTGTAAAAATGGGCTGCTGTGTTACACAACCAGAGAGGGAACAGTACAACAGGACACGGGGAGTGGAGTTATCGTTCTATGGATAAGTTTTATGTTTCTCCCTCACAGGGAGAGAGAGAGAGAGAGAGCGAACGCGCACAGGAGAACTAATAAACTAAAGGTCTTCAGCCATCCGCCTCGCAGTTTCTGGTCACAAACAATAAACACAAATAATAAACTAAATAAAAACCGCCTTTGGCCAAAACATTTATTAATCAATGCTTTCAGGATTTTTCAGTATTTATTTGCTTCTCTCTTTCTCTCTCTGACTTTCTGCTCCCTGGTGTTCCAGCCACCTACTGAGAGAGCAGAAAAGTTTTAAGCACTCCGGTACATTATGAAAATGCCACACAGCTGTGTGCGTCGGCTGCCCTGCTAGTAGACGTGGCCGTTAATCAACCCGATTCCCCTTTCTGGACTGATGCCTTCCTCATGGGCAAACTTCTAAGATAATATTCCAGGCTGTTCGAGAGGACGTTTGAATCCTCAGAAGCCACCCCACAGACCTGCCAAATGGCGAGCACATTTTGCCTGCAATGAGAGCACATACAGTGTAGTGCCATTTTGCAGTGGATGTTGGAAAGCACTGTCAAGACAAATGTAGATCAAGTAAGAGTAGCTCTGTTATCTGAATTTCCCTGCATCTCCCATTTCCTTTTTGCCATTGTTAACTCTTACTGTTACTTAAAACATAATTTTTTGTCTGGAATTCTGATTGCTTCTTAAACTTACAGTTTGAAAGTATACTTGTGTTTTCAACAAAATTAGTGATCTTGCATATATGTGTTCGTGAATGTATGCTAGTTGACACATTTCTATTTTCATTTTTTATCACACACACTGAAAGTGAAAGGTTTTTAGCTTTTTTTATTTGTTTCAGATTTGTTTCTACCAATTTGGTATCCAATTACACCCTCTATTTATTTTGATTTACCCTCCCCACATGAGTCCGCCGCTTGTCTCTATGAGGCAAGATCATTCTCTGATAAGATAAGATAAGATAGCCTTTATTAATCCCGGGGGAAATTTGGTTTGTCACAGCAGCAATGATACAGGAGACAGTGAAAAAACACACAAGACACACAGGACATCACAGTATACTGAATAATAAATACAAGATAAATATATTTAAAAACCAGAGTAAAAACCTAGCAGCTATACAGACATACAGAACATCATAGTATATTGAAATACCATATGCTAAATACAAGAATTAAAAAAATACAAAAATAGCAAAACAACCTAGCAGCGATCATACTGGAGGTAGTGCAAATCCACCAGATAGACAGTGCATACCAGTGTACTGAAGTACTAAGAAAACAAATATGAGATATGAGATCAAGTAGCAATCGGGGCAGCAGTGAGATGTGCAAAGAATGTAGGGTAGGTACAGCAGTAGAGAGTGAGAGTGTTCAGTGTTCAGTGTTCATTGTTATACAGTTTGATGGCTGCTGGTACAAAGGAGCGCTTGAACTGCTCCATTCTGCATGTGAATTGGATGAGCCTGTGGCTGAAGGTGCTCTCCATCTCCATCTGCATCTCCATCTCAGCTCATCATAGAGGGGGTGGGAGGGGTTATTCAGGATGATCAACAGTTTGTCTCTCATCCTCCTCTCCACCACTGCCTCCAGGCTGTCCAGTTTTTTGGCCAACAACAGAGCTAGCCTTCCCTTCCCTCGCTCTATGAGCTCGCCACTGCAACCCTGGGAGCAGCAGTGACAAAGGTGCCGAACTGCCTTCTCTGAGACGGAACTCGCCAAGCTGTCGACCGTAACTCTGATACACACAGAGCCACTTTGCATGCAGCGAGCTCCCTCTGGGGCGGACAGCCAATCGCCGGCCCCAAACGGCTGCCAGCCGGAGCCAGGATCGAGCCAGGAACCAAGTGCCTTTACCATTATGTGGCCCCATTATATATACATTTCTGTGAGTGTGACTCCACCAAATTGCAAACTGCCAGCCTCCGCTTCTTTTCACTCCTCATTCCACACACAGACCTCTGCAGTCACTGCGAAGGGGGAGTGCACTTCATGTGCAGCTGGTGCAAGTGACTGCGGGTGCCTTATCGACCAGGATAATCGTTGTGCGATGAGTTTGATGAGGCACTGTCAGGATTCAATACCCATACTATGGAGCGCAGCACTATACTGGAACAGGGTTTGACAGGATGAGCTGCCCAGAAGCCCCGATCGGGCACCCTAACCACCAGTTACTACACTGATGTGTGTGTGACATTGTTAAGCAAAAACTTGATGTGTTTTTTGTGTCTTCTTTTCTCAGAAGAATGAACACTCCTTGGATGAATATTGTAATCAAAGAGAGGGTTGCGTGTGCTAGTGGGAATGGGGCAGTTTTCAGAAAAGCTATGTTTAACTGAGAAAAAGGCTCACAATGCATGTTTCATTTCCAGTGTCAGGTTGTTTAAACCCAGACCATCAATTATGGAATCCTTGTTATTTACATTCTGAAAAGTATAATAAGCAGTTTTACCAGTATATAAAGCTTGCTGTGCTTGCTGTTGATTAAGAATTCAGTTGGTTTTTGCTACAGAGATTCAACTATTGCAGCTCCTATGAAAAATAATCATCTATTTTTAAACTATTTATAAAAGATGAGTAACAAATTTAAAACCAATTATGTCATTTTTTTCATGATTTTGCATTCATTCACGTAAATTTAGTAGTGTATAAACGGCACTGTTCATCAGAAGGTTGCCGTTTCAAGTGTTTGGTGTACTCTAGCAACACTATTGTATGCTTACTAAAGAATGGTACTTTACCTGCATGGCTACAGTAAAATATGATTCACCTGTGCAATTTTAGCAATGCATGTTGGCTTTGGTAAAGCAATAAATAAATAAATAATATGAGACCGAGGTCCTGACAGTGACATTTTTTTCCTATGCTAACGGATCTTTAAAAATACACAAAAAGAATATATATATATATATATGACAACACAAAACAAATCGGGGAATATCCACAAATATATCCAAAATCCAGTTCCAAGTATATATATAAATACATATACATATACACAATGATAATAACATATCCTATCATTACTGAACACTTCACCACAAAGAGCTAAGTACAACTGTCACAAATTGTACCAGAGGCTAACTTATATATGTAGTCCTGTCATCTCCCTTTAATTCCCTCTCTCAGCTCCACTCCTGTCGTCCTTGTAGACCCAAGCTCAAACAAAGACCCCCGACCTGTAATGAAAAGCATGCTGTGCCGGGCCCTCTGTCTGTTATTAAACTCGGCAGCCAAAAGCAGTCAGGAAAGGCAGTTACATTACATTTGAAACATCTAGTTATCGCTCGTGCTTTACCTCCTACAGCTGTTCAGGACCGGAGCTTCCTCTAATGTGTCCCCCAGTAACTTTTCCACTTCAGTAGTTTCTATAATTGCTTGGCTCAAATTTCTTTCTTTTTTACTCCTAATATTTTTACATTGAGTGGACATTTTCTACCCCCCCATGCTCTCTCTGTGCCCTGAGTTTCTCCCACAAAGCAATTTTGCTGCATGGATTTGGGTCTGACTTACAAGATTGTGAAGATTTAAGAATTGCTTTTATATCCCCCTTTATTTGTTTTTTGTTCTTTTTTTCTGCTGCTGATGGACACACATGGTGTGTATGGAATGACATCGAACAGAGAGACAGAGGAAAGTTTTTCCCCCCAAAGTCAAAGAAGAAAACTAAAGGCAGTGAAATTGGAAAAAAGAAACAGAGAGGCTATACCAGGTTCTATTAATATGAATGAATTCAGCTCAGTCACATACCACAAAAACCCCAATATCTTATGGCATTGTAGCTAAAATGAGGGCAGGCATGAGCAAACAATGCTCAAAACATTCTACTGCCATCCCCATTTTATTACTTTTGGACTTTTTATTCCCTATTTTGGATTCTTTCCCCAGTTTGAAATTGAACATCCTCCGTAAATTAGGGAGGGTGCAAATTGGCATTTGCATCCTACAAAATGTTTGCAGTTAGCTGCTCCCTGCTTTTCACTGTGCGATCTATCAGCTGTGCTGCATAGTTGCTGTGCTAGAGGCCTGTACACAGCCTGATTACAGTTGCCCAATAAACCGCTATTTCATTATTGGACAGAGAATAAACACCTCACTGACTGCAGCCCTCAGTTCCTGGGTGTGCTTCAGACTCCGAGCCACAGATGGCGCTGGCACATTCAGAATTTGATGGGAAATGAGGGGCGCATTGCTGCACTACGTAGGAGTGCCTCTGCTGGATTGTCACCAGTCGTACCCCTTTCCCACAATGTGATGAGCCTGAACCAATCACAACACTCCACTCTCCATAGCAAAAAAGAATGTGATTGGTTCAGATCAGTGAGCAGATGATTGCTTATGATAACTGCACCCCATCCTGAAGCCTAACGCCCCTCTCACTATCAGACAGTTACAAGACCAAAGTCTCAATGAATGAAGCCACCTGCTGTATTGCACCTTGCTCTTCTCTGTGTGGAGAATCAAATGGATATTCAGAGCTGTGCTTTATCAGTCTGCGTTAATTCAGCGGGTGTGACGATGGCAGTCAGCTGTGGCAGGGACACACAAATGTGGTCTTGTGTGAACGGTCAGGCTCGTTTGTAATGAAACACCATTTCTCCAATAGCACTTCATGGCTCTCATGTTTTAAAGAAAACATACTGCCTATTTTATCCCCTGAGAAATAAACATGGCTTTGTACCTGAAGAGCACTAAATTAATTGCACACAAGAAATACAGAGTTTGTCTTCGAGGCTGATATTGCTTTGCATTTTAAGGGGATGACAGTAAGTATGAAGTGCTTTGAGAGGTAACTAATTCACACACATAAAAATCTAAATCAATAGCTGTGGGTTAACATCTATGTATTCATAACTGCCTTTTATAATATATGCAGGAATAGGGGATCAATTAATAGTTCTTAACCATAATTAATGTGTTGGCAAGATTCCAAGTCTACACTTAACACTTAAATAAGCCATCAAATGGACCAGTGCCAGTATTAACTCATTATTTGCACTTATTCTGTAGTAGAGTCTGACATTTTGGAAAGGTCATTTACAAATTTCATTGATTAACTTGATCCTTTTGTAATATAGATTTTCACTCTGTCACAGAATGTACTTTTCCCGTATGTTCTGGAAACTGTAGTGTTTACACAATTCTGAACAGTATGCACATGATTATGAACAGTGCATACACAATTAGGAATTAGTAGCACTGAACACATAGTTAGGAATCTGGAACAGTGCACACACAATTAGCGCCATAATAACATGGCACAGATAATCGGGAACAGTCATTACATTTTGTGATATGGCACTCAGAATTATGACAGATTTGGGAATAGCACACAAATAATTAATATTGGAAAGGGGCTGGTCAGCATTTCTTTACAGAACTCAGCTATTCCACTTATTCATTTGTGAATATCATTTGTATTTATTAATCTGTTCGTTCTTGTGTTTGTTTGTTTATGCAATATTGTTAGTTTAGTAACAGGTTATATGATAACCTTCAAAGGTTATTAGATCACTTAACTGTAATAACAGACTGGCAATCAGCAGCCTGACAGTCTAACAGTAACACAGGCTAACTGTTGCACTCTACAGACAGTAACAGGAACACAGACTAACTGTTGCGCTGTACAGATATTAGCAGTACCACAGTCTAGCAGTAACACAGGCACTGTAAGGAGTCAGCTCTCTGACTGAGACAGATGCCTAATATCTGATCCCAGTCTGGGGAACGCCAGCAAGTTTAGGCTTTTGCAAAGTGTACAGGAAGGATTTAGAGAGGATAAAAAAGTCAATATTGATTTTGAGGAAAAGAGAACTCTATATGGGCTTTTATGGCTGAGGGAGACCTTGCCCTGGATAAGTATTTAGCATGGCTTTCCCTCAGATGAGAGGAAAGTAGGTTTTGGAGGGATGGGGGTGCAGGCCGTGGCTATAGACACCTGGGCCTGCATTCATGACACGACTTGGAGTAGGAGTGCTGATCTAGGATCAGGTATCCCCCTGTCTATATCCTAACCTTATCCACTCATTTTGATTTGACATTGTGATCTGAGAGGGGAATGGGTCCCTGAGTCCCCAGCTCTGGGAACTAATAATACTCTTATCGACGTCACTTTCTGCAGTGGGTGCGTGCATGCTTAACTCACGTCTTCCGAGCTCCGCTACACTCTCCCCCTCGAAACTCCTGCAGCAGCAACCACAGCCCCGTCGATAGGCATCAGTCGTATGATCCGAGTCATGGCACCACTGGAACGGAGTTGCTTCTGCCTGTAGCAAGTTTCGAACCGAGGATCCCAACACAACAAGAGACACGATTAGCCCACTGAGCTAAAGACCCTGGGAACGAATCATACTCTTGTCAACATCGCTTTCTGCAGTGGACGTTCGTGTGCTTAACTCACGTCTTCCGGGCTCCACTACATAATGAATCATGGGAAAGCTTTTTCATGGAATCATTGCAGATTTGTGGATATGAATGATTCTTGTTTTAAGCTGGATGATCATAACAGTGTTTTTGTGTGACATATCTGCATCCCAGTTGCACCCAGTTCCCTGTATGCGATATGGCGGTGTTATTAAACCATTGTAAGTCATCGCCTGTGCCATTGCATCATTTGGTACAGTACAGTACAGGTACTGGTGATGAATGTGTGTTTGCAGAGTTCACATTTTGTTTCATATTCACTCTTATTTGAGAATATTATACATCATCACTGTGATGTGTGAATATTACAATATTAAAGGCATAAACTGGGTTGTTAGTTCGAAGTGGGCAGAAGGAATAATATATATATGGAAGGAATAACCCAGGACAAGCCTTGCATTCTCAGGATATAGGCATGCCTGGGGTTGTGCTTAAGAGCCGTGTGCCATTCCCACCCCAGAAGTGTGTATATATACTGCATGGCTTGGAGTAGTCTATTCTGCTTATAGCATGAATACTTGGCACAGAATATTACAAGCTCAAACTGTTATCATGCAAAAATGATCATATTTTGGCATGTGAAAATCCACCAAGAAATACTGTTCCTCATTTGTCCAGGATCAGGAAGAGATGAAAGCGTTCATCACTTGCACAGTAGATGGTAGCAATGGAAAAAAAAGACCAGCCAGAATAAAAAGTGATATTTGTAAAACTTTTGGAAACTTACATTTATTACAGTTGCATCCTGGCTGCCAAGAACATATACAGAATGATATCAAATAGACTGTTAGCTTGAGTCCAGATTAGTAGCAATGAAGGTGAAGATAAAAAATATGTAAATTAACAGCTAACATTTAACCAGCTAACATTAATGACCTCATTTAACAAATTGACTAAGCCCTAGAACCAGTGAAGATAGGTTCTAAACTCACTCGCGTTCAAGTCAAAAAGGACGTTCTCTTCCGCAGACTGCTTCCCCAACTCTACGTTTTCCTAGCTATCAAAAGGTACATAAGAAAAAAAAATATGCGTATAGAAAAACGGACAAGCAAGTAAGGTCAAAATCTTTGCAAAAGTTTTCCAAAAAGGCACAACTGAATGGCACGAAGTCAAAGAAAGGGAAAAGCCTCTTCTTCAAAAAATGTTTGCTTCACCCCTTATAAACTCCAGACACGGGTGTGGCCAGACGAGGTCGAGGAGAGTGCAGCTGGGAACAGTCCAATCAGCGCGAGAGTGACCACGCATCGGGAGCATGGCCTCAATCAACAATCAAGCACCCGTCGAGTTTCTGGGGTCAAATTTTGGTCAACCGTAACAATATAGACAATTGAAATGTCAGCCATATTTGAGAGTACATCACACTCTTAGAAAAAAAGGTTGTAATAGGGTTCTTTTCTTGTACAACCTATTTTTCTAAGAGAGTATAAGTATTCAATTGACGCCAATATTGTGTCTGTACTATATTTAAATCTGAAGTAACAAAGAAAATGACAACTCATTTCAAGATGCATCAATACCTTTGTTTGGAAGGCACTTACATATGTGATCTACAGACTCAACCTGACTTAACCTTACCTTTACCCTTCCAGGGTGATCCCTGTTAAGATCCCAGCACGTGTGGACTGCCTATTTTCTCACCAAGAAAATGTTAGTGTGTATAACTACACACTAACATGTTCCCATTTCCCCCACAGAAAATAAAACTGAGCAATCTGTAATAATAACAACAATAACAATAACTATTTATAAAGGACTTTTCAAGCGGTTGACATTTTCACATTAATAAATTATTAAATTATATTTTGAAATGATCATGATCACAATGTCAGAAAATAGGGTATGTCTGCCAGTCAGAAGTCTCCAGCAATTATCAGTTCATCATGTTCTAACACCAAAGACGATGAGAATTCAGAATACTACACAAAATAACAGGTGTATGGCAGTAAAGTGTGAACATACTTCAAAGGGGTAAAATTTATTCATTGCTACAGTTTAAGTTTAAATGGACTGTTTTGCCTGAATCCCATTGTGATTTAGATGTATACAACTGCATGGGGATGTTCTATTTAATGTTATCTGAGTTAGTTCCGATGCTGAACTAATGTTTATGCAGTGTGTGTCTTTGGGCTAATTAATATGGAACTTGTTTTAGAAGTGAGAAGGATTGACCGTGCATATACAATATAGGTGACCAGCATAGCTTACATCATTGCATGTAATCCATTCACATGGCTGAGTATCTTACATTTATGACATGTTATCCGTTCATGTGTCACAATGCAATTTATATTATGTCATGATTCAATAATAACGATTTGTTGCGATTTATCAATTGAATCGCAATAACGTAATCATGATTCAATACCTCACATAATATTACTATTATATACTTCAAAGGACAACATTTTATAAAAAATCCATTAACACCCCATAATAAAATGTCAATTTGACATTATTTTAACTTTCTATTATTATTTTATTGAGCCATGAGAAATGTAATGGAAGTCAAAGGATTTTCTGCACCTTCAGGTTCAACAGTTTAAGTAAACATTCACAGACTGAACAGCTGTGTGTATTATGTAATCTTAACAGGGAAGCAATGCATAAAATGTCAACCCCTGCAATGTTATGCAGTTCACATATTATGGGCATATAAACAGTACTTGAGTTCAGAGTATTGATACGACATCACATCTGTGATTTTTCAACCTAGTTGATATATCGGCACAGCTGTACTGTTCGGACTCACACTGTTCCCTGTGGGTCTTTCATTCTGCAAATGAAAAAAAATATTTGTCTGATACAAAACTGTAGCCCACTCCTCTTTCCTGTGTGCAAACATGCGGCTGAGAATCCCTTATTCTGATCCGTGGCTTAGATCGCTGTTAGCCTCGTTGCTAGGAAACAATGGTTCCCCTCCTGCCCAGTCGTTTGGGGAAGAAGGAGTAGATGGTGCCGTTGTGTTTCTGGCCCAGCCTCAGCACATGCCTGGCTTGTCTCCCGTCAGTGTTTGTGTGTTTGTGGGCACGCACACATTAAAATCCGTGAGTGATTTGTGCTGTCGTTTATAACTTTCTCTCTCCCCATCTCCTTTCTTCCTTAGCTGTTTCTCGATGGCCTCTGGGAAGTTTACATTTCTAGAGGAAACGCTGTAAAGCTGTCTTTGGACAGGCGAACCCCAGCCAGATCAAGCAGAATAAACGGCTGATGCCCTGCTGGTGCAGTGATTCTTTGCCTCTGCAATCTGTGTCCTTTGAGTGCGTGTGTAAAATCACATGATGGAAATCCTTTATCTTAGCATTCTCTAGGAAGAGATGGCACTACTCTATTTCTCTCTCTCACTGTCTCATTCTCTCTGTCTTTCATTTTTTTTATGACTATTTCTCCCCCCCCTCTCTCTCTCTCGCACCCTCGCTCCCTCTCCCTCGTCTTTTCTCCCTCCTTGTAGCATCTGTTTAGCTTCACCATGCGCATTAAAGGGCAGCGGGAGTGGACCATTGATTCTCACACGTGGTTTCTGATCACAGACGTGTAAATGTGACGATCACCGGATGAACAATTAGCTCTAGTGAGGACCCTAGCGGAAATCGGCCTCGCAGAAATTCCCATAGAAATTCCAAATTCCTTGTGGAGACTCTGGAGGATTGCGCAAATCCTCAGACGTGCGATTAAAAACCCAGAGTGTAACTGAGAGACATGGCTTGTGACTGCTGACCCTTAAAGGGATGGTCTTTAATCAGTGCCTTGTGTGAGGTCACTGTGCTTTCACCTGAATGATGCAAACTCATATCAGGAACAGCCAGAGCCTGTAAACACACAGACGTTAGCTCAAGGGCTCATTAAACGCTGCAGTATCCACTTATAAGATCTATTATTTATTTCCTTTGCAGAAATAAACCACCCTTAACCAGAACAACTTTTAGATGTTATCAATTGCTTGATAATTGCTTGCTGATGCTTTTTCTGACACATATGTTCGCTGTCATGTATGTTTCTAACAATGTGTTAAATATCACTTGTATTCCCTCTCCTGTGTTTGCTGTCCTGCAGGTTCTCCACGCAGCCCTGTGAACAAGGCTACCCTGACTCTGATCACCATCAGCACCTGCGTCCTGGCCGTGGTGTACAGCAGCCAGCTGTCCTGCCCGCTCACTGTGAGGGTGACCCTGCACGTCCCGGAGCACTTCATCGCCGATGGTGAGCCCCTGCTTTCCATGCTGCAGCCTCCTGGGCAACCAGCAGGGGGCGCTCAGCAGGAATCCTGCAATGGCTGATTTCACTCAACACTTATTTACTCATCAGTTCATTTCTGTACTATTTTTCCACTTTGGACTGTGTGTTCCCTCTCGAGCAAATTGAAAAAAGGAAATCAATGACTGCAGACACACCTTCCAGAATACAGGGTGCGTGCTGTCACGCTGTGGAGTGCAGGGCAGACAATTAACATGCATCAGGGGCTCGCATCCCCTTCAGAATGATACGTACTGAGATGATACAGGCGTGGAGAGAGGTGCTGCAGGAAGATTTGCAAAAGGGTACAAAATAAGAAAATATGGGAACAGCTGGTGCTCATTCAAATGAAACTAAGTGTATTTTGTATTTAGTCCTGTTGGACTACTGCATGGACAGGGAAGTGGTTGTAGCCTTGGATGAGCATGTTTGAGAAACTTTTTATGTCACCACTGTTTACAGAAATGAAGACGTACTCTTGTGTAACATGCTTAACGAGCCTAATTATTCATTCACCTTCCTTAATTATCGGAGCTATAATTTGGCATGTTAATTTGGTCTCGATGCACGGTGCACTCTTGCAGTGCAGGTGGTGAAGAGTGTAGCTGACGTGGACATGCTGACAGCTCTAACCTAAGCACCGTGCACTAAACCGTTGGCAGCGTATAGCCAATTTTTCTTGCTGGCATCAGGACGCCGAGGTGGCGGAACAGACGTTACACCCACATGCCTGAGATCAGCTAGATGAGGAGTTTGGAGCAGGAAACTCTGGTGTGCTAACAGGCCTGAGATCAGCCAGACACAGCAACTACAGAGACTCCCATCTGCCATGTCGGGGGGAAAAAAACAAGATAATTTTCCATGACTAATTGAAAAAATAAATACAGAGCTGGACAGAGTGTTCATCGGAGTGTTGCCGATAATGGCTATAAAGCTCCTAATCTAAGCTCTGTATGTCGGAAAATAACGCCAGCATCCTGATAAACGGTCTGAGAGTCATTTGTCTGGGAAGTGACCTCATTTAAGAATTTTTGTATTCCTTTTTTTTTAATGAACCAATTCTTTACCCCAATTGTTTTCATCTTCTCCTGATTTGCAACGGCCAATTGCGCAGACAAACAGAAGCTCCCCTCTGTGGCACGTCCTGCCGGTCCGCCAGCCTAGCTGTGCGGTCACCGTTTTGGACGAGTACACCTCGTACACCAGCGTATGTAGGCTTCAGGCATTGGATCGAACACAGGAGCGTCTCCACAGGAGTGTGACATGATCAGGATTCAATATTAGACTCGGGCGCTTCCCTCAGCAGGCCCCGAAGGAACAAGCTAATTGAAGACTGGTACAAGACTCAATCAAAAATCTATGGCACTACCCAGTACCAGGCAGAGATGTCAGTCTGCACGAATGAACATTATGGAGGTGTTATTAATATGAAGCATAAATCTTAAATCTGACACAAACTCTTTTGAGATCAAGGTGTAATATGTTCCGTAGAGGATTGCAAGGACAGAGCTATGTCCTTGCTACAGGTATAGAGACATTTGTGAAGTGCTTTATATATTCAGTCAGGTGTTTTCCTTTGATTAAGTACAAAAGGCCTCATTCATTCATTTAAAAACATGAACCATTTTGCCATTAACCACCCCATTTCAATTCAAATAACATTTTAATATAAAATAAGGGTAATGACTCAATTTTCAGAAAGGATTTTTCATAATTTAACAATTATAGATCTACAGTAAAATTATATCCAATGTTTAAAACGATTTTGAAATATGGGACAATGAAGTATTAGGATAAAATACTGAAGGTTCAGTTAAATAAGTTGATGGGTACCAAAGGCATACTGTACAGTATAACCATGAATACTGTAAAAAATAGGGAAGATTATTTATAATCCATTAACAAGTATTTCTATGCAATCCCTAGAAGCTGGAGAAATGTCACATGACTGGAAGTAAGGTAGTACAATTTCATTATGTAAGTGTATAGTATAAATGTAATTGTATTAATCTCTGAAAATATTGGCCAGGCTTGGAATTATTCCTGGGGGAAAGCAGGTTGTGACAAACATGTTATCCAAAGGGAGATGGTGCTTGACAAACCTGGATATATTCTGGACACTATGACAGGTTTGGACACAAACTGGGCATATGATATTATGTATTCAAAATAAGTTACACTTGAGTGACTCATCAAACTGTAAGAATTAAATAAATTATCTCTGAGCAGATTTAAAACTGGCTTCAGGATATAATACAAAGAGGATGCTGTGGGAAGTGAAGTCTCCCAGGGACCAGTGCTAGGACCTCTGTTCTTCCTTATGTATGTAAACATACTGGCCTTGACAAAGGCATTAGTAGCTAAATAATTCCCAAAACTCCAGGGTTTGGGAAACAGTTTGGAAGCTACTATATCAGACCGTTCTGGGCACCCCACTACAATAAAAATATAGAAGCTTTTTGAAAACATTCAAGTATGGGCAACTAACATATTGCTACAGGTTCCAAACTGAAAAGCTAAACACTTGAGTTCAAAGTTAAAGTTAAATATGTGTAAAACACTTATTTTTCCAGGGTCAACATAATGACTAGGAGGGATTTGATTCAGGTTTTTACATTTCATATTTTACAAGGGATTAATAAAGTGCATTGCAGAAGATATTTCTGTCTGAGTTCTGTCAGCTGAAGAAAGTGGGGTAAGTGCACTTTGGTACAAGGGGGCAGAGGTGGACTTTGGTGAAATGTACATATTGGACTGAGACTAGATAGCATCCTTTAAAACGCACAGAGTTATGAATGCATGGAACAGCTTACCAGGACTTGTAGAAGCAGTGATTGACACAGTGCTGGATACTAGACAGCAGGCAAAACTAGCAATATGTTTAAAAGCTAACAGAAATAAACATTACAGTAAATCATAATCACCACAGCCAGCTTTTAATGTAAAAAAATGTGAGTGGATGCAGTCTCTGAAATCTTTGAAATCACACTGTCAGATGATTAAGGCCATGGTGTAGTGGGCTAAAACATTAGTGCAGTTTAAATGCACATTTGGGAAATACTCTATCTAAAATTCTTGGATAATTGACCTGTCATCTCAAAATAATGACCCCCCAAAACTACCGCCTAATAACCGCCTTAACGAGGGGCTGGTTCTGGTAATTACATACATAGCTTCTTAAATGAATTACCCAATTTGATTAAACAGTAGATCTGCCATTTCTACTTTGACAGGAAAAAAATGCATGATTTGCCAGGGAAAATGGTGAAAGGGGAGATTCCTTATGCTCCCTGAGAATTCTTTAAAGTCACACTTTAATGACTATGTTGAGACTGCACGGAGTGAGCTACAAGACAGTAAAATTCCTAATTCTTAAGCATAAAGTAATAATGACTTGCAGGTGTAAAAGTTGGTGTAGACTGACAGGTATAAAAGTGTGAGGTGGTGCAGACAGGTGTTAACGTTGGTGTAGACTGACAGGTGTAAAAGTGTATGGTAGTTTAGACTGACAGATGTAGGGCTCTAGTTTGGTGAAGATGATAGCGAAAACGTACCTGGGTGGGAGTGGAATTGCTAGTTTAATCCGTCTCAAAGAGAATAATTCTTGTCTCCACTAAGTTTGGGAGTTTCATGGTTGGCAATAAAGGCATTTGCATCAACATGGGTGGGGTGGCACAGTGAAATCTGAAACAACCTGTGGTTCTGTGTGGCTCAGTAGGTAAAGCACGGCGTTGGCAACGCTTAGGTTGTGGGTTCAATTCCCACTGGGACCACATGTACTGAAAAATGTATGCATTCACTACTGTAAGTCGCTTTGGATAAAAGCGTCTGCTAAATGGTATGTATTACAACCTTTATTGAAGAATCTAACTGTGGGAAATCTCGTCACCCAAGTTTAGTTTAGTATTTTATACATTATAGGCATTTAGCAGACGCTCTTATCCAGAGCGACTTACAGTTTACATTTCTTTACATACAATCCATTTATACAGCTGGATATTTTACTGAAGCAATTCAGGTTAAGTACCTTGCTCAAGGGTACAACGGCAGTGTCCCACCTGGGGATTGAACCTGCAACCTTAACGTTACAAGCCCAGCTCCCTAACCATTATACCTTTATGCCATCCAATTATTTTTTTGTAGTGAAAGCAAGTCTCATCACTTGATCTTCACAAGCCATGGCACTTGTTATTCGTCAGACATGATGAAATTGCCAGTTCACTATGGCAAAGGCATTAAAGGGAAAAAAGCTGATCATCCGATTGGCCATAATGAACCGAACCCTCACCACGCCCTCCAGTAATTATTCTTCTTAAACCATCCTATTTTACAACTTCGCCACAACCAGAATGTACAACGACATGCATGACTGCACCTCCGTCCTGGATTGCTAACACAAGTGATCATGCATTTATCACTTACCAAGCCTTGAATTAGTAAGCAATATTCCTGAACACTAGCTAGCTAGTTACTGTCTATATTCAGTTCAGTGAGCCCTCCCGCCAGGCTGAAGAATTGCTGTGATTTTCCTGCAGTGATTTCTCATTCCATACTACAGTCCAAGCACAAATCATTCCCACATCCCTGCTCAGTTAAATCTAGGAATTATTAGCTAGCTATTACGTTAGCTGCCATACCACACTCTAGTTGGGAATGGAAAATCTCTCTCATTCGATTTCCAGACTAGAGTGTACATTATGATATACTGTACAATCAGAACACTAGTCGCTAACGGCACCTGCGGGCATCCGTCAGAGCTTCACTGCTACACAGTTCCATGAGCATACGCTGCACACACTGCACAAGTCAAACATAAATATCCGTGTAGAAAATAAATAACATTAACCATCGTGTCTATCTTTGGGCTACATACGTGTAGTGTAGTGATCACATTTTCAATGATATGGAGATTTATTGAGGGTGCAAGTCCACCCCCCACTAAAAAGGCTAAAACCAAAGAAGATCAGCTAAAAACTCTGCGAAAATATGATTCAGAGAGCAGAGATCACACTTTCCAGGAAAATTGGAAGGTGAATAGACCATGGCTTGTCTGGGAGGAGGAAGGGATAATGAGATGTTGGTGCATTCAAGCTAAAGAAGTAGACAGAAAAATAGGCACCAAAAATATATTAGAAAATATGTGACGTACAATCTTCTTTGTTGCTCACCTACAGCGCTCGCAGCTACAGCGCTTTTAGGAAGGACAAGTATCTTTTCTAAGATATTTGCCCTTTGACAAGTATGACTTGGGCCCCTGCAGTCGGTGTAGACTGACAAGTGTTCTGACTTCTCTCCCTGGACACAGGAAGCAGTTTTGTGGTCAGTATGGGCAGTTATCTGGATGTGTCGGACTGGCTGAACCCTGCCAAGCTGGCCCTCTACTACCAAACCAACTCCACCTCGCAGTGGGTGAGGGACTACTGTGGCCAACGGACTACTGACCCCTGTGAGCAGCTGTGTGACCAGGACACAGGTCAGCAAAACCTACAACATGCACAAATACACATAAAAACACAGAGACAGCACATACACACAAGTGTGCATCGCACACACACACACACACACACACACACACACACACACACACTTCACACAAGCGAACATCACACACCAGTAGCGACTGGTGGGGTCCACAACAGGTGAAGCTGAGGCCCGGGGGAGCTGATCTGACCTTGACCTTCTCTGACAATGCGATAATTGTGATAATGCTAACTGCCCCTGCTGCTCTGATGATGTTATGATGATGATGGTGATGATGATGATGTGCTCAGTGCCCCTGATGCTGCTTGCCTGCCTGCCTCACGACTGCAAAATAGAGATGACCCTCATATTAAATGCCTGACATCATATCGTTTAAGACAATCCTATTATCTTCATTCAATAACAAATTAGTACTTTGATGAAACATTAGAAACAAATAAAGAGATAAATTGGCAGTTTATTAAAGACTTGGAACATAGGTAATGCAAATGTTATTCAACATAACAGTAAATACATTTTGGTACACTCAGTAACACTAGCCTCACAAATAAAATGTTTACCTTTAAATGTCAACTCTTATAGAGAACCAATACAGGGTATGGCAGCTAAATAATTTCCCTAATTAAGGTAAAAGCAAACACATTAATTTTGCAACATATCAAATTAAATATTATGGCTGTCCCCTTAACTCGTAAACAAATTCTAATCTCCTTTCTTTCCCAACAAAGTGCCCTATAGTGTCAATCTCACACAACAATGTTTTTTCTCTGACTTCACAATCCTCACTGTCAAGCAGTTAGTTAGCTAGCTAATTAGCCCAGTTCAGTTGAAACAGATTCCTTGCTAGATAACGTTAACTAGTAGCTAACTGTAGCTAGAACAAAAACGCAGCTTATTATATTTGACATGTTGAATATACAAAGGTACATGTTATTCCATTAAATACAGTAAGTCGATAGAAACCCTGAGACAATTGCAACCGGCCGAACTTCCACTGACAGATTCGAGCTCATGAGGCGATAGATAGTGCTAGTTTAAACAAAACAAAGTGGCATACCATGGAATTGAAATACCAATCTGTGGTATTTTTTTAAATAGATATTAAGTAAAAAAATGTTTTAATGTTGTATTTAAAAAATATTGCCCATCCCCCCAAAAATGATAGGGAAAGCCAAGTTTCCCTCGTTGTCTTAAACAATTTGCCCTGTCACACACACACAGAGACTCTCAAATACATAATCTCAAACACACTCTCACAAATACACAAAGACAACATATTCACACACATACACACTTATACACATACATGTGCACACATCACACACAAACACATGGATACTCAATATCTCACACACAGAAACACACAGAGTTAGAGTATGAACTGCTTTAACAATACAAAGACTGAAGATTCTGTGTTGAAGTATAATTGTAATTCCTCCACTGGATCTCAAGTTGTCAGATGTGCAAAAAACAAGGTGGAAGGAAACATTTGATATTTGCTCCACAGACAAACTGTCAGCACAGAAATCCCCTCTAAATATCTAGATTAATTTTTCATTATAGTGTAGCACCAAAATAAATTCTGTGAGAAAATGGCAATGGCCCCCTTGAGAAATGCATGCACATTTTCACAGATCTGCGCTTGCGGAAGGCAAATGTTTGCTTAACCTATGCCATTTTTTCCCAAGACTACATACGATTAGTTTCTTGCGCTTGTTGTGGGTTTACATTACTCCTGAGATATGGGAGTTAGTGTTTAGCACTTGTTGTAGGCTTACATTCTGCATAACATAAGACAAAAACTGGATTTGGATTGGAAAATAGAATAATTTGGGTCTTACCTTTTTATTAATGAAAAGGACCAGAATGTATATATGTATATAAGGCTTTCCATTGATTTGAAGCTACTTATGAGAGTGAGGGTACAGAGAGCTGTAAAATGGCTGACTTAAAGTTGTAAAACTTTCTTTTTTTTCCAATTTCAAGGTTTTATTTATGGCGGCACTGGGCTGTATGTTAGCAGCCAATGTGATGTCTGTGGCAAATGCATTTATTCGCTCTTGACCTTAGGGGACTAAGTTATTACCGCCTGGCTCAGTTTGTCCTGCCAGGTGTTATGGATCAAGAAGATAGGATTGCCAATGAGCCGGTGCTGCAGGGGGGGAATAAATGAAAGACAGAGAGGGGAAAAAAAACCCACTCTTCTTTGCCTCAGTGGAATTCTAGCACTGTGGTCTAATGCTGTGGGCTCCCGCCTGTCTCTTCCCACAGTATATTATTTCATCTGCATCCTTAGCCAGGGGATCTGGGTTTACATAATATACAGCTGGAAACATGCGCAGAATTTTATTACTTCTCTTGAGAGTTAAGCAAACACATACTATCTGGTCTCTAAAAACTGTATTTGCTGTTTTGTATTGATTATTACTGATACAGATGCTGATTGGTTTTGCAGCAGTGATGTTTTCCCTTAACACTGCTCCTGGTTTAGAGTGAATCCAGCATCTGTTTTGTACTGTTAGAAGATGCTGCTTTACAGATTAAATGCATTGATAATGGGTGAATCTTCAGGAGTCTAAAAAAGTAGGAGCTTGCTTAGCAAAATTAGATCTACTACTTTATTTATTACTTAAATTAAAAACTACTAGGTACTGTAGCTAGTACTCTCAAGGAGAATCCCAGAAGCATTGGGCTTGTATGTCACTGTTTGCTGCAAATAATTCTGATCATGCTGTATATTAATGATAATTGGAAAAGGGCGCTCACTTTTGTAAACTCAAGAGACAAAAACTGCTGATATTACTGTATTATGAGTTTTTGGAGGCAAGCTGAATTTGACTGCCGCTGAAGCCAGGTCCCATTCCATGTCCAATCACAAGGGAGCACAAGACGTCTGCCGGGTCGTAATCCTCATCCTGTATGATGTGCAATCTTTGTATGATGTATGATCTTTGTATTGCCCTTTAAAAAAAATCTTATTTGGCGGATTTGTCTCCCCGTACGTTATGCCCTACATCTAAACATTCAGGGTTTGTCAAAAAAGATTTGGGGATGAAGCACCGGAGCCTGGGTCTAAGTACGCCACTGCCTCTTACTTTATTCCCGAGGTGTGTATTGACATTGAGCATATTTTCTGCAGCACTCTTCTGTTCCTCAATAGTTCACTTTTTTGACAGGTACTTTGAAGCTCTATATTAAGTCCACATCTTCGCTTCAGCATTTTAATGAGGCAAGACGTATGACAGTGATGGGTATGATTTTTTTTCCCGAAGGTTGTTGGTCGATGCGCATGCTCAAGGTCTACAGTGTACAGTGTCTGTTTTATTGTGTTTTCTTCATTGGTTAAAAACCACAATCGGGTGAACAGGCCTGATCTTGCACCAGAGGGCAGAATGTAATCACAGCCGTGCAGAATGCGTGCACCATATTACTACTACCTAGTTTTGGGAACACAAGAGCTTCTAGCATTCTTTTTAGGGAAAGCTGGAAGCTGGGATATTTTGGCATTGTTCAGCATTTAGTTGAGACTGAACTGTGCCGGTAAACCTGGGATGACTGGTCACCCTGTGTATATGCTGTATTATGACCACCTGTCAGTAATAGCTATTCAAACTAACAGCAGCAGCCAACACACAGCCAAAATACACTGTCCTCAGTCCAGAAAAGTACACTGCTACATTCCAATATTATCACGGTGGTGCCAGCACTGCCACAGCAGTGTTCAAATCCAGGCCAGGGCCTTTCTGTGTTTTGCATGTTCTCCCGTGTCCGTGTGGGCTAGCCGGTTTACATTACGTTAGGCTAATTATAAATTGCCCGTAGGTATGAGTGTGTGAGTGAAATATTATACCTGTCCAGGGTGTATTCCTGCCTCTCGCCCCAATGCATGCTTAGGCTCCACACCTAACTAGGAATAAGCGGCTGAAGATGAGATGAGATGAGATGAATATTATACGCATTTGTTAATTTCACACCAATATCACCAATAAATAGTCAGCTAGTTAGCTTCAACTACATGATCATTTCAATGAACGATATTTGAAATACAAATACAACACGCACTAACATGGATAGACTCGCCAGCTACAGGACCGCCTTATGTAACGTTACCACAATCAGTACATTCAATTTTGATGTTTTGTGCCATTAAAAGACTGTATACCAACTGTCACACATACTCAGACCAACATTGAATGGATGTTTTATGATTACATTAATAGATCAATTCACAGTATAATACACATTTGGTAACTTGCCAGCAATGTCACTGTCAATTATTTTACTCAACCTTTAATTCATGAATGGCATCAAATGCAGTATTAATAAACCTTTTGTGGCTGACTTTTATATAACCATATTGAATCATAGTTTATTATTTTGTCTCCCCAGGTTTTGAATGAAAGGAAGACCTATGTTGATACACCATTGTTGTAGATGGATTGCTTTAAAATAATACAATCAAATCATTTTAGTCAACTCAATACTGTATATCTCTGGAACGTATTCAGCAATTAATTGTATTAACTTATATCAGCCCAAAGTGCACCACAAAGAACATTATAAAACATGAATTAAACATTAATGATAACAATAAGAAAATAAAATACAAACATAATATAATTTAGTAAAAACAATTATCAAGATAAACAAGCATAGTAAAATGTAATGCCAAAGTAATTAAAAATACTGAAAGGATCAGGAAAAAGTAAAACCATGATTAGGAACAAATACACATAACCCAGAATGATATTACAAGAAAAAAACTAAAAGGACCAGGAATAATATATAAATATAAGATAAAATAAGAATAAAAGTAATAAATGCAAAAGCAACCCAGATCAAATTAAAAGACAACTTAAAGAGATATGTTTTCAACTGACTTTAAAAATGTGTGACTGTGATATGCAGAGGCAGGCTATTGCACAATGTGGAAGCATATAAGTAAAAGGAAGCTTCACCTGTTATTGTAATTAACTTTTGGGATAGAGATAAGTCTAGCCCGGGGCTGGAAACTAAATCTTGAATCTAGGCTCACTCCTAGATGTCTCACCTCTGGTTTAACATTTAATGCCTAGGTCACACATTATCCATCCATCCATCTGGCTTATTTGGTCACATTTCCCAATCCGGGCGAGAGGCAGGAATACACCCTGGACAGGTCGCCAATCCATCGCAGGGCACATACACCATTATACGGGCAATTTTCTATTCTTTGATGGGAAGAAACCACCCGGATGACACGGGAGAACATGCAAACTCCGCACAGAAAGGCCCCGGCCTGGATTTGAACATTGTATCCACTGCACCAGCCTAGGTCAC
Source organism: Aldrovandia affinis (assembly GCA_029706075.1). NCBI lineage: Eukaryota > Metazoa > Chordata > Actinopteri > Notacanthiformes > Halosauridae > Aldrovandia > Aldrovandia affinis. The sequence continues at coordinate 2,440,803 of JAINUG010000100.1, forward strand.
ACATTATATTCTTTTTATTCTTTTGATCCAATGACTATGTTGTTTAGACATTGTAGAGGGCTAATGACATTGTAAGTGTTTGTTGTTCATTGTTACAGTAATACTGAATATATAGTTGCGTGTCATCTGCATAATTATAAAAATGAATGCTGTGATTTCTAATTATACTGCCAAATGGGGACCATACATAGAAAATAGCAACGGGCTCAAACTAGATCCCTGTAGAACTCCACATGGCAGGTCACCCATTTTAGAAGTGGCGCTCCTAAGGATAAATAGGATATAAATCAGCTGAGTGCTGTGCCTGAAAGAACAAACCAAACCCTTTTGAAGGCGATGGAGCAAGTTTGCACGATCTACCGTATCAGCAGTCAGATCAGATCCAACAAATATGAACAGATACACTCCCAGTGTCTGAATTCAGTTGAAGGTCATTTACAACCTTAACCAGAGCTGTTTCTGTGCTTTGGTTAGCATGGAATTCAGACTGAAACGTTTCTAGTAAGGAGTATTTACTAGGTTTCATTAAGTTTCACTTTGTCTAAAAATGTTACTTAAAAATGGGAGATTTGACACAGGTCTAAAATGACTTAATACAAAGGGGTCCAGGCTGCCTTTCTTTTGCAGAGGTTTCACAGTCTTCAGAGCAGTCGGGAAACTGTCAGTCAATAAGGAGAAGTTAAAAATAGCTGTAGCTGAAACACTGTCTGGCACACAGTTTTTCATTTTTTTGCTAAGCATTACCGCAGCATTGCATGCCACGACTTTGCCATATTGCACACATTGCGTGCCACAACTTTGCCATAGCATTGCATGCTACAACTTCTTTGTTGTTAGATACCCATTTGTGCTATGTTTGATCTGATTGTTTGATTGTCCATGAAAACACACACACTTCCTATCTCTTTCTTTTATTCTTTCCTTTTTTTTTAAATTAAAAATCTGGACTGCCTCAGAATCCACGCCAGTTTCAATCCCGACTTTGAAGGGGGATTTTCCATGCCAGGTGCTGAAAAGATAGGTGCCATGTGTAAGCACGACTGGGAAGAATGGAAGCACACACACAGGCATGTGCACATGCCCACAAAAAAAAGAAAAAACAAAACAAAACAAAAAATATATATATATAAAACTACAATTATGTTTTAAGTATTGTGTCATGAATCCAATGTAACTTTAAACAATGGCTTGTTGATCCAAAACTTTAAAACTCTCCACAGAAACGTGAGCTTCCACAACAGCCCTGAAATGGCACACATTCATCAGAGCTTTGTTTGAGTACAACACATTCCATGCTGTACTGTCTACTAGTGATATAGTAAAAATAACTCACTTAATTGAACAAATCATTGTGACTTGTTGTGAAGATCACAAACATTTGATTTGTTCAAATGTGACAGCTAATTGTAGCCACACTCACAGTTTCATGATACCTCGTTCTCCCATTGCTAACCTCTACATGATTACACGATCTGCTCTGTCTGCCTTAGTTAAGGATGGCAAAAGAGATGAAAATGCTATCAATGACAGCATCATTGCTCTGCAGAACAGGGGCCCGTTTATTTTCATAGAGGATAAGACACTCTATTGTTCTGTTCAAATTGTCTGTTTGTACTGGATACAGTAAACGGTTGAGGTGAAGGATAATATGACCTCTGAGGGTACATTGTTTCCCAGGCACTTGTTAAAAATGTTTTAATAAGCAAAGTCATTTCTCTAATTCAGTGTTCTTGCACTCTTGAGTACGATCGGCTTCCTTGAACAGTCGGGTGGTGCCTGAGCATCTGAATGACAGAACACAGAAGGCAGTGGACGATGAAGATGGATCAAACCGGAATAAGAGAAACTGGATCACATTTGTTCTCTGGCCACCTCTCCGCTCCATTAAGAGAGCGTATCAGCCAGGCCTCAAGGAACACAAATGAAGAGGTTCATACCATCGTGATCAAATATAATTATTTCATGGATATCATAAATTAAAAGCCTAACAAATATAACAAATTATATAATACCTTTTGCTTAGGAACATTAACATTCCTAGGTAAAGATGTGTTTCTTAGACATTTTTTGGTTCAAGAATTCTAGGGAGGATTGACAAAAGGCAAGAGCAAGGAATATGAGAATACCAAATGGATTGTAGGTCAAGAAAAACACATTCTACTGTAGGTAAAATATCTAAATCTATCTTGTGTAAAAGGCCTCCACTGCAGCCCATGTGCTGTGGCACAGAGAGGCGGCTTGACCCACGGATTCGTCCTCCTCACAGAGAGATTGGAAGAGATCACTCACACAGTCGAGGGGCTACGAAAGCATCTGATCTCATTTTCAGCATTTCCCACGGAATGACAGTCAGTCCATGTGCTATAAACCTCCGTAGCCCCCCTTAACTTACTGTTGAAGGTCCTCAACACTACCTCCCGAACTAATGTAAACTTCTTCACAAGTCCTCCTGGGAATGGAGGCCAGCGTCAGAGTAGCAGCTCTTAACCCCATCTTAAGGCCAGGCAAAGCAAAGGCAATTGGAGCATTTTTGCAAATGATTTGATGCATTCCATCTGTGTTCAGGCACCAGTGTGTTCAGGCCCGGTCCCTTTCATTTGAAGCACTGTGAACATCCAGGTGGTGTGTGGTTAATGTGGCCTGTGCTTTAGTGTCCAATCCAATTGTTGTACTCCAATGCGGCAGGTGAGCAATTGGAGTTTCGGGTCATCCAGACTACTCCCTCAGCCTCAATATCCTCTACTGGTTCAGAATAACATCATCACTTTGAGTTACTGAAGGGGAGCCCTCCCTCCCCACGTTTCATGGAGTATTTTCTGAGAATGAAAATAAAATGAGGAGAGTTAATGTGCCTGAACAAAAGGAGGAGGAAGAGAGAGGAAATGACTTTTGAAATCAATGATTTAACTGCTGTACTTTTGTATCTGTACTCTTAGAAGCTCTCTGTGTGTGTGTGTGTGTGTGTGTGTGTGTGTGTGTGTCCATTTAATGTATGTGTATGCAATGTATGTTTGTGTGCATGTGTGTGTGTGTGTGTGTGTGTGTGTGTGTGTGTGTGTGTGTGAATGAATGTACTGTATGCGAGTGTTTGTGTCTGTGTGCGTGTGCGCGCGTGTGTGTGTGTGTGTGTCTTTTGCCCTGCATAGCCTCACTATCTCCAACCTCTTTGATAAAGGATGACAGTTTCCAATTACATGGAGTGTGCAGAAGTGGCTGTCACCATTTGTCTGAGTGGTGATGTCGTGAGATTATCAGTAGAGACACTTCATACAGTCACGGCCCCTGTGCCCATCGCAGCGCAGCGTAATTCTCACACAGACCGAGGCCCGCCTCCCTGTGGCTCACCGACTGGCATTTAAATGGCGCCCCTCGTGCCCCTGCTTCTCTTTACTCCCGTTTGATCTTGTGAGAATATGTTACTTATTTCTCTTTGCTATGTTTATGATTTGACATGAATTCAGATTTGTTTACCCTAGCCTTTTAATATACCACTCGTTCGTTACACTGGAATGCTGCCACGATACGCATCAAGAGTAGCCGTCTCACCGCCAGTGCCCAATCCCGCACGGCTGGAAGCGCAGAGGTGCCCTTTCCGCGAGATAAGCCTTCGGAGTTCATTTCAAAGTTTATCGTTAATCGGAACTCTGTTGGATCACGGAACCAGAGAGAGACCTAAGTGAGCTGCTGCGGTTTGTAATTGTTTTTGTTTGTTTTTCTCTTTACTTCTCTTTTCTTTTTAACTGGGGTGCTTAGCGAGTGGGACGAAGGGATCTGATAAACGCAGTTTCGCATTGTAACCATAATCTCCTCCATTTACTTCACAGCCGAAAGCTCAAGGGCTGTGTCCAAATAGCAAGTGCTTATTAAAAAAAACACTGGAGCGGGATCAGATCGTGGTTATGGTTGCTAATAAGTGCGGTTTATTAGTGTGGGTATTGCGGAGAGTTTGGGAGGTTAAGGGATTCCCCGAAATAGATAGGCGTTAAATGAATACATGGATTTATAAAGAGATAACATCTGAATTACTGAGAGATGAAAATCTCTGAAGACTGAGGCTGTCATATGATTGGTTGCTGTGTAAAGGCACATTAATATATCCTTCCTTCCCAGGGCCTAATACCCTAATCTCACAAAAGATGAAAATAACCAATAAACTACCATTTCTTTTTTTCTTTCTACTTGGAAAGGAGTGTAAAGCAAACATAATCACAACTCACTGGGCCTCCTGAAGGTAGTTTAATCCATGGAAATATGTTGTTGGCTATTTCTGGCTCTGTAATAATGCATGTTCCTGTCATATTTCAGCTTGGTATTTTTATCATTGTGTGGATGTGTATGTGTGATGCGTCTGTGTGGGTGCACGTGTGCATGCATAAGTGTGTGCATGCATGCCTGTGTGTGTGTGTGTGTGTGTGTGTCTGTGTGGGTGCAAGCTTGTATGTACATGCATAAGTGTGTGTGTGTGTGTACGTGCATGTAGGTACGATTATTTCTCAGTTACTGATTTGTATGTGCAACTGTGTGTGTAGTTGTTGCTCTGAGCCACGTCTTGCTTATCACTAAGTATAGAAATTCTCTTAACTATGCTAGTTGTAATTGTGATTGTAAGCATTTACGGTGGGTACTAAAGTATTCATCCCCTTTGGCATTTTTCACATTTTATTTTCTTGCTTCACGGAAACAAAATTGATTTAATTGGAATTTCTTGCCACAGATCTACACCAACTACTCTATAATATAAAGTAATAATTTTTTTTTCTTCCTTTATAACAAATAAAAAACAGACACATGCCAAAGGGGTGAATACTTTTTATACCCACTGTAAATGAGCAGAGATTTTTGTGGAATTGGGAAAGGCATGATATAAAGTCACCTGAGCGTACAGCTGTACAATGTTTGTTTTTGGCAAACAACATAATCATGTGGGGTTGTGGGAAACAATAATGCTAATGATAAATAATGATAATCACCTAAACTCAAAGTCCTTCAATGTCAGTCGTTAAAAATAATTGGGATTTGAGCAGATTCGATTTTTAAAATAATTTTGTAATCAGATGTGAATGTGAGAAATAACGAATTTGATAAAGAGCTTTTGTTTGAATCACATCTCAGCTCAGAACAGAAGAGATTTCAATTATATGGAGCGTGTATTGCTTATTGCAAGCAATAGAGAGACATCATATTAATGACAGCAAAAACACCAGCAGTGACAATCTTGGAGCAGCAGTAGACGTGTCCTACAGAGCCGTCTAAGCGTCAGGTTTCAGACAATTTCACAAGGTCAATTAAGAGTCCTTTTCAATTTCAGCTCTTCACCTCAATAGGTCTTTCAGAGGGTGCATGAAACTGCATGCACATTTGCCTGCAGGCTCCTTAATTATTCATTAAGTGAGTTTATGAAGCAGTCGAACAGAAGATTCATGCACCTGCTCTCCGGAGGAGCGGCTATTACCTTAATGAGGTGAGAATGGAGGCCTCTTCCTCCTCTCTTCTCACCAAAAGGTGGAGAAACCGCGGCGTGACTGCAGGAACGCTGGCTGCCTTATGTGAACGCGGCACATGTCCAACTCTGAATGCACGGTGACCGCAGATTACGGGCAGTCCTTACATGAATGCAGCACGTGTCCCAGTACGACCGCACAGTGACCGCAGATTACAGGCGGTCCTTACATGAACGCAGCACGTGTCCAACCACGACCGCCCAGTGATCCCAGACTACAGGCGCTCCTTACGCGAACGCGGCACATTCAACACTCTGTTGACAATTTTATTATAACATTTCATAATCCCAAGGTTTTGGAAATGTTTAAGGTTTGAACACAGAGATTCATTTTATTTATTTAGTGGTCTGCCTTTTCTGTAAGAGAGCTTTGCAATGTAATACTGAGCTATGCTACTAATGGTTAAGCTAAGTTACTAAATGTATCCCACAGAACACATTAAAATAAAAAATAGTCAGCACTTTCTTGTCGTTCAGAGACCAGATATAATATGTAAGTATGTAGATAAAAATGTGTTTCTTTATTGTAATAATAAAAATAATACATTTTATTTATGAAGCGCTTTTCTCATGACCAAAACACTGTACAGAGTACACAGCAACAAATATCAGATCAAGAGAAAAAAAAACATATACAAGAAATAGAGAATAAATATATTAAGACGGATCATTAAGTGCACTCAGAGGACAGAGTACACAGATTAAACAGCAACAAATATCATACCGTCATACTATTCTTCCATGAGAAATTCTTCCACTGCTCTCAGGTACCACTCCAGAATCTCCCATAAGTGTTCAATTGGGTTCAAAACATTCGGTGAGCACTCATGCCCTGCGGATGGGGCATTGGAAGAGTCTCCCACTCCCATCAGCATAGACATGCTTCACCATAGGATGAAGTTGATCACTCAGAATGGCTTTGTATTTACTGTGCCCCCCAGAATGATTGGCACCCTTGGTAAAGATGAGCAAAAAAGGCAATGAAAAGATGTCATGGATGACCACCTAAGAGTTCATAAAAACACATAAGGATAAGGATTATCCTTTGATCCTTTGGATTTTCTTTTTCCTTACAATAATTTGACTTCAATTAAAGGCTCGATTTCTCTCATATTTTGAGTGTAAGATCAAGCTGATGAAATACAAATACATTTTTTCATAGCCTTTTTTGCTATTATCTTCACCAAGGGTGCCAATAATTCTGGAGGGCACTGTATTGCCATTTACCTTTCCCTCTAAGGGGTTGAGTGGACCTAAGCCATTCCAGGAAAATGCACCCCACACCATAACTCTGAATTTGCTAAGTGCTTCCTTTATTCTGACAGTTACCTGTAAATAAATAAATAAATGATAATGATGATAATAATGATTTTAATAATCATAATAATAATAATGGCGGCACAGTGGCTTGAGGCCACGTAGGTATGAATGTGTGAGTGAACGGTGATGGATGTGCCCTGTGATGGATTGGCGACCTGTCTAGGATGTATTCCCAATGTATGCTGGGATAGGCTCCAGCCCCCCCTGCGACCCTGACCAGGAATAAGCGGGTTAGATAATGAATGAATGAAAGAATTATTATAATAATAATAATAAATAATAATAATAATAATAATAATAATACATACATACATACATACATATTAACACAGATCATTAAAAGCTAAACAGATTGTTCAATGCTGGCTTATGTATGGTATATATGTATGTATGTAAATATGTATGTTTGCTTATTATGTACGGTGCTTATGTATGTATTTGTATGCATTTTAGGAGGTGCAGACAACAGGTGTGGCTATTTGAGGCTTTCTTTGGTTTCCTTGAGGGATAACTGACTCATAGGAAGTTTGTTTTTCATAGTTTTGGTTCCTAAACGAATATGTTGTTTTCAGAGCAGTGTCTCATTTGTACCTCTGTTGGTGTTGCTTTGTGACTTTGGTAACAGAACCAAGGAAACCAGAAAAAAGACAATGAGTGAGAAAATAGCTAGAGGGGAATCAATGTGTGAAACATATCCCCCACCTCACAGAAACACACACGCACAATTCAGAAAGTTTTGTTTCTAAAAGAACTTTCCTCCTTCAGAGACACAAACCTGAGATGCCATCAAAGTGTTTCTGTATAGCAGGTTTATGATTCTTTGTTTCATATTGTGTTATGAACAGAGCTGCACATGCATACATTTCCTGAAACTATCCCAGAATTCTGCCTTTCGAGGAAGGACAGAGCAGAGTAATCCTCTCTAGGAGGTAGATAGAGAGAGAGAGGAGGGGGAGGATGGGTAACATGGAAAAAGAAAGACTTTTTAAAAATACCTGTCTTTTTTAAAGACATTTAAAATACCTTTACATTAAACTCTAAATAAGATAGAAGAATACAGAAGAATAGGCTTCAACAGACAATATTATTTATTTAAAAAAATCTAAATGGCTATGTAAGCTGTATGCAGTGCAAGACAGAGGACACGTCTTTGGCACACTGATAGAAGGTTGAAAATGGTCACTGTCTCTCTGAGGACTGCAGTGGAGGACTGCCTACGTTTCAGACGAGTGGTTTGCAGCAGGCCCCTGTAGCGCTTCAGCTGCAGTTCCCCTGGTGCGCGGGTTCAAGTGGCACGACAGGCACTTGAGAGGCGCGGTTCCAAACCGTGGATATAAAACCGGGGAAGGTAAGAAAGCGTCGGGCTGAATTGAGAGCAGCCAGAGAGATGTGGAACTCTCCTCGGGACACCTCAATGTCAGATCTGTTTAGCTGTTTAGTGCGGGCGAGAGGGGGGCAAGATAGAAAAGGAGCAGAAATGAGATAAGCTTGGGAGAGAGAAAGCTGAAGAGTGTCAGAGAGAGAGAGAGAGAGAGAGAGAGAGAGAGAGAGATAAGTGGAGGGATGGAGCGGGGAGATAAAGAGTAAAGGGATTCATTTTCCGTGCTGTTAGAAAAGGGCAGAGAGCGTCTCTCCCCTGGGCCTTCCCGGCACAACTTTCACACCTGCTGCTGTTTCCTAGCAGCACCTTTAACCATGTTAGGAGAGTGTGCCGTCCAGCGTGGTGACGTCCATACGCTTATGGAGTAGGTAACGGGACTCTGGGACACGTGATCGGGAGCCTGAAGAGTATACGATTGCTTTTGTCGGTTTCCCACCCCCGTGTCCTGGGAACGTGCTGTAATCTGGGGACGAGACGAGCGTCCTGACTTTAAGCGGCCGCCAAACGCTTTTGCGCTCCGGAACTTTCCAAATTTAGCCCGGGTTCTCACAAAGGCAGCTTTGCTGTAGCGTGAGCCTCAAATGTGTTGTAGTTCAGTGATGACTCTGAAATCAGGCTAGGTCTTGCGCAGTGAATGAGTCCACAGTCCACAGTGCCTCTACAGACAGTGAAGGTGCCTCTTCACATTAATTGACTCTATTGTCTGTCGTACATGATTCTGTTATGCATTTAATTATATACAGCAGCACTACAATACAAAGACCATAGCAACTCCCGCAGCTCTGTCTGTGTCTTGGCATGGTGTTTGATGATTATTGCAGTGGCTTAACGTTAACCAGTCAGCACATGGAATATCCTCCTGTTGTTTAAACGAAATAGGGCTCGCAGGCAAATGGATGCTTTCGAACTAAATGGTGTGTGAAGTCCACAGAACAACCCAGCCGGAGGAATGTGTCAAATGTGAAATGAATTGTGTTTACGGGCACACAGAAAAGCATTATGCGAGAGCTGTGTTTATTTATAAGCTGAAGCATTATTATGTATAGCAAAAGTGCAAACAGTGGGTGAATACTGTGAGACTTGTGACTGAGATCCATTTTGGATCGAGTGGCCCAAGGAAACAACATACTGTATTGCAAATCATACATATATATATATATGTGTGTGTGTGTGTGTGTATATTTAATCCAATTTTATTTTTAAGCCTGCTTTTTTTTCCTTTTTCTCCCAATGTGGACTGTAGCATTTTGTTTGTAGGCCTCCCTCGTCACTGCAATGTCCTCCCTAAATTCAGAAGAGCTCAGACCAACGTACCCTGCCAGCTGAGTCTATCAGCCAAGCTGCACATTCTCTACCTTATCGGTGTACACTTCATTCGCAGCTGACCCTGGAAGAGTGCAGGTGCCCAATTGACCATAGGTGGCGCTAGTGTGCTGTGAGGCGCGGACAATCCTGCTGAGTGAAACTCTTCCTCTCTGGGTGACGCTGCAGGGGCACTGCCCCGTGAGGCCACCATCATGGTCCGGAATCAACCCATACACTGGAACCCAGCCTCTTAGCAAGACTAGCCACCCAGCAGTCCAAGCATACAGTATCATCATAATGTGTCCAAAGGGTTATTATACCCTACCATAACACTGTACCTTCGGCGACGTGCCAACGTTAATCAGACAGCACATTAAGGATCACTTTCTTTTCACTTTACGTCATGATGTTAACTATCTTCCTTGTCATATCAGAGCCATAGGATAACTCATAGTGAATGTGACCAGCAGGAGACCAGCAGGAATTACATGGTCCACTTGAAAATTTAACTTGAAACGAACAACAGGGAGTCTTACCTCACATGTTCTTAGTGAAGGCAGAAGATGAACGAATGATGTGCATTCCATAACTTGGTTTGATCTTTGGCCTCAGTTTCGTCAAAATTGGCGCTTCATCCCTTGAAAGGGAAACAAAGTCTGAAAATGACGGAGATTATCGCTGAGCAGAAACTGAGATTTGCGGCACGTTGTCATTTGGCAGTGGAGCGGTTTAATGTAAATGTAATAGCGTAAATCAGGGTGTGTGTGTGTGTGTGTGTGTGTGTGTGTGCTGAAGTGACAGGAGTAATGACATTCAGTGATTCAGTGTATGGTGTGATCATCCCACCTTCAATGTGGCACTTCAACGCTAATAAGACTAATGGACTGTGGGGACAGCGCGCATTAACCGCGCACGGCATATTGACTTGTTGAGATGCTGGCTTCCTGCGAGTGGCTCTCAGAGCTGTCAGCATGGGAGAGATGTCCGCCTTCGCTGTTCGCACGTGTCTGATAATGGTTTCCGAATGGACGGGATGGCAGGGGAGGGATAACGTCAACATGGGTGGCCTGCACCCGATCTGAATCCTTCAGATGTCCATCTGAATTCTTCACCTGGTGATATGAATTCTTCAGCTGTCCATCTGAATTATTCTGCTGGGTATCTGACATTTTCAGATGGCTACCTGAATTCAAAGCAGCTGGACTCACTGCAGCATGACTGCAGCCACTGCAGCACAACAGTGAAAGGCACCCAGAAAACCAAACCCAGAGAAGGAGTCTCTTTGGCTGTGCCACGTTGAGAGGGATATTGATTTGATATGGAAATAGGGCTGTACTTCATTGTAAAAGTGTTTTCTGCCCTTGGACACCTTATACAATGGGGGAAATAAGTATTGAACACATCAACATTTTGTCCAGTAAATGTATTTCCAATGAGCCTATTCAAGTGAAATTTGCACCAGACTTTGGTATTAACTAAAAAAATCCAGACAAAAATCTAAACATTAAATTTCCATATGTAAATAAAGCGACTTACAGTTTAATTTCTTAACAATGGATTTAAAGCTGGATAAAAAGTATTGAACACACTCAAGAAAAAGCAGTACACCACAGCAAGGAAAGGCAAACGTTACAAGCCCAGCTGAAAACCATTATACTAACTGCCAGGCAATTAAAGTCCATATCCAATCTGTGCTAATTAATGAATAAACTGGAAAAGTATTTAAGAAAAAATACCACAGCGATGGGCTATAAAAAGGTTTTTTTGTGCTAATTAATGGTTCCACACAAGAAACATCTAATGATGGGTAAAAGCAAAGAGCTCTCTCAAGACCTTCGCAACCAGATTGTTGCAAAACGTGAAAATGGAATTGGCTACAGACGTATTTCACAACTTCTGAATCTTCCAGTAAGCACCATTGGGGGCATTATCCGTAAGTGGAAGCAACATCACTCCACCATCAACCGGCCACGCACAAGAGCTCCTCTCAAGATTTCTGATCAGGGAGTCAGAAGGATACTTAGAAGAGTAGCCAAAGAGCCAAGGACCACTAGGAAAGAGCTCCAGAAAGACTTGGAGGCAGCAGGTACAACTGTGACAGAAAGGACAGTAGGCAGTGCACTCCATCGCCATGGCCTCTGTGCATGCTCAGCCCGCAAGACTCCACTACTGAAAAAAATACATGTTGAAGCTTGTTTAAAGTTTGCCAAGCAACATTTGGACAAGTCAGTGAACTACTGGGAGCATGTACTCTGTTCAGATGAGACCAAAATTGAACTTTTTGGCTGTCACACAACACACCATGTTTGGAGGAGAAATGGCACTGCACATCACCCGAATAACACTATACCAACAGTGAAGTTTGGAGGTGGAAGTATCATGATGTTGGGCTGTTTCTCCTCTCGTGGTACTGGCAGACTTCATATCATTGAAGGAACAATGAATGGAGCCATGTACAGAGAGATTCTTGAGATGAACCTGCTGCCATCCACCAGGATGCTGAGGATGAGACGTGGGTGGACCTTCCAGCAGGACAACGATCCAAAGCATACAGCCAAAGGAAACTCGCAATTGGTTTCAGAGAAAGAAAATCAACTTGTTGGAATGGCCCAGTCAATCACCTGACTTAAACCCAATTGAACATTTGTGGAAGCATCTGAAGATCCAGATTCTCAAGAGGGCCCCCCGCAATCTTCAAGATTTAAAGACAATCTGTGTAGAGGAATGGGCCAAAATCACACCTGAATACTGCGGGCGATTAGTTACTTCATACAGAAAGCGCCTTGAAGCTGTCATTACAAACAAAGGCTTCTCCACTAAGTATTGAATTAATTTCAGTTAGTGTGTTCAATACTTTTTCCTATGTCATTCCACTTTATTACACATAACCTTATTTACATATGGACTTTAATGTTTAGATTTCTTGAGTTAATACCAAAGTCTGGTGCAAATTTCACTTGAATGGCCTCATTGGAAATACATTTACTGGGAAAAATGTTGATGTGTTCAATACTTATTTCCCCCATTGTATATATATATATATATATTAATTTTAAGGTAAGGTAAATACTTTCTTTAGGTTACCTTAAGGTTACGCACTAATTTGAACCAATAACTGGAATAACTGGATATGGAAAAGCCTTTCAATTCGTTCAGAGTTACTCATTGAGTGCATAGGCTACCTAGCATGGGGTTCATGAAGCCTCTTAAACGACCTACTACAGTATGCACACAGTAACTGGCAAAGAGTGCAAACACTGACAGCACAAGGGCTGTGAAAGGAACTGCTCCACGATATCTCTAGACAATCTTCAGCCAGGTTTTTTTCCCCTTCCCCGTATAGTTTCTCCTTCCAGCCATGTTGCCTGTCTGTACTGCCACCCCCAGTGGTGGAGTGATCTTGCATACTGGCCATCTTCTGACGCAGACTGATGACTCACCTATATTGGTTCCCCTCCCATCCCCTCCTTCTAGTATTTTTTATTTTCCTTTCTATGGTATTGGATGTGTGCATTTTATGTAAAGAAATGTAAACTGTGTAAGTCGCTCTGGATAAGAGCGCCTGCTAAATGCCTAAAATGAGAATGTAAACGGTACTTTGACGGCCATTCAATGAAAGCAGTACAACAAGTCATACAAAAATAACTCTTCAGATAACAAACAATTCTGCATTCACTGCATATACCTGTTATGTGTGTGTTTGAGTTTTCTGTATTAGTATTGACCTGAACGAGTTAAATTCAGACAGGCAGAAGGCCACGATTGGTCTACGTCGCAAATTGAGTACTGAGATTGAGATTGAGTACTGAAATCAGAATATTATGTATTTCTGGTTTCTATTTTTGTGGGATACACTCGAGATAATTGGAATTTAAACTATTGAATTAGTCGTACTGACCCTGAGTCCAAGGCCGATTCTAATTCACGAGTAGCCATACAGCAGTTCTCAAAGAGTAATTTAATAACTGCCTGTCAGTGGCAATGTTATGAATGACCTTTACAAAGCAATCTTTTGTCATTAACACATTTACTGATGGAGAAGAAAATGGTTCTTGCACAGAGTATCACAATGTTCCAGATTTACTGATGGAGTCATAATTACTTCAATCTGTTAGATGCACAGGCTCTAACAGTGGCTGTCACATACCTTCCACTCAGAAGAGAGTCAGGAGCACAGATATTGTGACATGTCTGTCTGTCAGAGTGGGCAAAGCAAGAAAGAGGGAGTGGTAGAGATTGAGAGAGTGATAGGGAGAGGGCAAAAAGGAGTGAGAGATGATTCAGTAAGAGAGGGTGAACGAAAGGAAGAAAAAAGATGGAGAGAGCTATTATAGGGAGAGCAAGAGCAAGAGAAAAAAAGAGAGGAAGAGACAAATAGGTGCTGACTGACACGTGGTCCTGTCCCCAGGTCAGAATTACACAACAGCGTTACGATGATTGTGCTCTCAATCCATCCCCTACACCTTCCTCACATCGACCTCTCAAATAAAAGAAACACGCTGTGCACCCTTTCTCTTTTTCGTCTTCAGAAACCCATAAGTTATTCGGTTCTGGCAGAAGTGTTTTGCTTTCCTGTTGCAGTACTGCTTTTACTTTTTAATGAGGTTACGGGTGAACAGGGTTACTGAAATAAAGAGAGAAAGAGAGAGACATAAAGTAGTATTATGAGTGTTTTTAAAACATTTTCCTTTTTAAATTGTTGTCATTGTGCAAGCATTCAATTAAACACACATCACTGAAATAAAACAACCGTGGACACACTGCAGGTGTGGGACAAAGAGATAAAGAGAGCTAGGGACAGAGGGAGGGAGAGCAGTGAGATTGAAAGAGAGTGTGAGTATGGAGCTGAGGGTGGGAGAGCGGGGTGGAGTGAAAGGTGAAGGTAGGGTTGGTGAGCATGTGGCGGGGGGGGTTGTTGTCATGGATACGGTTGGCTGGCGAGGTGATGATGGGGCAGGCCCTGGCGGGTGATGGATGATCAGGACGGCCCCTGTAAGACATCGACCTAACGGGAGGCCTCTGTCGCTCTCGTTCTTCACAGGTGAATGCAGCTGTCATGAGGGCTACGCCCCTGACCCCGTCCACAAGCACCTCTGTATCCGGAGCGACTGGGGGCGCAACGAAGGGTGAGTTCCTGTCACTTCACTCAAAGAAATATTCAAATAAATACGTGTTGTGCCAAGTCAAGCAGAACGCATCCTGCCTCCGACTTGGCCTCCTAATTAGGTCTGGATTGCCAGAAACCAGCTGAGAGGTTTTTTCTATCGTAATCCTTCTTCATCTACAGAGAAGGGGTGTTTTTATTTATTTATTTATTTATTTTAAGAGAAAGTAATCTGCATAGTGAAGGGTGAGTGTTCGGCAGTGTGTGAGCAGTATTTTCCTGGTGGCCTTTACCCTGTGGCTGACCTTTCACCTGTGTTTTTGTTCTTTTGTGCACCACAGTCCCTGGCCTTACAGCACCCTGGAGAAAGGCTATGACCTAGTCACTGGGGAGCAAGCACCAGAAAAAATATTCAGGTTAGCAAAAGGACCGTCTGTCAGTCTGTCACTTTCCCTCTGTGTGTCTCTCTGTCTGTCTGTCAGTCCACATGTCCTCTATGTCTGTCTCATTTTCTCAAACCTTCAGTGCCACTCATGTGTTTTGGTATTGTCCATCTGACTGTTAGATGCCACCTCTTTCCTCCCCTAACTGGTAATGGCCAATAGCTTTGGTAGGCTTGTCCATTGCTGACTCATCCTCTGTCAAATCCGGGAGGGTGCACACTAGCAGGGTATGAATAGTGAGAGCTGTGAGGGTTGTAGTTGTGAGAGTGCAGGGTATGCAGTGAAGATTTCAGTTTTATGCGTTTTCAGGTTATGACTAGTGAGCTTATTAGCAGTGTGAGAGTGCAGGGTATGAGTAAGAACATACAAACTTAAGAATACATAATGAAAAGAAGGCTCGTTATTTAGCTACAGTCTAGAGAATATCCAGGACCGCATCCAGTCTGGACTTGAATACCCCAAATATCTCTTCTTCTACTACATGACATGCATTGATAACTTATTCTGTAAAAAAAATACTTCCTGATATCAGTTCAGAATTGATATTGATCTAATTTCCACCTGTGCCCACTTGTTCTGCTAAATATCTGATAGTTCACTTTGTTAATCGTTTCAAATCCTCACTTAGTTTCATTTTGCTAATCTTGAACAGACTAAGGGCCAGATGTACCAAGATAGTTGCAGCACAAAGACAACACAGCGCAAAGTTGCTATTTTGTTGTGGCACATTAACGACCAATTTGCTAAGAGAGGTTCTAATTACGCAATCAAAGAAATGCGCTCATTCACATTTTGCGGTTGGATACACCCATAAAAAAGAGTCAGAAACAACATGGCATGCTCACAAGTCATGCCGAGAAATGGATACGCAGCAATCAGGCACAAGTAGCGAGGGAACAACGAGAAAAATAAAACTTTAATTTACAGATGTTGGTCAACGAAGTACAGCGTCACAACACCGTATTACAGCATAGGAAAACAACATCAACAGAGAAGAAAACAATTTGGAGTGACATAACGACATAAATTAATTAATTAGGCATAACAAAACGAACAGTAGATGATGTAAAGAAAATATGACATGACGTTAGGCCAAAAGAAAAACTGTCCTACCACATAATGTGGGAAAAAGACACCGGCGGTGGTCCAACCAAGGAAAGCATATTAGAATAAGAATAAAGAATAGAAATGGCTAAACTGGGATAAGGCCACAGAGGGTCTGAAAGTAAAATGGTATTCACAATGAATTGTATACCCTCATGACTGCGTACTCACATTAAGCGTTGTTCAAATTCAGAACTGTGAATACTAGCTGCTAGCTGATGACAAATTGGTCAATAGAAATCCTGTGTCCTTTCATATAATTTTTATTCCAAGGTTTAGTAAATAATATGTATGCTACATAAAGTATAGTATATTTAAAATTCTGACTTAGCTGTGTGTAGATACAGGTATTCCTCAAAATAAAGGTGTCGTGACATGAACCGGGGTACATTGCCACAACATTTGTGATTATTTGTTTGTTTCACTGGGACAGCAACTAGCACCTCGGAAAGTTCAAATCAAAACAGGAATTGTGAAATATTCCAGGCGATATCAGTGCTTATAAAATACTGCCTGGTTTCAAGAGTTCTTGAAATTCTCACACAAAGAGTTGAGTCACAATTAAGGCATGCTTTAGTAAATCAGATGGAATATTTAATCGACCTAATTTACTAAATCTCCACCCTGTCTCAGTGCGTTCACCCCAGGTATACATATGCATGGACAGATTTAACTATTCATCCAAAGGAATGTTGCAAAGTGACTTAGCCCCTGCAAATTACATCCTAGTGATTTGACTCATTCCGGCCATTTAGTAAATCTGACTGATACTGTGACCTTGTAGCGACTGCTTTTTAGCTTCTAATCACACTTTGTTACTTGCTTTTCAACTCTCGTAGCACTCCAGCCCTTTGCTATTTTCTGTTTGCTAACCCCACAGGTTTTGTATCATCTGAACTATGTTGTTACTAAAATCCCTATCAATATCATTTATGTAAATAAAGAAAGCAGAGGTCCCAGCACTGATCCCTGAACTCCACTGCCCACAGCACCTAGGTCAGATGTCTTCCCTCCTACAATTACAAAAAATACTCTTTGTATTCTACCTTGCAGTCTGAAATAAGTCCTGTAATTCCTAATTAATTTATTTTGACAACGATCATCATATGTGATACCTTGTAAAAATGCTTTTTGCATGTCGAAGTACATAATATCATGACCCTGGTTCAAGTCAAAACACTCACAATGACCTCCCCCTGAAAAAAACATGTTGGATATCCCTTAGTATCCCTATAAGATATGATTGTTTTCCAGAAATAATTCTAACCTGTCCTTAATAATACATTCCATTATTTTACATGGGATGCAAGTTAGACCGACAGGTCTATATATATTATAATTATACTGCCTTTCTTCCAGTCATGTGGTATTTCTCCAGTGTTTAGGGACTGCATAAAATATCTGGCAGTGGTGTATAGATAATATCCCAAAGTTTCTTCAGTACGCTTGGATATATGCCACCTAGGCCTACTGCCTTATTACTGCCTAGTTTTTGTATTTCTTCTAATGCTTCACCATCCCTTATTTCAATGTCCTCTAAAACATTCTGTACATTGGGGTGTACTTGTTGGCATATTTATAACCTCTTCTCTGGTAAAGCTCTCTACAAAGTAACTGTTTAGAGTATCAGCAAAATCCTTATTATTATAAAGCAAAGCTCCTTCCTTATTCTTAATGCACTTGTCCCATTACTTAACTTTACATTTCCTACTGCAACATTTTTAAAAAGCGCTTAGTGTTACTTTTTGCATTTTCATTTCAAAAAGCCTTTTAGCTGCCCTTTTTTAGCCTTAACCCTAATATTACAAAGAATGGAGGACATTAGTAGTGATATAGTGCAGGATATGAGTAGTGAGGATGTTAGTTGTGAGTGTATAGGGTGTGAGCTGTGAATGTGTGCAAGATATGAGCTGAAAGACCAGCCAGAGGGCTTGTCCAGTGACATTAAGTGCCGCTGATGTCATGCATGGCCTTGGCAGGCCGATCACATGGAGCTTCATGGATTTCTGTAACCAAGGTGATCTCGTCATTCTCTTTGATGGAAATAGTCATCAAAATGTCAACAGCATGATACTGTTGGCTGCATGAAATTGCACAGATTTCTGAAGCCATACCTGCGAGTAATATTATGTTATCAATTTGAGAGAATGTTGTAAAAGATTTTTTCGAGCTTCCTCAACAGCAAATTCACAATGCTGGCTTGTGGGTGTATACGGCTCATGTGTACGTGGTTCTGTGTGGCTCAGTAGGTAGAGCTGACAACGTTTAGGTTGTGAGTTCGTTTCCCACTGGGACCACATATACTGAAAAATGTATGCATTCACTACTGTAAGTTGCTTTGGATAAAAGCGTCTGCTAAGTGGCATATATTATATGTGCGTGCGTGTGTGTGTGTGTGTGTGTGTGTGTGTGTGTGTGTTAGAGAGAGTGAGGGGTATAGAGAGAGAGTGAGGGGATAAAGAGAGGGAGAGAAGAGACAGGGATAGAGCGAGAGAAAAAAGAGATGCAGAAACGGGAAACAGAGCTCAAATTAATTTTACCTTGCAGAACTGTCACCACTCAGAGTGTGCGCTTCAGGAAGCATCCCTGTGTGTGATTGATCGGCCCTCGGAGAGGGTGAAGTGGCGATCGATGGTGTTGTGGTGTCTGTCGATGAGAGAGGGCGGGATTCTGACTTTCAGTGTTTATAACTCATATTTCTGACTGGAGATAAGCGCTGACCTGGAATGGCTCTTCTGTGTAGTGCTCAATCACTGCCTGCTCACCCTGTGCCCCAGGGCTGCTATATTGCTTTATTTTATTCACTCAGAGTCCTTATCCAGCCTGACTTCTACAGCTCATATCTGAGATATGATCCATTTATATTGCATGGTATTTTACGGAAACTCTCTGGGCAAAGTGCCTAGTGCCTTTCTCAGTGGGGTGCAGAGGCTGGGTTTGGAACCTGTGCAGTGCTGTGTGCTGTGTGCTGTGCAGTGGCTGGTCTGTGAGTCCCCTTGTGTTGCTCTGTGTCTGCAGGACCACCTACAGCTTGGGGCAGGGTCTTTGGCTGCCAGTCAGTAAGAGCTTTGTGGTGCCCCCAGTGGAGCTGTCAATCAACCCACTGGCCAGCTGCAAGACGGACGTGCTGGTCACCGAGGACCCTGGGGATGTCAGGTGAGCCTCATAGATCTCCACTCATACAATGCTCATACAACTTTTATACAATGCTTAACTTTCAACACTCATATCGGACTCATACAACATTCATGCAACCCTCAAATCTCAACATTCATACAATGCTCATTCAGCATTCATACTCATACACATACAGCCACACTGTGTCTCAACGCTTTCATGTGGAGAGCACTTACTGTTTATGCAGTCATGCTACTGTATATCTCAACACTCGCTTACTGAGCATGTACAATCACGATACTGTACACCTCAGCTCTCTCACACACCACTCACTTTCAGACCACAAGTGCGCGATCTGACTGTACACGTTCCCGCACAGTGCTTGCTGAGTGAACACAAAGCCACGCTCCATCTCGACGTCGTCTCTCGAGTCACCTGCAGGCCGAGCACAGTGACTCGATACTGATCCAAAGGGGTGGGGCATCGCTTTCCGGAGTTTACAGGCACATCCTTGTCACCCAGAGCTCTTTACCCTCCCCAGTCTGCCCACCTCCTCATGCGGCACACAGGCTGTGAGGCTTCGCTGTCGGTTTGAGCCTTTCAGTCTGACTAATAGGCCCATAGCATGCCGCCTCCTGGTGATTAAAAACCACTCAGGCTTTGGAGAGGGACAGTGGATCAGCAACAGAGAGCTCATGCGACCGTGTCAGACCGGGAGAGATTACACTACACTTCTCCACCCGTCTGATAAGCACGGCGCTCCTCTTAGCGAATGTCTCTTAGAGAGAGCGCTGAATGGTTGACTTAACGATTGTAGTGGAGAAAGAGGGCATAGCCGTGGGGCTGACGGGGCATGAGCGATGAGGATACGCCACGACTCCAAACAATGACGGGAGCACACCCGACCGCACTGGGAAGGTTTCGCCTGGCGGCGTGCGTTTCCGTGGTGACATGCGGTCCCGTGGAGACGTGCGTTCCCATGGTGACGTGCGTTCCGTGGAGGCGTGCGTTCCGTGGTGGCGTGCGTTCCCGTGGTGACGTGCGTTCCAGTGGAGGCGTGCGTTCCCATGGTGACGTGCGTTCCTGTGGCGGCGTGCGTTCCCGTGGCGGCGTGCGTTCCCGTGATGACGTGCGTTCCCGTGGCAGCGTGCGTTCCCGTGGTGTTGTGCCTTGCAGAGACATGCAGCCCGCCCCGCACTCCGCCCTGCGCAGCTCCACCGATGCTGATGCAGAGCCCATGTGCCAGCATTAACGTCCCCAGTGCCCACCCCTCTGTCCTTTCCCTCCCTCCCTCACTCAGCCACAATGCCGACGGGTCACTTCCACTGTTTTCTCACTCTGTCCCACAGCTCCCCGAGGAGAGGGGAGTAAAAAGCGGGCTTTTCCCTTGTCGCAAGGCTAGCGTGACCTCGGAACGGATCATTTCCTGGAACAAAGGAGGACTGCCTTTGCTTGATGACTTAATTAAAAAGATTAATGCCTTTCTTGAAAAGAGCCAATGCTTGAGAAAATTGGATTATTAGCCAGACTCTGCTAATGTTCCATGCTGTCTGTCTCTCTCTCTCTCTCTCTCTCTCTCCCTTTCTCTCTCATGGGTCTAGATTGATTTAGCACTGAGGGTTAAAGCCAGACTCCCACGCCTTCAGCGGTAGCTGAGATGAAACTCGCTGTGTATGAAACTGAAGTATACATTATGCCTGTGCATGATCAGAGAGAACAGTGATCCCACCAGGGCATACTTTCTCTCAGGACACTCTGTGGAATATTCTTAAAATAGAGAATGCCATTATAAGTAGCGGAAATATATTACTGCTTATTTATTAAGAAAGGGAAGAATGCATACCCAAATTAATGAGCTGCAGACAAACAGAAAGTCCTGTAAAGGGAAAAAGGGAAATAAATCAAAGTTAGTCTTTAATGGAATTTGGAAGTTGAACTACATTCATAAATTAATTGAATAAACTATGAATAGACATATAATAAGTGGATAAATAGGCAAAAACAAATCTCAACTTTGTTTTGTGTAAAACTTTGTGCCAGGAAATAAATGCATTAAACTGTAAATTACATGAAACATTTAACTGTAAACATTCAAGCCTCTAATTTGTTTTTAAAAAGTCTGAATATACAAAATAGCATAGGAAAGTACAAGTACAATCATTTCTTTCATTTATATTTACTCATGTACTCATACCATGTAAAAAAAGCCATACTTAATCGGTACAATTGAAATCTAATCCTGAGTAAGAAAATATGAGTGTTTTGTACAATTTTTTGTACCATTACCAAGAGTTGCCATCTTCTGAGGTATCCAGTAAGTCAGTAAGCCTCTCTAGGCACAGAAATGAGGGAGGACTTGCATCAGCTGCCCCTTCTATATAAGAGAGAAAACAGCGAACCTAAGCATTTCTCTGGGTATTTTCCAGCAGCTGAAAAGGGAATCTTGAGATGGCTCATAGCAGAAAGCACATATAATGGAGCATGAAAATGGAACATGCGAGGGCTAAACTCTCCAGACACTGTGATTGATCTCCCTGCTCCTCTGGAAACCGCCCTTCATTTTTAAGGAAACTTAACTCTGCAGAAGTTGTTAAAGTGTAGGCTGAACCCAGTTTGTGATTTCTTTGGCTGAGACAAAGCAACCCATAGAAACCAAAGGGTCCCTCCATCCCTCACTATGACAACGTGTGTCGCTCCCATAACTTAAATATACTACATTTGATTTGATTTGATACAATAAAAAATATGATTTTTGGGCATTTTCCTAAATGTTATTGAGACCTTGTGATATCCTCCTTGAGGAACACACAGTATTAAATTGGCCACCTCAGAGCCCCGACCTCAACATAATTGAAGCTGTATAGGATTACTTGGACAGGGGAAAGAACAAAAAGCAGCCACAAGTCAAAAGAAGAGTTAGGACAAATCCTGTAAGAATCTTGAAAGAATTTACCACAGGACTATTTAACAAAAATTACACAACAGTCTACCAAAGCGAATTGCTTCAGTTATGCATTCTAAGGGAGGCCTTGTTTTAAAAACACAATTCATTTTTGTTACTTTTCATCAATGTTATATTGTGTTTTTTTGACCAAATAAACACTTACACTGCTCAGATAAATGGCCTAAGACTTTTGCACAGTATTGTATATATATGATATAATAATTGTCACACTATTCTGCATACCCGTATACTTCTGAAATATTCAAAATGAACACAGTCCCAAAATGAATTTCTTTTTTGACTGATATCATATTTACCCTGAAACACAATGTCACAACTCAGAAGAGTGCGACCCATTCTGTCCACACGTCTAAAACATCTGTTCACACCTCTCATTCTGTGCCACCTCACTGAGGGCAGGTTGAAGCAAGTTTGCTGGACGCAACAAGCACCCCTGACAAAAGTGCTTCTACTTTGTGGATGACGACGACGACACAAGGTTGAAAAACAAAGGAATAAATGCAGTTTTGCGGTATGGGGATCAGCCAAAGTTGGCACCGCCCTGGCTGTCTTCCAGCTTCCGACAGCGGTGCAGAGTTAGCTCCCCACAGAAGGTGACCCTGTATTTGTTAAGAGGCGCATGAGCCAGACCAGGCAGGGCCTGTGGGAGATTTACCGCGCCGCACTCCAAACATGTGTCTTTAAAACGGGCCCCCACTCAGAGCATCGCCCCTCGGACCACGGGATCACTCGTTTCGGGGGGGTCGCACATTTCGCTAATTCAGATAATTAGGGCACCGCGCGTTTGCCGAGAAGCCGTGGGAAAATACCTCCGAGGGCGTCTGCGCCGATTGAACATGCCCGGGACTGAGTTCTCACCTGGACAAAACAAATCCGAACAGATGCACCGAGGTGAGCTTGTGATATTTCAGTGTCTGCCGCCACAGCTGTGGTAGGAGAATGTTGAGTGGAGAAAATGTCTCCCTATTCATCCATCCTTCCTGTTTTTTGTGTGTTTCTTCATTAATCTACAGTTTGGAAATGAGTGCATATATTTGATAGGGATTGATACAACTGTGTGCTTCATAATTCTCTAATCCGCATGATAGTTT
The DNA here is from genome assembly GCA_029706075.1 of Aldrovandia affinis. NCBI lineage: Eukaryota > Metazoa > Chordata > Actinopteri > Notacanthiformes > Halosauridae > Aldrovandia > Aldrovandia affinis. Next base: position 2,464,133 of record JAINUG010000100.1, read on the forward strand.
AATGAATTTTGAGTTTTAACTCTATTTTTTTTTTTTGGTGTAAATTACAGCCACAATCTTAGACTCAACTTTATTTGCTAGAATTAACGCAATACCGGCAGACAACGTTTCTCTAGAGACGCATGTTTTCACCTGATTCCCCGGCAAGCTGTTTTGAGCCATGTTTAAGAGATTAAGAGACATACTGACTAATTGCACTGCGTTAACAAATGGATGCAAATTGATGCCGGTATTTTATTAGCATTTGTTTTAACCAGGCTGGATGTAAAGAAGAGCCATCCCTGGAGACGCTGTCTGCAATGAGTCCGAGCCAGAGAACACTTTTTAATGAGCCACGGCATTATTTTCAAATCGTTCCATTTATAACTCTGTCTGAGGAAGCAGTTAGTCTGTGGAAGGCAGTGAGACCCACATATATAAATCTCTGCAAGAGCGGCAGGTTCATTCTAATGTGATTTTTTTTCTCTCTCTTTACCCATTTTATAGTTGTTATATAGTTTTTTTCCCCTTCTCATTTATCAGTCGTCCTCTATTGGTACCTGGTCATGGTCGTATTCATTAATCAAATCTAAGGAGAATTCAGCGAGAAAATATGTTATTAAAATATATATGTACATAGGTGGTGATTTTATCCTTGGTAAGAAGTCATTACTCCAAATAAGTAAATCAAGTCAAATACCAATTTCCCAGCTGTGATACAAACCTAAATTGTAATGTGCTCTACTTATCTAAGGCTACTGTTTAGGCTATATTTGTGGGACGTGCTGTTGCTTAAATTTGACATAACTTCATTAAAGGGCACCCCATTTCTCCTGTGCAGCTTGTACCATTGTTGGAAAGGACACATTTGCAGTTTTGGTGGGCTCTGCAGTGTGGCTGTTACTGCTGCTGTGTTAGAGGACATCAGGACTTGGGGAATTGGCTGTCGATCTAACAATGTGTATAGAGCTCTATAAATCTGCTACAACCACAAAAGCTCCTTTTTAACCTAATTATTTCACCAGTTATGGCCCAGAGTACTGTCTGAGTGATACTTAAAAGTATTCATCTAATTAAAATCATGGAATCAGGCCGTGTGTGTATGTGTGTGCATGTGTGTGTGAGCCTGTGTGTTTGTGTGTGTGTTGTTCACTCGTTCTGTACTTATATATTTATTTGTATTACAATGAAAGCATTCTACAGAGGATAGGGAGTTGTTTTTGAGTTGTTTTTGACCTTTAACCTTTACTTCTTGCCTCGGAGAGGGAATGTGTATGTTCTACATCCATCAGTTTCTGAAAACAGATGGATCAAAATTACATTGTGCACAATGTCTATTATCTATTTTAGTAGTAGTATTTTAACAGCATTTTTGGAGTATCAGTCCTGTTAAATTAACGAATCATTTACATTTATCTAGTAATATAAATAAATATAATAATTGTAACATAAAAATATGTTCTGTAGAATTTGTATTTACAAGGCAATGCCTAGAAGATTGGGGGAAGACATTTAAAATATGAAATATTCAGCATTAATAAATTCAGCATTCATAGCTGTTAAAATATTTAGTTTCTCAGTGAATAAAATATACATAACATTTTTTGAATTAATTCAAAACAATTGAACATATTCCTCACGTTTTCTCACAGATATTTGTTTTCCTCTCTGTGAAAATTAACATTAAGAAAATCTGTTTAAAGCTAAATCCATATATTTGACTAAATTCAAACACTATATCCAACATAGCTTAATACTGATACCACAGCTTTAGCTGTAAATTATTGAGTGTCCGAGGCATAAAAATAAACACTGTAAAACACACAGTACTGTATGCGTTGGCTCCTCCCTTTCTCACACAGGGTAATTGTCATGTCATGGCGGTATCAGGCTCTGTGTAGCCCCCTGATTGCCCTGCAAACTGGACTGTGATCTAGTCCTAACAGATGTGATCTGACAAAAGCGTCTGGTTTCAATAGGTTGAAGTTACTCAATCTTTTCCCCTGCTGGAGCCCACACCCCAAACACCTGTCAAAAATGTGGCTCATTCACAAGGACTGGGCAGGAACAGAACATCTCTCCGATTATTGTGGCAACGATGAATTCAAAATGTGTTGCCCAGGCCACTCTTTAGATGTTTTAAGTAAACAGAACAGAGTTGGTGTACTGAACCATTGTCTAACAGAAAAAAAGTTGGGTAGGACATACACGAATGCCATCGAGGTGACAGTAAAATCATCTAGACAATTTTCCCCCTTGGAATCGCCAGATTGTGCCTTTTGCATCACCTATTTGCCACCCACTGCATTTGAAGTGTGCCTCCCACGAGCCAACTACTTGACAGAGCGGCAGATTGCTATAGCCCCAGATTTCCCATGCAGTGTTTGCATGCGGTGTTTGGGCTGTTTGCCCTGGTCTGCATTCACAACAAGTGCCTTTTACCCACTGAGCCACTTGGGAGCCATTTTTAGAACAGAGTTAGAAAACAAGAGTTAGAGTGTAACAGGGGGAAGATGCTGAAAAGGCCTTCCGTGGCCCTGAAGCCAGTGCTAAAGGAAGACGTGGCATTTAAATCCAAACGTACATCGATTGAGGCTGAATAACATTAAATTAAATTGCTGCCAGTAATCCAGAGTGGTGCGCTTCACAGTTGTGGAGGTGCGGCGTTTATTTTATACACATCGATGTGTAGGATAAAGACTGGGGGATTTAATTAAAAGGCCTTATCTAAGTACAACGGTGGCCAAATTGAGATAATTGTGTCTGGACAAGCACAATTATGCAAAACATACAGGGGAATCTTTGGGTGACTGAGGGTGGTGAGTGACCCCTCAGTGGGGAAGTGTGTGTGTGTGTGTGTGTGGAGGGGATGATAGACAGGGAGAAATGTGGAGCCTGGATCAGTTACAGATGAACGGTTTAGTTTGGTTCAAAAGGAAGCCCTTTGCTATATAGAACATTTTGAGAGGGGGCATGTCACGGGAGCCGTGATTGGAGGAGAGACGTGGTAGGTGGGGCCTTGGCGAGTGACCCGAGTTCCCCCAGTGGAGCCACTTCATAAATCTCTCAATCAGCCTCTCGGCTGCCCACAACATGTGGCGTCACCGCGGAAGAGAGGCCGTGACAGCCCGCATCCGTGATTTATGGACACTGCAACACGCCACCGCAAACCGACACGGGCCCCCTCGAGCCCCACTCCCCCTCGTACAGGGGCACCAGGCCTCGCATCAATCAACCAATCAAAACCCACAATGTAGAACAGTGTGTCAGTCTCTTTCTTCATTTTTCATACCCAACAAGAACATAAAAGAAAGCAGAATAACATGATTGCACATTTTTCCCTAAAAAAAAAAAAGTTATTACATTGATGCATCCTTTTTGGTGGCACAGGTTAATATCAATATGATAAATCAGAAAACTAAATGGAAGATGAGAGTCATTGTACATTTACATTTTACATTTTAGGCATTTAGCAGATGCTCTTATCCAGAGCGACTTACACAGTCACATTTCTTTACATACAATACATTTATGCAGCTGGATATTTTACTGAAGCAATTCAGGTTAAGTACCTTGCTCAAGGGTACAACAGCAGTGCCAGCACCAGCAACCTCTGAGTTACAAGTCCAGTTCCCTAACCATTACACTACACTGCCGCCCTATTTACGTTGTGGAGGGGGCCAGGGAAGGAAAATCGACAGTAATTTAGTCCAGAGCCATGACAGGCTGTGGAGTGGTGTGGAGCAGTGTGGAATACGTGTGGATCAGTGTGGAATGCTGTGGAGGAGTGTAGAGCAGTGTAGCGTGCTGTGGAGCAGTGTAGAGTAGTAGGGAGCAGTGTGGAGCGCAGTGGAGCAGTGTAGAGTAGTAGGGAGCAGTGTGGAGCGCTGTGGAGCAGTGTAGAGTAGTAGGGAGCAGTGTGCCATAGTGTGGAGCAGTGTAGAGCAGTATGGAGTGAGTGGCGTAGTGTGGATAAGTGTGGAGGGGTATGGAGCAGTGTGGAATAAGTGTGGATTAGTGTGGAATGCAGTGGAGCAGTGTAGAGCAGTGTGGAGTGCTGTGGAGCAGTGTAGAGCAGTAGGGAGCAGTGTGCCATAGTGTGGAGCAGTGTAGAGCAGTATGGAGGAAGTGGCATAGTGTGGATAAGTGTGGATGGGTGTGGAGCAGTGTGGAATAAGTGTGGAGCAGTGTGGAATGCTGTGCAGTGTAGAGCAGTGTGGAGCGCTGTGGAGCAGTGTAGAGCAGTATGGAGGGAGTGGCATAGTGTGGATCAGTGTGGAGGGGTGTGGAGTGGTATGGTGCGCTGTGGAGCAGTGTGAATCCGTTTGGAGTGCTGTGGAGCAGTGTAGAGCAGTGTAGAGCAGTGTGGAACAATGTGGATCAGTGTGAAGCAGCGTGGTGTGGTGTGGATTGACGTGGAGTAGTGCGGTGTATTGTGGCGCACGTCTCTCAGCCTGGGCCTCTCACTCCGAGAGGAGATTTATCTCCTCAGGGGGAGATTAATAAGAGAGCGATTACAGTCACAGTTTAGATGCAACAGACCCTGCCATCTGCAGAACCTGCCAAAGGCTGCACCTTCCTGGTGATTATATTACACTAATATAGCGCTCCGTCAACGATACAGACACATTCAGGCCTGCCTCTCCACCGGCGCGGGCCGAGTAGGCCAATGGGGATCACAGCGTGTGCAGTTTGACAAATAACTCCATATCTAATTATATATATCTGTCTTGTTGGGGTAATGAGTTCCACAGGACATTAATCTCTGACATCCTGTTACCCACGCACGCCATTGGGAAAGGCGCCTTTTCCCATAAACAATGAGAATTCGGTACCCGGAGCTATGAGCATCAAGTTACTTTTCCATTATTTTCTTTAAGTCATCTATTTATTACCTCAGTAGCCCTCTCCATTGGGCCTTTCTCAGAAGAGGAATAACACAGGGGTGTGGAGGCCTGAGACCACAGCCTGATGGATAACACGTTCTTGCCTTTTGTGTTCGATTCATAGTTACAGTGCATTGCCCCCGAGGCTTTTCATTTTGCACATTTTAAGTGGATTCCTCTGGTCACTTACAAGGCCGCCTCATATATCTGCGCACGGCCCGCCTGGCTCACTCCTCCCTCTTCTCCAGCTGTCCGCCTCAGAACCGGAGCACGCAGACAGCCCGTTGTGTTAGCCAGGTTCCGGAAAGGTGAGAACTAAAAACAAAACAAAGCAGCAAGACAAACAGACGAAGGAAAAAAAGAAAGAAAAGGAAAGGGCTGGTCATGGTTGTTATTGCTGAGACTGACAGAGGGGGTTGCAGTAAGATTCTGGATAATGTGGAGAAGGATAATGTGGCCCTGCCTGGGTATGGTTGCATGACTCACACATCCTTGTTAATTTTAACGCTATGGTCGCAAGGACACAGGTTAGGGGATGGGGGGACCGGAGGCTGGGGGACGGGAGGAGGGGTAGGGACACTGTACCAGCAACTACCCCTCCCAGCCCCCCAGCCCCCCCCCCCCCCACCCCCCTGCACAGACAGCTGCAGAATGGTCTGCTATTTATAGAAATGGGAGGTACTCTCATGAATGATGCTGCACTTTCAGTTTTTCTAGGACGCACAGATCGTGGGAAAGGATGGAGAGAGGGAGAGAGAGAGAGAGAGAGAGAGAGAGAGAGAGAGAGAGAGAGAGAGAGAGAGAGAGAGAGAGAGAGAGAGAGAGAGAGAGAGAGAGAGAGAGAGAGAGAGAGAGAGAGAGAGAGAGAGAGAGAGAGAGAGAGAGAGAGAGAGAGAGAGAGAGAGAGAGAGCAGGCAGGGGAAAGGATGCCCAAGAGGACGAAACATTGGGCAGGGGATGAAGATCATGAGTTTGGTTCTGGCTTTTTGCTGCAGACATTTAATATTTTCCTCTAAAGAGCCTAAAGAGCCTGAGCCCATTTTCCTCTGAAATATTTTTAGTAAAACGTCAGTCGGAGCAAGATAAACATGTTTATATATACTGTGTATACCATATTTGATTTTCAGTAAAACATCTGTGAGATATATATATATATATATATAGTTGTATCACATCTTACCTCTTGGTTTATGGAAGCTGCTTGGTGCAAGACTTCCAATGCAATCACATCTCTCCAGGTGATATGTCAGTGATGATTTGCGTTAGGACTGAAATCTTACAGAAACTGAGAGAAACGCTCTCCCTCAGCCTTCATATCTCATAACCTGTCACAAAGCAGTAATGTGAAGCCTTGGCTATAACAGCGCTTTAACAAGGCAGAAAGCGAACGCAGCTGACTCAAGGTGACAAGCCGGAATGCCAAAATAGTACTGCCGTGCTGCTTTTACATTTCCTGAAGGTTGTCCTCATGCTTACTGCCGTTACCTGCACTGAGACACAAACCGTGATAGTGTGGGTAGATTTTGGTGTGAGGGCAGACTAACTGACTAACACATTAACTGTCCACTTAAGTTGGTATGGTCTAATGAAGTGTCATATGTCCAGCCATGCTGTCTCAAGCCTCATCGCTGGCATGTTTCCTGGCATCTTAAAAAAGGAAGAGATGCGATGAGCGACAAATTTGAACAGAATTATAATTGTAAGCAGAAGTAAAATGGCAAAGATTGTACAAATGTATGCTGTGGATCTGTGCTGTTTCTCTGGTGTTCAAATTTCACGTTAGGGGTTATTTGTTACAATAGTTCTTTGTTACAAGGATTCAGATGCATTTGAAGCCATTGTGTGCGTGGGTATGTGCATGCATGTGCAGTATGCATGTGTATGTTTGTGTGCATGTGTGCGTGCGCACCCACATGTGTGTGTGTGTGTGTGGGCTTATATTATTGGTATAATACTAGTATTATTGCAGTCTTCTCTCCTTCCAATTGTACAATAATGAAACTTATGGATACAATGCTGATGTTTGTAAAAGCTTCCAGCTCACACTCTTGAACTGAAGCTGCAGTTCAAACAGAGATGCAAGTTAACCAGCCGGATGGAGCCTGAGGAACTACACAAGGTTCCCTTTATTTCCCCTGGTTAGTAACTGCTGGCCCGGTGACAAGTCTTTCAGTCAGATACAGTCCCAGAAGGCTGTGCGGTGTGTGCAGTATCAGCTGTGCCTCTCTCTCCCCTGGTCCGTGTGCAGGTCACACTGTGTGTTTCAGGGAGTGTGTAAGCTTCTCATACTGTATCACTTTCCACAATTTAATATCAGTGTGTTTTTGCATGACAGTAATATTCAAAGCTGACTGTTACTGTCATGATTTCATATATATATATATATATATATATACGGTAGGTATAAAAAGTATTCATTCCCTTTGGCATTGTTCACATTTTATTATCTTGCTTCATGGATTCAAAATGGATTTTTAAAAACAACACCTTTTTCTAGATTAATTGCAAAAAAAAATAAACATTTGATTACATAAGTATTTATCCCTTTTGCTAAGACACACCTAAATAAACTCTGGTGCAATCAGTTGTCTTCAGAGGTTACATAATAATTTGATTGGAATCTGCCTGTGTTCAGTTAAGGTGTTTCAAATGATTTCAGATTAAATGCACCTGTCTGTGAGAGGTCTCAGAGTGGCTTAGTGCATTTCCAAAGCATTCCTAGGTCGCTTTGACAATGAACCTGCTACATCCACTACAACAACAAATGATGATAAGGTATGGTGTATGACTCCTGTGATACAGTGCATCCGGAAAGTATTCACATCGCTTCACTTTTTCCACATTTTGTTATGTTACAGCCTTATTCCAAAATTGATTAAAAAATTTTTATCAGAATTCTACACACAATACCCCATAATGACAAAGTGAAAAAAGTTTTTTTGAAATTTTAGAAAATGTATGAAAATTTTTTTTTAAATATCACATGTACATAAGTATTCACGCTGTTTGCTATGACACTCAAAATTGAGCTCAGGTGCATCCTGTTTCCACTGATCATCCTTGAGATGTTTCTAGAACTTCATTGGAGTCCACCTGTGGTAAATTCAATTGATTGGACATGATTTGGAAAGGCACACACCTGTCTATATAAGGTCCCACAGTTGACAGTGCATGTCAGAGTAAAAACCAAGCCATGAAGTCCTAGGAATTCTCCATAGACCTCCGAGATAGAATTGTGTTGAGGCATAGATCTGGGGAAGGGTATAAAAACATTGCCAAAACATTGAAAGCACCCAGGAGAACAGTGGGCTCCATCATTGTGAAATGGAAGCTTCAGAGTTCCTCTACAGCGATGGGAGAACCTGGTAGAAGGACAAACATCTCTGCAGCACTCCATCAATCAGACCTTTATGGTAGTGGCTAGACGGAAGCTACTCCTGAGTGAAAGGCATATTACAGCCCACCTGGAGTTTGCCAAATGGCACTTAAAGGACTCTAAGAGCATCAGGAAAAAGATGATCCGATCTGATGAGACACAAATTGAACTTTTTGGCCTGAATGCCAAGTGCTACCATAAAGGTCTGAACACAGTTCTATCTCTGAGATCTATGGAGAGTTCCTAGGACTTCATGGCTTGGTTTTTACTCTGACATGCACTGTCAACTGTGGGACCTTATATGGACAGGTGTGTGCCTTTCCAAATCATGTCCAATCAATTGAATTTACCACAGGTGGACTCCAATGAAGTTCTAGAAACATCTCAAGGATGATCAGTGGAAACAGGATGCACCTGAGCTCAATTTTGAGTGTCATAGCAAATGGCGTGAATACTTATGTACATGTGATATTTTATTTTTTTATTTTTAATACATTTGCAAAAAATTCTAAAAAACTTTTTTCACTTTGTCATTATGGGGTATTGTGTATAGAATTCTGAGAAAAAAATGAATTTAATCCATTTTGGAATAAGGCTGTAACCTAACAAAATGTGGAAAAGGTGAAGCGATGTGAATACTTTCCGGATGCACTGTACATGGTTAGATTTGCATTTACCATTTTTATTTGTTATTTGTGGACTCCAGCTGTTTCAAGCACAATATATCAAAGAAACATAGCCTAGTTAATTTTCTCACAGTTTTAACAAGATTTGTCTCAATATGATAACAAATTTTTTAATCTGCCTCATAGTCTATGTATTTATTTATTTAGTTTAATTTTCCACCAATGCCTTGCTTTGCTTTAGCCTTCAGGCTGGAGGAATTCTCCACAGACCACACAGATCCTATTACACCCTACAGACCACACAAAGCCGATTCCACCCTACAGACCTCACAGAACTGACTCCACACTACAGACCACACAAATCTGATTCCACCCTACACACCACAAAGTTCTTATTAAACCCTACAGACCACACAGAGCCGATTCCACCCTACAGAACACACAGACTTTATTCCAACCTACAGACCACACAGTGCCAGTTGAAGGAGAAGCATATCTTTCATTAGTATTGAAGTTATCTCTACCTACCTATGGGGGTTTTGACTGATTAAATGATGCTGGAAGTCTACATTTGTTTTAATATCTAGATTATTCAGCTCTCCTTCAATGAGTGATCAAGGGGGAAGATGTTTTTATTTTGCTTCACATTGAACTCCCTGCCCAGCTTAACCTGTAATTATCTCCAGTGAATTTGGCCTATATTCAAAGACTGCGAGATCAAAGTGCAAGAAAACAAGTTCCATGAAGAAAATTAAAGTGCAGTTTTAATAGTGTTTGTGTGTGTATGAATGTGAATGTGTGTGCATAGGTGTGCATTGGTATTCATGCATAGGGTATGTGGAAATTTCTGATCATGGTGCTTGAAAGACATGTGACTGGCGTTTCAACCCTTATCCTCAAGGTATCTCTGTAGACACTCTAATCTCAGACATGATTTGAAACAGCACAGGTGAGTGGCATATTATGTTATAATGGACTAATTAGAAAAAGCTTGTCAGCACAAGTCCCTATTATGAGACAGTTAAAAGTCAACCAAGTGAAACATGGACGCAAAAACGACATGAAAATTTACTTTTAGAAACCGAGTGAAAAATATCCCCCTAATTCACTGCACACCGATGGATATATTTTACTGTGCACATCATGCATTAGACAACACCCAAAGGACAAATCTTTTGTTGGAACCGGTCGAACAACAGAAGGAAAATGACAGCTTAGAGAGCTGGCATAGCGTCATTTACAATTTTACAGATGCATTTAACAGCGCTAATATTAACTTGGAAAAAGTTTCCAATCCAATGATGTTTGCGTTTCATGAGTATTCACCACGAGTGAATGAAAATGAGTGTTCACCACGTACAGCCAATATGTACAAAAACAAAATTAAATCTGACAGCCTTTCTGTTGTTAAGGACGAGACTATGATTACGGTCTGCACATTTTGTTTGTTTTGTAAGGACTGAGTGCAGGTGAATTGAAAATCACTCAGGCTCTACTGCAAGGCTCTTCAATCGGGGGCCTGCAGGCCAAATGTGGCTTGAGTGAATTCTCACACATTTTAAACACATTTTAAATCGCTTTTATGGCAAATACGTTTTAAAATAAACTAAATGAACGGTCACTTTTTTTCAATGTCAATATGCTTCCTCTCAAATTTGCTGCATTGTCTTTTCCTACTGTTGAAAAGCTTAAATTGTGGTAATTAGATGATTTATTTAGATTTTGTATGTACCTCAATGGGATGATTGTTTCACGGAAGTCTTGAGAGGAGACTATAGTGACCTTTTGGTAGTTTTCACTAAATAAGTTAGGAATTTCTATGGACCAAAATGATTCATATGTACATTTAATATATTTAATATCTTTTCACCACACTATCTCTTAACATATTATTCAAGTTTATTTATTCCCTTGTCTGCTCCAGACGTTAATATTAATAGTGAGTTGTATAAGCTCATCAGCAAACATTGAGAATAATGAACAGCTTACACTCTTGTATGCAGTGAAAAAGAAAACTTCCGTCAGAAGATATAATTTTACCCTGCAGTCTCATTCAGAAGACGCAAGATATCAGTCACACCTTTAGGGTCATATTCAGAGTTGACCGACTTAAGCACCTGCTTAAGTACCTCCAGTCAATACAACAGTTGTGTGGAAGAAGCTGTTTGTATTCAGACTTCTGCTTGTGCTTAACTCTGAAATTGGGCGGAGCACCAGTAAAGTGTAAATTAATCGTTTTCGAATACCTGCCCTCTGATGGCTAACTATAGCATTTCAGAGAGTTTTCTTTCAATGATGTTTTCCATTCAAGAGTCTCAATCCATCCATGTAAGGAGTGTGTGCCTTTAATAACAAAATATGTCAAGCAGATTTGACTAGTTGTCCACTATTAAATGGAAATAGTTGGAAACTAGGAATGGACCCTCGGTGAGAAAGTTTATACTGTATCTTTAGTCTAATGTTCTGTCCTTTAGGTCACATTTAATGCAATAACATTAGCGTCCTACGGCATTATTACCTTCGGTTCAGGAGGTGAATGTTGCATCGTGGCACATATCTAATTAAGTATTAACCCTGTTTCTCCTATGCTATTATACAGTGCATTACAGTGCTGTTATAGATTATAACTAGGGGTGCACATAAGTGGTACGCCAGTACACTTTCATGTCCTCAAACTTTAATTGCGTACCAAGCAAGATGACAAACTCGCCTGGTACGCAATTAACGTTTGAGGACGCAAATGTGTACTGGCATACCACTTATGTGCACCCCTGATTATAACATCTGCGTGTTATAGGTTATGCATTTTTGTCTGTTAGACAACGAGCATGGTCGAACAGGACGTTTCTGACCCGAGGTTAAGAGTGCGTATAATTTCTTTAATTAATAGATTTTCCCCACTATAAACAGTCATTTTAATTTTGGAGAGAGATTGTCTGTTGTTTAATTTCTCCTTTGAATTAGTTTTTTTTGTTTCAAGCATTCCTGTACACCAGTTTAAATATATATTTTGCATCTATTAATATTTATGTTTGAAAGTTTCCTTGTCAGAATTTATAAAACCGACAGACTAATTATACAAATTATGACCACAAAGTGGCAATGGCAAGATAGGGTTTTGATACATTGGTGCTAAATATGTTTCTCAATAAATAATAGCAATACATGTATAATCTTATACATACTTATAAGTAATAACTACATTAGAAAGTTTGAGAAACAAACTTTAATTTGCTTGCCTCTAGTGAATTCCATCTTAGAAATGGCTGTATGGAGAGAGTTTTATGTATTTTTGTAATACTTTTAATTTTAATACAATACTTTTTTCAGCTAGATTTTTCATGACTTTTCCTAACTTTATGGGGAAAACATGGCAAACATGAAATTGACTCAAAATGGTTTTTAAATATCCTGTACACATGTTGTACGCATCGGTGTTGTTGGGGTCATTTTGACCTCAAGCTCTATTGTTATATAAAACCATCATTTTGATCTTGTTTTTGTTGTGTTGGCTGATACTGAGGGCACTTTCACATTCATTTGTGTGTGTGTGTGTGTGTGTGTGTGTGTTGTGTGTGTGTGTGTGTGTGTGTGTGTGTGTGTGTGAGAGAGAGAAAACATAGTTCCCATGAGATCTCTGATGTGTGTGTGTGTGTGCATGGGGGTGGAGAAAACATAGTTCCCACAAGATCTCTGATCATTCTCGCAGCATGGGGGCGGGGCAAACTTATAATAAGGGCTGCAGACACAGCCCTCTAAACCATTTCTCTTTGCATTTGTGCCTCAACTAAAGATTTTGAAAATGACCACCAGACAGAGGCATAGATTTTCTGTCACTGAGGTTCTGTCACACAGATCTTGGAGGGTGAAAGTGATTTAGATGAGGATGTGTCTGAGACTGAGGATAATGTTGAGGAGGACCCTGATTATGCGGCATCCTCATTTGATGATATCACATTCTGACCCTCATTGTCATTGTTTCTCAACCACCAATAATGGTCCTGTCATCCCTCAACCACCAAGAAACCCTCCTGCCATCTCTCAACCACCAATAAACCATCCTGTCATCTCTCAACCCCAAGAAACCCCCCTGTCATCTCTCAACCACCAAGAACTGACATGTTCACTTCCAAAAAGAGCTTGTTTTGGCAACAGGACAGGAGAGTAACATCTTCCATGTTTGCCTGACAAAGCTGCTGTTGTCTCCTATTGTCCTGCTGATGAGTACCATGCAAAAAGATGCTGCCTTGAGCAACAGAGAAGACAGAAAGCCACAAATGGTGCTGGACTACAATGGGATAAAGGGAGGGGTTGACAACTTGGACAAGGTCACAGCCACATGCAGCTGCCGATGTATGACTGCCCGTTGGCCCCTAGTCATTTTCTTCAACATCATTGATGTGAGTGTGTACAATGCTTTTGTCATATGGAGTGAAACAAACAATGAGTCGAACGATGGAAAACTGAGTCGACTGAGGATTTTCTTGGAGAAGCTTGGTTACGCGCTGGTGACACCTCACATCGAGATAAGACAGTGCCTTCCCAGATCACCAGCAGCTGCATCTGTTGTAAAGGAGATTCGAAAGGAGACACACACCCCAACTACTCCAGTGTGTCCAACAGCAGGCGGAAAATGTAACAGGTGCCAGGTCTGTCCCAACAGAAATGACTCTAAAACCAGCACCACATGTGTGAAATGCAAGAAGTACATTTGCAAGGAGCACACACACACACTCTCTGCACATCATGTGCACAGTATTGCAGACTGAACAAGCCCACAGGTCTGCCTGGGAGTGAAGCCTTCTGGACTTTGAACTCATCTGAATGACTGCACATGCCTTGGAATAACTTGTCTGAATGAAGAATTGATGGCCATTTGCATATTTTGCAATAGTCATATAAATCTTGATGTATAAGGGGAGGATGGGGGGAGTCATGATTTACTGGGCTATTAAGATGGTCAGTAGAAAGGCCTAAAGTAGCTGAGAGAGAAACTTGGGTAACACTTTCAGTTATAATCATTTTCTGCAGGTTTATATTGCTGGGGTCAAATTGACCCCAAACATAAAAGTTGTTAGTTATTTTGAACATAATAGGAGGGTTAAGTATTATTTATTCTATTTAAGTAACATAGTCAGGTAGAGTGTCATGGTTGGTTAAGGTTTGCTGCTTTGTAAACTAGCTAACTGACATCAGCAACAGCAGCTTGGTCATCATTGCTATGCTAGGTAGTTAGCAAGCTAGGTAACAAGCTAATTTTAAAAAATGCTGAATATTTCACAAAGGGTAGATGTGCATAAACTAAAGGTATGTGTGAAGTCAGGTTGCTATTCATTAAATATATTTTTAAAGTGTCGGAAAGTTGTATTTCCAACTTTCTAGCCATAAGTAGACAGGTCACTCAGTTTTATAAACTTTCAATCACACTTTTAAAATAGTAGATTAAATTATGTTTATTACCCAAACTATTAGTTAGTGCAGAACAATTATCAATACATTTTACCCAGCACAAGCTCGCCGAGAAGCGCAAAGGGCATCCCTGTAAGACAGGTGGGTGAGTTCCATCATTGCCAGCGTCGGGGTATTGGCTTGACCCAGAGAATGGGGAGGGGGGGCTCGTGGGGGAGGCTAATTGAAGAAATAGAGGGCACAATTGACCACCAAATTGGGAGAAAAACAGGGGGGGGAAATCTGAAATAAAAATAAGAAAAGATCCACTAGCTTCACTCAATTTGTTGTGCCCACATTTCTTGTAATTAAAAAAAACTAAACAGTTCATACTGTAAAATGAATAACCTGCTGGGGCAAATTAAGTTACAAATAGATAGTACTGACATTTTTCTGTCTCAGCAGTATAATTGAATGAGAGCGAGCAGAATTCGCTAGGAGACATCTCGCACACCACTTCGACCTGCTTACCATAAACTTTTTATGCTTTCGGCAGCTAACTTAATCAAATAAAAATCATAGTAGCAATGCAAATAAACAGGCACATGTTTTATACTCAGCTAATAGTAGGAGTACCTTCAATAGATAAGATTGTTTCAACAGATATCTGCATTTTTTTACATACACAGTGGAAGGCCCATTTCAAATGGATTTCTTTTGATTTTATATCTGTCATTGATGGTTCATAGTTGTCAAGATAAATCACTCACCTTCCAACTGAGTTCTACCATGCAAATTACCATATTTATGTATTTGGCAGGTGCCTGTATGAAGCGTGACATATAGAGTGTTCATAGTTCCAAATTTCATACAATTTGCATATGAAAAAGTATCATATAGCATAAAAAGGTATAGACATCCTTACAGTTTATTTCTGTGTTTACTCTGGGATTTATTTTAGCTTATCAGCTTATCTTCCAAGAGTCCTACAGCAATCAACATACAGTATACAGACAATGAGCTTACATTTTTTTAATAAAGGGTAACAGTAGTGTAGTGGTGAAAGAAAAGGTGGGTATACCCTCTCGGGTAGGGAGGGGGTGGAATATATATATATCTGGGGGACTAAGGTCCATAGGGCATCCCATTTTTTTAGGATCTGGACCTGTGGACAACAGAGAAATTAAAAGGTTGTAATGCCAGGAACCACTGGGTAATCTTTGCGTTGGTCTCCCGGTTCCATGACATCCAAACCAATGGGGCATGGTCCATAATGAGCTTAAACTGTCTGCCCAGTAGGTAATACTGCAGTGAGTCCAGGGCGTATTTTATTGCCAAGCATTTTTTATCTACGGTAGAGTACACTTTCTCCCTAGGGAGCAGTTTCATGCTGATAAATAAAGCTCCATGTTCCTCACCAGCCACTTCCTGAGAGAGTACTGCTCCAACTCTGGTTTCTGAGTTTCGGTTTGCACCAATATCTCTTTTCTGAAATCTGTAGTCACAAACACGGTCCTGGAGAGCCTTTTCAGCCACCTTGCTGAGTTCCTGGTTAAATCGGTCAGGGGGGACGCTAAGGGGGCAAAGTTAGTGATAAAGTGGTGATAAGAGCTGGCCAGGCTGAGGAATGCTCTCTCCTGCTTCTTGGTGGCAGGTCTGAGCCACTCGCCGCCACTTTCTTCAACTGAGACATTTCCCAAGCTATTGAAGATCCCCAGGTACTCTGCTTCTTCTAGCCCTAATTTGCATTGTAGGGGATTCATCATCAATCATGCCTCCTATAATGTCCCAAAGCCCTGCTTCTAGTTGGGCCTTGTGACTCTCTAGTCTTCACTGGGGATAACCACATTGTCTGGTATGCAGCAGCAAAATAGCAGCAGGTGTGCGGGACCTGGTCTATGAGGCTCTGGAAGATAGCTGGGGCCCCATGGAGGCTAAAGGGAAGGACTGGCACAGGCTGGTACAGGCTCTCAGGCATAGCAAAGGCAGTCTTAGATTGGGCCTCTGGGGAGAGTGGAACATACAGTACTCCTGAACTAAGCACTTCACAAATCGTTCGATCAGCTCATCAACCCTGGGCATAAGCATCAAATTTGGACACTTTGTTCAGCATGTGGAAATCAGTGCAATACCAGATGCTTCCATGGGAACACTAGGACTGGATGATTCACTACGTGATTCCTCTGTAACCCCCATTTCCAGCATAACGTGTACATCTTTCCTGATGGCCTCTTCTCTGGCTTCAGGTGCCCGATATTGCTGAAGCTTGACCACCTTCCCTGGGTCTTTAAAGATGTGGTGCTGGATCAGGTGGGTGTGGCCTGGCCTGGAAGAGAACATGTCATGGGTCCTATCCACAATCTCCTTCTATTGTTGTTGACTAGGACTGAGGTCGGACCCTAGCTTGACATCCTCCCGGGGCTGTTTAGGGTTAGGTAGAGACATAGTGGGAACACACAAGCCTTCCCAAGCATACAATTTATTCAGCAGGTTTATATGATATACCTGTGTTGGTGTCCGTCTTCCATCACACTCGATGATTAACTGGGCTCACCTTCTCCACCACATTGTAGGGCCCTTGCAAGGATGGCAGTAATTTACATTCAGTAGTAGGCGCTGATACTACTAAAAGTGGTTCTCTGTGTCTCAGTTGGTAGAGCATGGCGTTAGCAACGCTTAGGTTGTGGGTTCAATCCCCACTGGGGCCACATGTACTGAAAAATGTATGCATTCACTAATGTAAGGCGCTTTGGATAAAAGCATCTGCTTAATGGCATATATTATATTATTATTATTATAAATATTATATTATTATTAATACCAATACTCAATCACCCACCTTGAACTCTTGGGGCTGTGCCCTCTGTTGATATACTGGCTGCTTAGTCTGCTGTGCCTGTTCCATGCTTTCCCTAATAATGGGCCAGATGGTGGTCATTCTCTCTTTCTTGCCACCAAAGGTCAAAACATTGGCCTTCTCACTGGACCCACTTTCTCTGGTGCTGACCAATGCTGGGTTTTCCCTTCTTCTGCCTGGTCCTTTTCTGACGTACTCTTTGGGTTGAGATTTTTGCTGTCCCCATGTCGACTTCAATAAATCCATGATCACTTGGTGGGCCTCCACAAGTCTGGTCAGTTTTTCTGCTGTGTGGGGACATCTTCCAAGTTTCATATGGGAGGATCCTCAGGAAGTGGTCCATGACTATACATTCCACAAGGCCTCCTGTTGTCAGGATATCAGGTTGGAGCAACTTACTGGGCAACATAAACAGGAAAATAAACCACAAAAAAAAAGTAGGGAACAAAGGAGAAACATAACCTGTGGCCATATTTCAACCAGCAGTCTTCACACAGATTGGGTCATTTCACAAAGTCTGTTCCCGTTCTTTGGGTTCTTCTCCAACAACTCTTTCTCTTCAGGTACTTTTCTCAAATGCCTTCCAGCTGACTTCTTTATCCTCCTTCTATTGAGGGTCAATTTATTGCAGGTGTGATTTGACTTCTTCTTTTTTACAACTGTCAACAATAATAAGTCAATCCAAATGAAAACAATAATAATTTCAAGCCTTCACTGTTGTCTGACATGTTTATTTTGTGCTGATCTCACTTGTGAAAGTGATGAAGCCTCTATGTCTGCAAGCTATCCGAATGCATGTTTTATGAAGCTCACATGGTGACAGCACACAAAAACTCTGACAATAACCAATGACCTACAATGACTTTAGAGGAATATTTTTTATAAATAAATTTAATTTTGATTTAGATTAGAAGTAAGGAAACAAATCAAAATGTAATCATGCACGCCCTTTAAATATGAAATGATTTTCTGTGGAACATGCAGCCTTCTCTTAACTGCAAAAGCAGCTAATCTCTCTTTCACTCCTCTCATTTAAAATTCAGTCATTGGTCCAATATTAATATTTAAGATTTGTTCCAAGATAAATATGAGAAAAATTGTAATTATAGATGTATTTTCCCATTCAAAGCACTTTTTTGGTGACAAATATATAATAACTCCCCACAAAACCTATACTATCTGATTTTGTCAATTTGTCCTGAAACAGTATTTCATGTCAGCAATAATTCATTTTGGTCAGGATTAAAGATACAAATCAAAATGTAAGCTGTGCGCCACCCTATAAATATGAAGTGTTTTTCAGCCAGTTTCAGACAGCATTTCCAGTCACTTTACAACACTTTCTTGAGGACTAAGCTATAATGCCTCCCCACAAAACCTATATGGTTGGCTTTGTGAATTTGTCCTGAAACAGAATATCCAGTATTGTGTCAAGCCTGGACCCCAAGTGTTTCTGCCTCCACCAAATGACCTGGCAAGCTGTTCCACGTATTGAAAATTCTCAGTGTAAAAAAAATGCTTCTTGATATCAGTGCAGAATTTACCTTGAACTAATGCACACAGTGGGTATAACAATTATGTGATGCAAAAATTATGCATCAGTGGCAGGAAATCACAATTAAATCCATTGCATTCCATGAAATAAGAAAATAAAAGACTTGGATATTGTGTTTAAGCAATTAAAAATAAGCTCCTTGCTGTTGAGGGAGCGGGGTGGTGCATCTAGGTAAAGTACTTGCTCTCAGCGCATTGTTCCGTCTTATGGTCTGCCGTCACATTGTGATCCATGGTCCCTGGTGCTGCCTAAGGTGGGAGGGAGACATTCAGCTGGCAGGATGATTCCTGCCTCATTGTGCATTAGTGGTGCCTGCGGTCTGCCTGCACCAGTTGCACATCCTTTGCAGTCCTCTCGTGTAGTACCTGCACAGCTCAGCTGGTGGATTGCAAAGGGAAAAGAAGTGCATGCATTTCGGAGAAAGTGCACGCTAGTGCGTGCCCGCCTAAATTCAGAGGATGAGCCTAAAATTACTATTTCTCACCTGGGAATCAAGCCTGCAACCCCTCTTTGTTTTCCTCTCTAGCTGAATCACAATGCCACCCTGTGATTGTGTCTTAGCAACGCTCACCTAAGAGCATTCCATGAATGTTGAAATGAATCATAGCAAATATAACAATGGAAATCAACCAGCTCTCTCCACACAGGAGTCCCATTCCAGCATTGTGAAAGGGGAAAACATCGATCCAATTGTTATTTCAGAACAGATTATAGGGAGCCAGCCTTATAATCACCTTGGACATATACTTTCTTTTCTTTTCTTTTTTACCTTGGAATCACTCCCGATTCCTCAGTTACTTTTAAAGTGACATTCTCAATCTGTTTGTGGAATGAAAGGATGTTCTTCCTGCACTGTATCTGATCCTCACTGCCAGGGCTCAGCTGTCTGAGAGGGAGAGGAAATGGGATTGAGACATTCCCTGTCTGAGTTTCCAGAAGATTCAACCAAAACAACCTTTCCTCCAATGGGTTTTCTTCACATTTAGTTTTTTACTTTTAGCTTATTTTACAAAGGCATTTGCCCATCCAAATTCAAGTCACCTTAAATATAGGGGGGGAAAAAGGATAGTCTGAGTCACGGGTGTTATTCATTGGTCAATGTTACTGGCATTACATCACTGCTCTCTGGTGTTATTCACTGGTAAATTTTACTGGTATTACATCTCTGTGCTCCCTGGTGTTATCCATTGGGCAGTTGCACTGGTATTACCTCACTGCTCTCTGGTGTTATCCATTGGGCAGTTGCACTGGTATTACCTCACTGCTCTCTGGTGTTATTCATTGGGCAGTTTTACTGGTATTACATCACTGGGCTGTCTGTTTTTATTCATTAGGCAGTGTTACTGGCATTACATAACTGCTCCCTGGTGTTATTTATTGGGCAGTATTACTGGCATTACCTCACTGCTCTCTGGTGTTATTAATTGGGCAGGGTTACTGGTATTACATCACTGGGCTGTCTGTTTTTATTCATTAGGCAGTGTTACTGGCATTACATAACTGCTCCCTGGTGTTATTTATTGGGCAGTATTACTGGCATTACCTCACTGCTCTCTGGTGTTATTAATTGGGCAGTTTTACTGGTATTACATCACTGTGCTCCCTGGTGTTATTCATTGGGCAGAGTTACTGGTATTACATCACTGGGCTGTCTGTTTTTATTCATTAGGCAGTGTTACTGGCATTACATAACTGCTCCCTGGTGTTATTCATTAGGCAGTATCACTGGCATTACCTCACTGCTCCCTGGTGTTATTTATTGGGCAGTTTTACTGGTATTACATCACTGTGTTCTCTAGTGTTATTCATTGGGCAGTTTTACTGGTATTACATCACTGTGTTCTCTAGTGTTATTCATTGGGCAGTTTTACTGGCATTACATCACTGTGCTCTCCTGTTCTTCATTGGGCAATGAAGAACATTGTTAATGTTGTTGCTTACTGTAATTGCAGCGGACTGCATGCTTAGTGTGATTGGATGGATTAGATCAGATTGATTACTAAAACCAGCGCTGATCCTGGAATCACCAGGGATCTTGGCCAGAGAGATGTGTTCATGAAGCTTTTGCAAAGGCCATGCTAAGTATCTATTCAAACACTGGACTGGTGAGACACTGCATTTGATTTTCCCTCATGTATGTCAGTACATTTAGGTGATGCTCTTAAGGTTTTACAAAAAGGTGTGGTTATAAGAAACAGCATGATCTTTCTCTTTCTTGTCTCTCTTTCTTGTCCTTCCTCCGTCTTTCTTCCTTTCTGATTCTGCCTCTCTCTCCCTCCTCTCTGCCTAAAGTGAGCAGGCATGTTGCTGTGTTCATGCGTTCCTTTTCCGTCAGAGCACGTCCTCCTATTAAAGACATTTTTGCGGCCAGGCACCACTTCAAACTGAATTGTTCATTCTCTTGAAGTCGGGTCTACGTTGCTGATATGTTGCGATGAAGCGGAGTGCGTTTTGCCTTAAATCAAAGAATCTTGATCGCGCCAAGAATTTTAGAAGCCCTTTTCATGTTCACGATTTTTGTTCTGTTAACACATGATAGGCAATGCATTTGGTAATTTGTGGGTGTGACAAATGCATGTTGAGTAGAGACTGGGACACAAAGTTTGAGCATGCTGTCCTTGAGGTCCACTACTGTGACATCATCGACCGTGACAATGTTTGGTTGAGTTGCGGATGTGATATCGTACAATGGTTTGAATTACCCAAACTTTAGCAAACAGCGTTTGTTGAACCGGGTGGCTGCCAGGCGCGGTGATTACGGCGTAAAGAGCCATGCTGTTTCCCCGGGAACCTGCTTTGTGCTCCCTTTCGGCAAACAAAGCCATGGAACCCCGTGGCGTTAATAGTCCGGAGAGAGAGAGGGAGAGCGAGCACGAGATGCCGCAGCGTGAGCCCCTTTCCAAACGCGGCGACGGGCGAGCTCAGCGTGAACACCAGAATCATCACATCTTTTTCTTTTTATCATCACTTATTTTTCTTAAAGCCACGTGATGTGTCCTGCGCAAGAAGTTTCACGCTTTACTGGTGCCAAGAAGCAGCTTGTGTTCAGATTTCGGGGAGAACAACGTTTTCTCATTTCCCTGAGCAGGACTCCTCGTACCATCACCAGGACTGTACGGTGGCTGGACCTCTTCAGTGCCTAGTGAAACTGCAGCTGCTCCTTCAGTAGTGCCGCAGAAATTAGAGGTGGTTTGGCTCTCCATGCTGTATGAAATGTGACATTAAATGCTGTTCTCTGTTCAGCGAGGAGTGAAATTATTATGGGGTTTTTTTGGTGTGGGAAGAACATTAGCTTGAAACTGAACGAACGCTTGTTCATCAACATCAATTGTGTGTGAGTATGCGTGTGTTGCGCAGTGGGGTGAGGTGCTGTTGCTCTTTGGTGTGGAGTGAGAACAGCTGGTCATGTTTCCTGTAGAGAGATGGCGCATGTCTGAATCTCTCCACCCGAGCGTATCAAAGCTTAAACCGCAATGGGGCTCTATAGCTAATGCTCCTGCTGTTACTGCTGTCTTCTCATATTTAGGATACAAAGATGTGCACAGATATTCATTGGAAGGCTCATGTGGCATTATTCATTAAAATAACAAGAAGGACGTGCATATAAGCGCATATAGACTATAACGTCGACTGTATTTTCGCACTGCTGAAATGGCACTTCAGCAATGGAGTGAAATTACCAAACGGTTATTACAGGCGATTCCGAGGGGAACAAAACAACACACTACCAGAGGTAATAGCTGCTGTTGCTGTAGTAACCATAGAAATGACAGTATTCGGAACACATTATATTTTTCTCCTTGTCCTTTCCGATGCCAGAAAATGTCAGTAATGTTCTTCTCCATATCTGAGGGCTGCGTGGAGTCTGTCCAAATCTCTCAAACATGCCCTTGTAAAGATTTGAGGTGGTTTAGTAAAAATTATGACTTGCTTTTTAGGTTTTTCATACTTGTCCTTGTCGCTGACCATTTCTTTTCGTGTTTGTTTCCCTGCCTGTTTTGTGCCCAGTGAAGAATATCACTGACATATTTAGCCTGATAAAACGGCTGCAGGGGTGGCAACCATCCAGGGGTAGGGCTTGTGTGTTCGTCAGTGTTGTTACCAGACTTTCTTTAGTAAGTCTGCCTATAGTGCCAAGACTGCGCTCCAGAAAGGCAGTGTGGAACCCCAAAGGCCTGCTGTGCCACAATATCGGCGTGCCGGGTGAAATGTGTCTGTCTCGGCTGGCCCGTGGCACCAGCATTGAGCCACCTCTCCAAACTGAGAGGAACATAAACACATTCTTTTTATTTATTGTTTTTTTTTTTTTGCTCCATTCTCAAACTCATAAAGATGGGCCCTGGCAGCTGGCAGTTTGTGTCTCACTTTTTATTTGCAATAAAACTTAATGGATGGAATGAGCTGATTGCCTAAGCTCTCTGTCACTGGCAGTGACAGCCATTGCCAGACGGCCTGCTCCCCCAATTAGCCCCAAACCTGACCCGCCACCACTACAGCACACCGTTGTTTCAAACTTAATTAATTATCACCGGATCAACTCCATAAAATATTCTAATAGCGGAAATTGTGTGGAACCACCCCGCAAGTGAACTGTCCACGTTGAATTACATCGCAGTTTTGCTTAAACACAAGAATAAAATGAGGCCTAATGATCTGCACCCCGAGCATTCATGAAGAAATAAGAACCAAGGTGGTGCATTTCAGGGACTACTCTTCAGCCGTCTCTGCCATCTAATGGTAAAAAAAGGAACTGACATTACTTTGGGGGAGAGTGACTTTTTGAGCAGATAAATGTATGAATTAATGAGTGAGTAGGTTGTAAGTCAGTGAGTGAGTGAATGGGTGGATGTATGAGTGAGTGAAAGAGTGGGTGTAAGAGTGTGTGTGTACATGTGAGTGAGTGGATGTGGGTATGGAAGGGTATGGTGGAAGGTGGACGCAAAGTAGAAAGGTTTTTTTCATTTTAAAAACAACACATCATATAAACATGAACCTTTTACATTTAAGGCATTTAGCGCACGCTCTTATCCAGAGCGACTGCATTTAAACATGGTAAGAATAATCGCAGCTAGCACAAGAGCTCAATAAAGTAGCAATACAACCAGCATCACCGTACACAGCTGCACACTGTACCTATAAAACAGGGAAAGAAAAGTTTGCTTTTTTATTACACATGTAAGCAGTGGTCATGGCGATGAGTTTAATTATATATATAATATATAGAGTTTAATTATATGACCATTAGACTTCTGAGAATAGAGGATTACACACATTGTAAAACCCACTGTAGAAGGCCTTTGAACATGCATGGCTAAAATATGCCCAATGCATCCTCCTATTACCAGTGAACTGATCTTCAGCAGTCACTTCTGACAAAAGCCACATGCATTAAGATATTTCTTCAGAACAGTTTGATTCTTCTGTTCACATAAATACAGTCCATCGAGAGCCGTAAGTCTATGGAACGCCGTGCTTCCCATATTCTTGTGGAAGATTGGTTTATTTGGGGATTTGAGAGGCAAAGCATTTTGCAATGGGGATTTATTGCACTCACAGGCATACCCCACACACTGATCTACCACATTCACAGGCATACCCCACACACTGATCTACCCTCTCACAGGCATACCCCACACACTGATCTACCACACTCACAGGCATACCCCACACACTTATCTACCACACTCACAGGCATACCCCACACACTGATCTACCATTAGCTATCTAATGGAGAGACAAACTGCTAGCAGCCTACTCCAGCTATCAAATCAGAAGAGAGTAGGTACAGTGGGTTCGGAAAGTATTCAGACCCCCTTACATTTTTCACTCTTTGTCATATTGCAGCCATTTGCTAAAATCAATTAATTAAGGATGATCAGAAGAATTGGACAGCACCTGAGTTAAATATACAAGTGTCACAGCAAAGGGTCTGAATACTTATGGCCATGTGATATTTCAGTGTTTATTTTGTAATAAATGTGCAAAAATTTCTACAAGTCTGTGTTTTTCTGACAATATTGGGTGCTGTGTGTGCATGAATGAGGAAAAAAATGAAATTAATTGATTTTAGCAAATGGCTGCAATATGACAAAGAGTGAAAAATTTAAGGGGGTCTGAATACTTTCCGAACCCACTGTAGCTACCTAATGTTACTTTGCCAGATTAGCCTTCCAATGTGTATTATTGTGTTTGCACAAATGGACAAGGTAGACAGCTATCTAAGTGGCTAGAAACCAAGCTAGAGCTTAGATAGTTATTGTTAGCTAACCAATTGGTATTAACTCCCTGATCTCTGTCACCACTACTAGCAAATTAGTTAGTATAGCGAGTGATGCTGTCCACAAAAATTGCTATATGACAACCCAAAACTGTAAACTATTATGAATAAAGAGTACACAGTTCTGTACTTTACAATAACTAACATAACCTGGTCAACTGATGAACCTAACTTAAGTAGCTCTTAACAATGTTTTTGAGCCGTTCCATTCAGCGCTCTGTGTAGGAGTGTGAATATTGTTGGGAGGAAGTAACACGGTTGCCATAACATCGCTTTAGGCCGCTGCTGGTTGCTGCCATAATGGCTCTAAGCAATGGCTTTGTGTGTTGCAATGACTTCCAGTTTCCAGCATTATTGAACAGAAGTGTATCTTCCTAACACACAAGCAAACCTTTCATCATTCATTTTTACTTCAGCCGGATATTTTCAGAAGAATTTTGGAGACAGGAGTCCACGCCTGGGAGTGGAAGCTGAAAATCTGTTGGTCTCTACCCACTATGCCCCACCAAGCCCCAAACTCTGCCCCACAGTACCAAACTGTGCTCCACTGTGCCCCAAAGTACCAAACTCTGCCCCACAGTACCAAAATGTGCCCCAGTTTCCCATGCAGTCACTAGGGTAGAACAGGAAATGCTGGGGTATGATAGAACACTTGAGGGTAGGGACAGGAGATGCTGGGGCAGGACAGGAGATTTATAGAAACATGTTCACCTGATTGGAGCATGTGTGGACCCGTATTTGTTGCAAGTTTGGCACACATTTCTGTATGGCTTAATTGAATCCATTACGATAATAATGAATGGATAATTCCCTGTAAAGGAGCTACAGTCACCTGTATAGAGATCCTTATCAGACGGGCACTAATGTGAGCCGACAGCCCGCCATCCCCCCTCCTGGCCTGGCAAGAGGCTGCTCAGTCATGTTGGGAGGCCTTGGAATGGAGGGCGTATGGCGAATGGCGGGCATAGCGCCCTCAGTAACCCCTTTCAGCATGGCTGCATGCTATCACCTGCTCCTCTCTGCAGGCTGAGACACTCACACAGACTTGCTTTGTAAACACAGAGCCTGTCCCTCCCTGAGGAGGAGGCTGTGAGTGTGAGTGTATGTGTGTGTGTTTGTGGGTGGGTGTGTATTTGTGTGTGTTTGTATGTGTGTGTGCATGTGGGCGTGTGCATGTGGGTGGGTGTGGGTGTGGGTGTGTATGCGTGCGTGCGTGTGTGCTTGGGAGTGCACGTGTATGTATGTGTGTGTGTGTCTGTGTGTGTCTTTGTGTGTCTGTGTGCACTGTGTATCTCTCTCTCTCTCTCTCTCTCTCTCTCTCTCTCTCTCTCTCTCTCTCTCTCTCTCTCTCTCTCTCTCTCTCTCTCTCTCTCTCTCTCTCTCTCTCTCTCTCTCTCTCCTCTCCCTCTCCCTCTCTGTGTAATTCTCTATATCTTGTTTGCCTTAGCTATCAGGCAAACACTGCAGTCAGATATTATCAGTCAACAGTGCGGCGGATGTCTGAAGAGCTGCTAACCTAATGCTCATTGGCTCTGTTATTGTTCAGAATGAACAGAAACTCCCAGCTGAGCGAGCGGTAGGACACTTTCATCACACAAAGAGCTGCAGATATCTTTCCCAGCATTCTGCTCCACGCCCCCTCCGTCTATCCCCACCCATCCACCCCGTTCTCCATCTCTTAACATTTCTCTTTTTTCCTGCAGATACACTTATAAAAATGAATTGTTCCACAGCCGAAAGAGACGACACTTGCGTATATGACTATCTAATAAAACTAAAAGCACATGATCCCTGTGCCTTGAAAATGTCACTATTTTTTATGTCTGAAGCTGAAATAATTATCTTACAAAACCACATTACATTCAGCCCCCGAGAAGAGAAGAGAGAAGCTTTGCTCCCGTTTAATAGCGAAAAATACATATCCGTCCTTAACGCACATAGCGCAGATTGACAAAAAGAAAAGAAAAAAAACACTAAAGGAAAATTTCCAATTATTTTCAAGATAAAAAAAGTTATTTGTTCTTTGTTGTGCCACATTTATCTGTGAAAATGAATTTCCATGATGTGTATTGAGAAGACCTATGACTACACTGTGACTGCATTGTGGCTGTTCCTCAGTGGTCCTGTTACTATTCCTTTGTGTTCTCAGGGAAGAGTCCATCATGTCCACGTACTTTGAGACGGTGGATGACCTGCTGTCCTCCTTCGGGCCCGTGCGGGACTGTACCAGGGACAACGGCGGCTGCAAGAAGAATTTCAAGTGTGTGTCAGATCGCCGGGTGGACTCGTCAGGCTGCATGGTACAGTGGAACTCGTGACCTAAAGCTCTTACTAAGCTCTTACTGTGCTTTTAAACACCCCTTACCGAAATGGAATATACTGCTACATATTGTAAATATATTGACTTGGAAATGTAATGATGAATATATGTCACAGCAATGTATTTAAAAATAATAATATAGCAATATCTGCAAGCCACAAATATATGTTCCCATATATTTATATATTGTGAAGTGTTCCAGTATCTATATATCATGATAATATATTTTATTTCAATATATTTCATTACTTTTCATTTCCATAAAGCAGAGGATTAGGGTCTATTTGAGCCATTGGCAGGAGAATACTGTAGGTTTTTACTTTACTGCTTTATTGCTTTCCTTTGTACATTTCTTTGTTTTTGCTTCTTCTGCGTCAAAGTTTGCATTGTTTATATTGCTCCTGGTGTGGCACTTTGCAAAATGAAGTTTGTTATTATTATTTAATACTGGTAGGAGAGTGACATCTTGAGAGCTGTCTTGAGCCCACTGAATGGGTGCTTAGACCTTTGATTGGTTCAGCACTAAGTAGCACATGGTAGCTCCACCCATGATGGGTTCCAGTAATACTCATTCTCTTGTCAGGAGTTTCTGGAGCAGGTAACCTGCTGGCTGTCTGCAGGGTGGAGGACAGCAGGGACCTATTTATGTGTCACCCCTGGTGGAGGTACCATGAAATGGAATCAGTTCAAAGATGACTGGCACCTGTTTGGAAAAGCTCTTTTGGCACTTTGTTCATAAACAAAGGCACACTCAGTCACACACACACACATACACACACACACACACACACACACACACACACGCACACACACACACACACACACACACACTGTTTCCTGTGTTCTGCTAGAGGACACTCTCGTCTCCTGCTCTGTTTATCTGGGTAAGATAAATAAGGGCAGACATTAATGGGACCATCTCCTTCTATAGAAGGATTTACAGTCCTGGAGGCTGATGGGGGCGTGTGGGCGGGGTCCAGTCATCAAGTAATTAAGCTAATATGTCTGACATCTGACTGTGACGGACAGCTCAATCATTACAGGGGGCAGGGCCATGCTGTTCTGAGACAGTGGCCATGATTGTGATTGTCAGACAAGTTATGTGCTATTGGCAGGTTTACACTAACAGGAAGCTTCGCTCCAGCAGCAAATCGCCAATGATTTAGTTCTATTATCATCCCTCTAACTTCCATTCCACTCCTCCCTCGCTGCCTCCCTCCTTCCCCTTCTCTATTTCTCTTCTCTACATCATCGTCCTTGTCTTCCCAACACCGTGGCCAAACCAATGGTCACCCGAGATAATTAATTTCTGATGTTCGATCCTCAGTCTGTGTGTTTGTATCAGCAAAGGTGACTTTGGGACAGGTCAGCAGTAGATCCATGGGTGTTGAATGGAGTCAGCGGACAGATCAAACTGCACTGAGAAATTACGCAACAGGGAAGAAGTCAGTTGGCAACACCAGGGGCGCTGTGGAAGACATGGTCACTTGTAATGAATGAGACCTTTTATTATTTTACTTATTTGTGGATTTATTTAACCCATGGAAAAGCATGTTGAAGACATGTGGGAGATGGCAGGATTGTCTGGGTAACTGGTGTGAGAGGACACTGTGGCCTGGATTCAATCATCATTCATTCATAAATAACTAACTTTTAACTAATTTCTGCTAGTTGACCTCAACCTGACCGTTTGCCAAGCTTGAATAGATTAAGTGTCTGAAGCCTTTCCTTTTGACGTTAACCTTTCATACCAGACACCGATTCATTTGCCCTTCTTTGTACTTTACTTTAATTTGCACGGTACCTCTGTATGAGATGTGTTGTGTTGTACCCTTGAAACACTGCACTTAAAGTGCACTGCTTCAGTAAGCATCCATCTGGATAGAAGGAAGGAACTGAATGTGTAAGCTATAAAGTCACCTTAGATAAGGACAACTGCCAAGAAAATACATTGGAAAAAGAAATAGAAAGTAAGTACAACTCACATTGAGGGGGCGATTCAGAGATCCGATTTGCGTCACTGTTTCTTCCTAATCAGTTTCCCCAGAGGAATATCTTGTTGGCATTTCATTCCACTAGAATGGCATTATCCATTTGTCCTGTTCCGGTGTCTGGCCACAGATGGAAGCCTGTATAGTTTGCAGAATCTATCTCAGAGTTATTTCTAGGATGCTTGAGTCAGGATCAGTCAAACACTCACTCCCCCATCATGGAAACTGATGTAATGGTTATTGACCAGCCTTACCTGCCTGACTCACTGAAAGGCTAGTCAGTTATATCAGAATGCCTTGCAGGATCAAAATACCCTCCAGCACTATTAGGGGAAAAAAACCATTTATGCTTTTTCCCCTTTTTTCCCCCCAATTTGTAATGCCGAGTCATGTTGTCAAGCCACGGTCGCTACAACCTCCACTGTCAATTTGTGAAAGTACAGACAAGCATGCGCTCTCCTACGAAAGTCAGTGATGTCAGTGGAGGTCGCTGGTGAGTGGTGAGATATGGACAACAGCCTCCCTGAGCGATGCTACCACCAATTTTGCATTGCACTGTGGTGCTGCAGGCCGTGCAATGGCACGGTCTGGGTTCTGGCTTATCCACACCCAGAACAGGGCCCAATAGGGCTCTTTCTAAAGAGTTCTTTGTCTGCAAATTTGAGTTACAGAATTTGACCAGGAAACTTAGAAACTCTCTTTTGTAGGCAGTACGTTCATATGGAATGCAATGATTTTCCGGAAAGTGGACAGGATCGCGATTTGATGGTCTCTGAATGTAACGTGTGAAATTTTGCATACGAAACAAGAAAAAGCAAAGGCTTTTTTAAATGTGTTGCATAACCATGCTCAACAAACATGCATTGTGGCTAGACTGAATCTGAGATCATTAGTAAAGCCACATGTGTCTTGGTTAGACTGAATCTGAGATCATTAGTAAAGCCACATGCATTGTGGCTAGATTGAATCTGAGATCATTAGTAAAGCCTTTATAATGGTGTTTTAACATGGTAATAGCCCACTACCTGTTGAACGAATGTGAATTAAGGACTTCACTTTCATGAGAAGCTGGCTGTGGAGTTGGCGCTCAGATGTCTGTGTCTCCAGGCACATGTGGGTTTTACGGAGCATCTGTAATGATGTGAGCCATGGAGAGGAAACTGTGTGGGTTTGTAATCCCTTCTATGGCTGACGCTGTTGTATTCCTACCTGCAAAGCTGTCATTCATTTAAAAGCTTATCTTTTATAGCTGAGCATGGCCAAATGAGAAAAAATATGAGAACCCCCCATTTCCCTAAAAGAAAATGAGAAAAAAAAGGAAAAGAAAGAAGTATGGAATCTTGTTGATGCTATGTTACTATGTAAGGTTAAGCAGACATGTTTTGGTGAATTTCCTCCACATTACTAGGTCTGACATCGCGCCAATAGCACTCTGACACCTCTGCACTTATGATTGGAGAGTGAAGCTGCATTAAACCAAAGAAATGGGTTGAGCTACCATATGCTATCAGTGCGTCACTTATTTCAACCAATCATTGTGCTGCTGTGGAGAGGAAAACTTTTTTGTTGGTTCAAACAAGTCAGTGATTGACAGCTCAGGGTAGCTCCACCCCTTACTGGGTTGATGAAACCTTACTCCCCCATCACTACTCTACACTTCTCCTGCTCTTGGCCTCAGAGCACTGACTCCAGATCAGTTCTCTCTCTCCTGCTGGTGCATAGCAGGCTTTGGCATATGTTGTGTCCCGGGTTGAAAGTGACAGCTTGTGGATGCCTGTGCCATTCTGCCAAGCTCCCGTCCAATCACATCTCAGCTCGCCAACATGGACAACCACCAGGCTGGAGTGGGGGGTTGGGGTGTGGGGGCGGTGGGTGGGTCTGGGCTCTGGCAGTTTTTACTCTCTAATAGTCTTGACTTTGCCTTTGTTGCCTGCCTTTGTGCTGCTCTGGCGGTACTGTGCTGTTAGATGGAGATCTAAGTTCACACAGTGTCTGCACATTCACGGAGATTACATAGTGTGAGAGCACAGACCAAAGTGAAAAGAGTTACAAAGAGCCTGTTGCACCAAGGGAACTTGCAGTGTAGCATAAATATATAAAAATCCCACTGTGCGTTTGTGTGTGCGCTTGTGCAGTTGTGTGTATGTGTGGCATATGTGCATGTTAGCGTGTGTTTATGTATGAGAGCGTGTTTGTGCATGTGTGTTTACGGTGTGTGTCTCTGTATGTGTGTGTGTGTGTGTGTGTGTGTGTGTGTGTGTGTGTGTGTGTGTGTGTGTGTGTGTGTGTGTGTGTGGAGTTTTACCCTTTCTCTGTGTCATATTTAACTGCATTATTAACACTCAGTTTTGTCTTCATCCACTGATGAGGCGTTCATGCCTGTAGAACAAAACAGCAGATTAATCTGTGCTGATGCCACACCAGCAGTTTCAATGCCACTTAATGCTAATTACTGATTTCCCTCCTGCCCTATTAAAAATGTTTATTTCTCTGATTTCTCCCACACAAGGCTCAGCTGCAATATAAAGTTTTACATTTCAAATGTGCAAAATAAAGAATAATCAAACAATAAACAGATACCGATGCTCAAGACGCAATAATAGGAATATCTGATTCATAACAATCACTCACATTTTTCATCTGCACGGTTGTTTTCATTTATCTCCGCATATCTTTGTCTTTTGTTGATGCAATTATTTTATTCCTATGTGGGTGCAATAGTCCTGCTCACTCGTGCACTGTGTACATGTGCGCATGCGTGTGTGTGAATGTGAGTATGTGTGTGTGTGTGTGTGTGTGTGTGTGTGTGTGAAAGAGTGTGTATGCATGTGTGTGTGTGTGTGTGTGTGTCTATGTGAAAGAGCGTGTGTGTCTGTCTTTGTGTGCAGAGTGTGCTCTGCCTTGTAAATAAGATGTTTATTTTCTGGCATTCATTAGGTGTAGAGGAATGTATGTGCACGCACTATGAAAGAGTCCAAGCTCATAAGCCCGTCCGCCACAGACGGCCTCCCCGTCAGGCATCAATGAGGTGGATCCGCAGACCAATGAGTCTGAAAACCTTCCCTGCTTCTCTCTCTCTTCATCATTACCTCCATCCATGTCTGGTCACGGTTTAATCATCCGCAGCAGAGCAAATTGGTGCTGGAGGACTCCGCCTCAAGGTGCGGTCAACCTCTCCCACGGCCCGTCTCAGACCGCTCACAATCACACGGGGAAGAGTGAAACTTATCTGACCACGAGTACTGCTCGGGAGAGGGACCGTTTCATCTGAACTCCTCGGGAGTGCTTTAGTGCTCTAGGGGTTTAGAAGTTTATCTGGCGGAAGTCAGGCTGGACTCGCCCAGGTCTGTGGTCCGACAGAGGCAGTACCAAGGGGCGGGGTCATGAGCTCCTCCACCCTGGTGATTGGGTAATCATGCTCCGATGTGAACTGGACATGTAATTGGTCCACAAAAATATATGACAGTGTTAGGCCAGTGAAGAACAGTGCACCTCGTGCAATACAAAGCACTGCGGGGTGCTGGAAGCTTGTAAAATGCTGGAGCATCATTGAGACATCGAGTTCCATCTGAATCAGTTATCACATTGTGTTTGATTTTTTTTTGCGCTCTCCGTGAAGCATCACTGCCGGACGGCGAACAGCCATGCTATCCAGCTGAGCTCTCAATTTCCCAGCCTCTCTCCAACCTCTTGGTCCCTGGTGAATTTGCTGGCTGAGGGGGATGTGTTCTCACACATAAATCACAACTCTGTGTTTGTCCTTTTCTTAGTCCCTATTACAGACTGCGCTTGTTTTTGTTTTGTAGCTGTGAAACTTTTATGAACGTGTCAGACAGCATACTGTTCTTTAAGAAGAGTAATTACAGCGCGCTGATCTTTCTTACATTCATTATGAAACATTGAGGGATGGTACAGTTGATCCTTAACTGTGATAAACAAATGTAAGCATGGACAGATATTTTTAAGAAATACACAATATTTCAGTATTTCAGACTAACAAAACTGAAAAATAAAAGCTCCCTCATGGTTTGTCGGGGGGAAGGTGATGAGGGAGAAGCAGTTTCATTGTTGCAGATTTATTTTCTGCACCCCCCTCCCCTCTCACTCTGTGAAATCCAGGGGACCCAGGAGAATGTTCTGGAACAAGGACACTAAGAGGTCTCTCATGGATATGTGACGGGTGACAAAAAGATTCATGGCCCCCCCACAGATTGCCTGGCACCCTATTAACTGGGGTTGATGGGACAAGATTGGCTGTCTGAAAAGAAAAGGCAGCCAGTGGTGATTGATCATGTTGAGCGTCAGAAGGTTCTCTAAAGATCACAGGAGAGTTCTTTGATGAGATTTTTCTGATGAATAAAACAAAGGCCTTTCATCAGGCCTTGCTACTAACTGAAGTCTGCCTGCCCACGATTCCTCCCTCAAAATCGACTCTTTCAATTTGATGTAAGCACTCGTTTTATTGGATTGTCGGTCTGCCTTCAATCAAGCAAAGACATGCTCTCTCTTTACTCTCAGTGGTTTTTTGGTCTTTCAAGGATTCCTCTGAATGGGTGAAGACTAGTCGACACATTGAGTTGTAATTGAAATTAAGCCTTGAAAACTATGTTTTAAGTGAGAAGGATTTTATCAAAAGCTGAAAAAGACAGGAAATTCAAATGAGCATCAAAACCTGTAGCTATGTTGGTCTACTGTATTTCAAACAACATGTAGGCTACTGACCACTGGGCACGGGCAGGTTGCTTAGGATTAAAATCTTCTCTCAAACAACCTAATTCACACTCTTGGAGTAGGTTGACTTTCTTCATGTGGGCTATAATTGGTCATGTAAAGGTGATAACAGGTTTCTAACCTGCCTAGGACATTATTCCATTACACGACTATAGCCTATACAACTACATTTTAAGTAAGCTACACATCCATTCTTACCAGACCACCAAACTTCATCAACTGAACTTTTTGTCATTCTGTAATTTATGTGGCAGACCTATCTTCAGTTATGATTAATTTCCCTGAAATACAAACTAGAATGGGTTGGAAGAGGTGCTGGAAACAATTAACATTCAAGCTCTCTCTCTAGTCTCTTTTATATTTTGACTGTACCCCCCCTGCCCCACCTCTTACTAGCAAACTGAACTAAGGCACCCATCCCCCCAATAACCAATGATGTGAGTGTGAGATGTAGATGTCTGGTGTGTGTAGTGCATGTGTAGGTGTGTGTGTGTATCTGGAGCAGGGTCACTACAATATTAAAGATGCATTATGCAACATTTCCACATACTAACAATCTGGAATGTTGACATTTGGATTAAAATGGAATAAGGACAAGCTATTTTGAGGGAGGGATTGAATTTTGGATGGAACACTAAACGACCATTGGCAGGTGCATTCTTGGAAAGCAAAATAACATTAGTAGCTAGCTAGCTAGCTATCACTTTGAAAGATAAATGCTTTGTGTAGTTGAGAACGATATATATATATATATTTATTGTTCTAGGTTTTTTCATAATGTTAGTAGGACAGTATTTTGAGCTGTACTGTGACAGCTGAAGCCTCATTTACCAACTAGTTAAGAAATAGCCTAGTCGAATGCCATAGATAGCTATCTGTTTTCTAAGTCACAGCATTGTAGAACATGGTTTTTGTTTGTTTGTGTTTAGTGTTTTGTTGATAGGCCGTAGCCAAGTGTTACATTGGCTAGCTATGGACCTGTGACAACTGCCAGGTGACGGTGCATGCAATTCCAGACTAGTCAAATGCAACCCCTGGCTTCTATACGTAGCTAGCTGGCAACAACAGTTTTTCAATCAGGCAGATGTGATCTTTGTTTAGTGGATGCTACATTTTGCTCTAGCACAAAAGACTGTTTTAGCTATGAAATCTATAGCTACCTACCTAGTTAGCCAAGCATGTACATGCATGGAAATGCCAGACATTAGCTAGTTATTAGAAACCACTGGTGCAGTCAGTACAACACCAGCTAGCTGGCAGGTAACATTATGGGCCCTATTTTCGTGTTGGCGCTAAGCGGCGTTATGCCCTACCGCTGGCAAATTGCCAGTTTCGTCTGTCGCAAACTGAATATTTCCTGCAATGAAGGCATTTGCGCGACTATGGGTTAGGCAGCGCAATAGGGGGTGTGACAGTGAAAACAGTCGGAGAATGTTTTGTGAATATTGTTAATTTCCCCCCACTTTGAGGCAAATTGTCCAATCCATGGGTAACTTGCAAAACTATTTCACCACAGCTTGTGGTTATTCAATGCACGGACATGAAAGACTGAAGCCAGCAGGCCATCCATCGCTACCGTTCAGTAAGATACACCTGTTAAATAAATATATGTTTGTATGCACATTTCTTTTCTTATGTGAAAATTTTATTCTTTCCATTTGCACTACAGAAAATGGAGTACATAATTGGATGCCGAAGGCGATATTGTGAGCGATACCCTGGGTTTGGTAGGTGGTGTTGGCCAGACGGCTATCAGTTCGGCTGTACATGCAGTTTCTTCCCGTCTTGTCCAACATGCAAATTAGTTTATTATTTTCCCTACACCTGACAGCCAGCAGAGAACTAAACAGGATTTTTATACGCAATGTGGATTCCCTGGGGTCTTGGGTGCCATTGACTGCACACATGTGTAGTTGCACGCACCATCTGATCACGGTATGATTTATGTGAATCGGAAGGGGGTCTTGGAAGGGGGTCCACTCCATTAATATCCAGGTGGTTTGTGATGTACACTCCAAGGTGACGCATGTAGGCCTACTGCATGACGAACACAAATGAAACAGGCCTAGTTGCAGTTGTGAGTTTGTTATTCATTGCTTTCCATTTAACAATTACATTAAGTTAGAAGAAAATAAACTTTGTTTTTTAAGTTGGAAAGTCTACAAATAAGGAAAAAAAGAGATGGTCAAATAAAACACTTTCTTTTAACAGTGTAGGTCTCAAAATATAAACTCAAATCATGAAAATAAAATTAATGTGCGCCTTGTTTTTTTACAACTGCGCCGGAGGTGCGCTATTGTCCTAAGTCACAAAGTTACCAAAATTGCGTTAGACACGCCCTAAATCGCCACCGTCTTTTGCGTCTGCGTCACCGACACCGTCCTAATTCACCAAAATAGGGCCCTATGCATGATAATGCCTGACAGAGGTAGCTAGTAGCCAAACAATTATTTGAATGATTAGCCTTGATGAATTCAAGATGTGTCCAAGAGCAGCATAACTGGACCAATGTGTAAACAATGTGCACACCACAAAACATTATGATACATGCTTTACATGTAAAATGATAAGTTAAATGTATTTTACATGTGAAATGTATTTTTGTTGGCTATAGAAATAATACATCTCTAAAAGCAATACTATTCATCTTTCAGATAGCATTAGATAGAAGGTGTTCTACATCCCACAGAAAAGCAATATGGAGTCATATGATGTTTTTTGAGCATGCTGTATTGGCTGAAATAGCATCACGTATATGTCTAAAATAGCAATGTCACTTGCTGCATGGGCCTACAATTTGCTAACTGTGAATAGATTAAGAGATTGGTTGAAATATATCTGAACAGAAGATTTTTGTTTTTGAAGTAGATATTGACCAATGGGGAGAATGAATAATTTGGGGCATGGAGCAGTTCTGATGATGTAATAGGTAGGGAAATTAAGAAGGAGAAGCAGAAGAAGTTAAGGTGAAGAAGCAGAAGGTATTATGTTTGCTATTTTATTATGTTACTGTGTGAAGCTGTATCCAAATCTGTATGTTTACATGAGGTCAGAGGGTACAGAAGCTAATACTTGTGAGTCTGTGGCCATTGTAGGTATTTCTTTGGGAGACCCTGAAAAGTGTCAAACTCTCTTGCTCGTGCTGTATAGGTATGGGGTATCCCCTGCCAACTTGGCAGATGGCATACCAATACAGTTGTGTATACTACGTGGTATATAAACACGCTGAATGGTACATATCGATTGGAACATATACTAGTCTGGATTTAGGTATAGTATTGGAGCTTTGTTCAGTGTACTGTTTGGCTGTGGTTTACAGCTATGGTGGATTGATTGAATTACCTGGTTACCTAAAGACACAACAATTGAATTATCCACAGTAGTTACATATATAGCCTACAGTAGTAACAAAATGTAGACCTAAACCGGTTTGTTACAGGTATAAGGTCATTTTCGATCTCAAATCAATCTTCTGTCATAATCTGCTTTCATAAATTCTGCTGTGCTTCTCAGAGCTGCCATAGCCAACCAGCATTCTATACTGAGTCCCATGTTCATGACAAGGCAGCTCTTGTCTCCTTTCAGGTTTTCTGTGGTTATTTAAGGGTAAAAATATGTGACATGGTATTAAAGTATAACCATTTTAATTATTAGGTAACATTGTTAACATGTCTTATTGCATTATCTTCATAGTGATATGTTTTTCCCTAAGCATTGTATGTTTGGTTTTTTCAGCATATTGTGTGGGTGCTGCATCAAGGTTATTTTCATAAAAATATTACATAGAACCATTAGAAAGCAGCCTGAAGGTTCTGGTTGACAGTGTACACTGCTCTACAGCATAAATGTAACATTTTCTCAATAAGGTGAGCTTATCCCTCCTCTCTGAGATAGAAGGTAATGTGAATGGGTGGAATAATTTTTTAACTCTAACTCTAACTATACAGTCAACATCCACCTACACACACTGTCGTACATAATTGTCTGGGAATACATGTTGTTTGACATGTTGAATACATGTTGGTGATAATGATGATGGTGATTCTTATTCTTCTTATTATTATTATTATTATTATTATACTAGTAGTAGTTAATAGTATTGTTATATTTAATTATGTATTGTTAGTATTATCATCGATGACTTTATGATTTCTGACAATTCTAGCTCAACATATTATCTTCCATAAGTGTTACATTATCCAAAAAGTTATTGTTCCTGTCTCATTCCTGTAAACACAAAGCAGCTTCGTCAACACGCAGAAGCCATTTGGGATTCAAGGCACACACTCTGTACTAAAGCATTAAGCCATTATTTTTCAACTAGTAACATATTTGTGCTGTATTTGCCCCTTAGCATAATGTTGTTGCATTTACATGTACAGATGCAGCGTTGTCCTCCCACCCGCTGAGCTCTGGTCTTTCTTGAAGACAGGTGTGGTGTCAAACACTTCCAAAACATCAAGAGGCAGAAAAATGCTCTGCTCTGCTCTGCCCCACCAAACTGCTCATTTTCATACATTTAAATAATTACAGTTTATTGTCGAATACATTTTCATAATTCTGCCCTCATAGCTTTCACGCTCCCATTTAGGAGAGCAGACCGGCCGTGCTGTTGGGAAGCGGACGTGCCTGAGACTACCAATGAGAACCCTGCCTCCATGCTGCTGGAGCAGTGGGACCATTCGCTGTCTTGGGGATACCAGACATTATGGGGATTATCAGTGTGGCATAGTGAAAAAGAGGAGTTGCAGGTTCAAACCATGGGGAACGCAGCAATATTGTGCCCCTAAGTAAGGCCTTTAACTTGAGACATGTCAGTAAACATTACAGTACATGTCTGATGAATATGCAATGCTGTATGCAATATGTAATAAATAATCATTGATACGGTGGATCCCATGGCACAGTGCCTCTGGGTAACAAGGTTTATGTCTCAATTTTGCAGTGCATTGTGGGTCATTTAGCACTGTGGGTAACAGTTCCAGAAAGGAATGCTTTTGCTAGTGCCATTTAGCAATGCGATGCCTTTCATTTAAGCTCTGAGCACATTGTCCCCCAACTTCCAAAGCAGGTACTACGCACAGCGAATTTACAGCGGACAGAGTAGAGAAATAAACTCACAGCGTTATCTGAAGGTGTGTTTCATAGGATGCATTGTGGGTGAGTGAGTGAGGGGTGTGGCCAATCACCTCCCTTCCCCAGCCACTGGGGTGGGGCAGGTGTCGGCACATGTGGCGGTCCCAATCGTGAACCCCAAAATCTGCATTCCCTGGTCACCCGCCAATAGCAGTCCTTGCCGAGCTGCCAAGCCCCAGAAATGACTGGAGGTCAGAGGTGAGAGTGACCTGGTCGGGGGAGAGAAAGAGCAGGGACAGAAGATCTAGGGGTTCCACTGAAAATGAGTGCCCCCTGATTCGATCACTGGTGAAACTCATCTTCTCTTCTCTTAATGTACTCTTTCCTCACACTCCAGTCAAGGCAAGCATTTGCGAGATAAGATCATGTTTGGGTCCAGGAAAAAAAGGAGGGAGGGAAGGAGGGAGTGGGAATCAATTTGGTTGCATGGCTGCCTGAGTGCACATTGAAGCAGGAGAGCATTGTGTTCACTTATTGCAGTCCCAACAGGCAGCGGACTGTTGGTAGGATATTATGCAAACGATTCTGGTTAAATTTGCTCCATCTTTGCATTAATGAACTGGAATTATTCCTGTTCAGTGCCCACATGCCCCAGAGAAATCACTCTGTCTCTTTCTCTCTCCTCTCTATCTTTTATTCTCTTCTCCTTCTTTGTATCTCTCTCCTCTCTCTCCTCTCTCATTTCTAAATTCCCCTCCTTACCTGTTTCTCTCTCTCTCTCTCACACACACAGACACACACACACAAGCTTTACAGGGAAGCAATCATGTGCAGACAACTGATGTGTCATTTTTCACCCAGTGTAATTCAGAACTCACTTGGAGAGAAATGACATCAAATAAATAATATATGTGAAAGGCAAACCCTACGAAAAAATATATGTATATATATAAATATATATTTTTTTCCTGAGGAAGGAGAGAGCAAGAGTAACAAATTTGGACACATACGTGTAACTGCCCAAATAATGTTAACACTTGCGTAAGGGTTATGGCAACTCTGTTATGGTGTGGGGTGCATTTTCCTGGCATGGATTCGGTCCACTTAATAACTTAGAGGGCAATTAATTGCCAGTAAATACAAAGCCATTCTGAGTGATCACCTTCATCATATGGTGAAGCATTTCTATCCTGATGGGAGTGGCGTGTTCCATGATGACACAGTGCACAAGTGGCCATTGAATGGTTTGACTGGTTTGATATGTCATGACTGTCTCAGTCACCAGATTGAGATCTCAACTCAGTTGAACAATTATGGGAGATTCTGGAGCGGCACCTGAGGCAACGTTTTCCACTACAATCAACAAAACAGCAAATTATGGAATTCTTCATGGAAGAATGGTGTTGCATCCCTCCAATAGAGTTCCAGACACTTG
The DNA here is from genome assembly GCA_029706075.1 of Aldrovandia affinis. Taxonomy (NCBI): domain Eukaryota; kingdom Metazoa; phylum Chordata; class Actinopteri; order Notacanthiformes; family Halosauridae; genus Aldrovandia; species Aldrovandia affinis. Next base: position 2,504,630 of record JAINUG010000100.1, read on the forward strand.
CAGAATCGATGTCAAGGCACATTGAAGCTGATCTGGTGGCTTGAGGTAACCCAATTCCCTATTAAGATACTTTATGTTGGTGTTTCTTTATTTGAGCAGTTACTTGTAGACATATCACCAAGGAGAAAAATGAGCCGTTTAGATCAAACAGAGATTTCTCCGGAGCCATTTGTTCCAGCAAACTCCATTACGCTAATTGTGGTCAGACTGATTAAGCCATCAGGAAACAGAGTTCTTGTTTCTCAAGCTGGGTTTATGTGCGTTTCCCCCATTGATCGTGCGATGCAGTACACCAGGGGTAATTAATACCCAATCCCCCATGCTGCTCAAAGCCTTTGGGAACAGCGCTTCCTCGTATATAGCGGTGGGTATTTACTGCATTTACCATCCAACATCCGCTGCACATCCTTGTTAGCATCCCTCAGCAATAATGCTCAGCTTTTTATTCAGTTATTATTTTTTTGAGCACCGATAACTGTAACAATATGTCCAACTTTCTAATATTATTCCAGCTCTCCTAATGCTTAGTGTTGTATTCCCTGGTTGAGCTGTTCATTTTGGTTTATTCTTTGTTTGTTTTTTCCCCCTCTGGATGGTGCTGGAATGTAGATGGAGATATAGGAAGGGCTTGTCGCGGGATGGACCCTCCTCCTGATTGGTCCTGCCAGGATACCCTTTGAGTAACGGGTTATTGCGCAGACGCGGGTAGCTGTGGGTCAGAGTTTGTGCAGTTTGCACACTTCTGTGGATGTCAAAAGGCAGGTCACCTGTAGTGACGGGTGAATGAGGTATCATGACACGAAAAATGGGTGGAGCTACCAGTACCTCACTGGTTTGAACCAATCATTGTGTTTTGTCGTGAAGAGCAAAACCTTTTGATTGGTTCAAACAAGTCAGTGATTCACAGCTCATTTCCAATCAGCACCCATTTTTGGGTCATGACATCCTATTTTTTGGGTCCCATCCCTTGGTACAGCCTCATTGGTCCAGCGAGCTCTGGCCACCACCACCACAGGCCCACGGAAAAACTGCGCAGGTCTCATTGGCTTATATTTCCCTCTGTCACTGCTTTCAACGGAGGGGCCCAACTCTGTCCTCTTGGCTGGAAGCGGCTGTGAGATTGCTGACCTCCAGGGGTGGCTTCCTCCAGGTGCCGGTCTCCTCTCAAACACAGAGGAAAACACCACACCAACACCATGCGGATTTAGGGCCTCTTTTGTATTCCACAGAAACCGCTGAATGCAGTGCCTTCAAAACAATCTGTGCCAGCACACAAAAACAAAAACAAACAAAGCAAAAACAACAAAACAAACTAAGCTGAAAGTCATTCCAATTAGTGTCAATGGATCCATATTAATTACAAAGTAGCCAATTATGCATGATTTGCTTCTGGCTCACTTTAAAAAAGAGGGCACACAGCTCTCTGCTTTAACTCGTTGATTTGTAAAGATGTCTCATTCGACAGCAGAAGTGCTTTGCGCTTTGCCATGGTTACCTGAGTGTGTTGATCGTGACATTTTTGGGGACCGAAAGACAGATTGACTTCAAAATATGTGTGGATGTTGTCCATCTGAATCTCTGTCCATCTGTTAATCGTGCCAATGTCAGGATAAAATCATTATGCTAAACATAGACTTTTATGAACCCAATCATTTCAGGGTGGTCTGTTTTTCTCTGCCATTGGAGCTAAATTGTGACTGCAGGCTGGATGGAACAGGATTCATAGAACCCTCTGGATTGTCCACCCCAACCCCCCGTCCCCGTCCCCCCCCGTCCCGTGTTTAATTCAGTGTTTTGCTCTGGTGACTAAATTGTGGAGTCTCTTTAATTAAACAGCATAGAATCCTTTCATCTGTGAAAGTGCTTTCATGCTTTCTGCTGAGTGGTCATGCAGTGGTGGTCTTGAGATTTTCATCCTCCTCTTTAATCACTCTCACTTTCATTAGAGGATGGCCTGAGACCACGGCTTCAGCAGAGAGAGCAGAACACACTGACTCTCCTTCTCGCTGCATCCCTAAGGAATTAATCTTCTTTCGTTATTTCTCTCATGCTTTCTCTCCATCCCTAAAAACAGGAACTACTCTCATCTCCTCTCCTCTCTTTCTCTCTCTGTCCCACCATCCCTAATGACTGGGACTTCTCTCTCTCTCTTTCTCTCTCTCTCTCTCTCTCTCTCTGTTTATCAATCATCTCATCATCTCTCTTTCTCTATTCCTGGAACACTGGAACTCCTCTCCTCTACTGTCCTTCTCTCTTCCTATATCTCTCCATGTCTACAGACTGGAACTCCTGTCCTCTCCTCTCCTTTTCTCTATCACTAAAGACTGGAACTCCTCTCCTCTCCTCTTCTTCTCTCACTCTCCATCCCTAAAGACTGGAGCTCCTCTCCTCTCCTTCTCTCTGTCAGCTCTGAAGTAGAGGGTGTGTTTGGGAGTGGATAGGCTGTGGTTATCTTACTTTACTTCTGTTTCCCTGTTTATCTAACTGATTTTAATCGTTTCAGCGGTGGTGTATTTGTTTGAACTTTGATGCTGGAGAAATGAAACTTGGGCATTTCAGAAGGGGTTGTTCAAATTGTGTCTCAATCCATAAAGGCGCACAACCATGGGGATAATCATTCATCAAGATGGGGAGTTCTCTGACTCCTTGGTTCTCTGATATTACCGCTAGGCAAATGGGAGATGGTATGTTTCGCTCCTTCGAAGAGATAAGTGAATATCTTGATCATACGAAAGAGAAAGCTGTTAATGTTTTAGAATCATTTCCAGACAGGAAACTTTTTGCGTTTAAATGTCCTCTCTAGTCTGTTTTGTCTTTTAAAAACACTGTACAACTGTTCCACTGCTTTCATTGTGTTCAGTTTTCCCCTATGGCGACTCTATGCGTGGGCTCTCTTAACAATAATGCTGCCAGAGACGGGGTAAAGAGAGGCTTACTGTCAGGTTGCTAAAAAGAGAAAGTTAAATGTGTTTTCTTCTGCAAGAGACTCGTAGTGACACAGAAAATTAAGAAGATTGGAAGCTTGTATGAGATGGGGAATGTTTTCTGAGACATGGGTTCAATTTTCTTTTCATCTGGTTTAGAGTATTATCAAAGGAGGAAGTTGTGAAAGGACGTTTGTTAACAATACAAGTTAAAATAAAGGGAGTTTCCTTTGATTGTATTCAAATTATATCCAGGTCTACTTCTATGCTAAGTTTGAGCCTTTTTGGGAAACATGGAAGGGGGAAAACTACACTATGGTGGGAGGTAGGTCGAGTGCAGATAAGGATTTTTTGTCAACAGTACACAGCATACAGTACTGCTCAAATGAGAAGGGCTGTAAGTGAGCTGGAAAGGGACATTGCTAGGATAAAGGGTGAACGTGTGAATAAATATAATGCTGGGCTGGAACACGCTGTAAAGGAGAGGAAGAAGGACCTGGGAAGTATTTTAAATGAGAGCGTTAAGGGTGTACTGGTCAGAGCTAGATCCGTCGCCATAAATTAAGGGGATGTTCCAAGTGCTTTCTTTTTCAATCTGACCTTGGGAAAATCCAGGATGTGGCAATGTGCTGTTACACAGAGCTTTTGAAGTCAGAGGAGTTTGATAACCAACAGATCACTGTTCTCCATAGAGACCTTCCAAAGCTCACCCCAGAGATAAAGGCAGAGTTGGACACTATACACAGTCTGCAGGAGCTGACTGAGGCTGTCGGACAAAAGTCTCCCGGCCACGCTCTGGGTATTGATGGACTGCCTGCAGACTTCTATAGAGGACTTTTATGTGGTAGTGATGGAGTGTTTGAGCAGTCGTGAGCTGCCCCAAAGCTCTTGCTGGGCAGGGATTACACTCCTACCGAGAAAAGGGGACTTGTGTTTGTTTGAAAATTGGTGACCACTAGCTCTGCTTACATATTTTATGTTACTCTCAGAAATATTTGCTAATAGACTAAAAATGCATTTGGTGCATAAAAACCAGTCCTTATACATTCTGGACCATTATATCCAAGATCACTTGTTTTTGATCAGGGAGGTTGTGGACTTTTGATCATGTGGATCATTGCTACCTAATGAGAACTTTAACCACATAATGTTACTGGCCCACCACTGGGCCGTCTCCATTACATGGCATGTTCGCCTTTAAATATCATGGTTTAAATGGTACCGAAAATATGTGTTATATGCACAGATTGGGTGGAATCTCGTCATTTCAACAATGTGTGCCAATTCACGTCAACTGCGATGTCGCAAAACAAATCCTGTCCCGATTCAAAGCAGGGTACTCTCAGAGAATACCTTCTCCTTACCTTGGTCATGCCACACTTGGATCATGCCACAGTTGGAGACCACCAGTGACACCACTCACTAACAAGACATGCACAAAAATCCACAGGTATATCATGAAATGTGACTTATTTATTGCTTTTCAAACATGAGATTCTACATAAGAAAACTATAAAAGCCTACTTTATTGTATGTTTGATCTTCAGTCCTTTGGGATGTGTTCTCACATGCACAGTGCCATAAACTACAATGTGTTTCGTTTCAAATTATACTAAATTATCCTAAATGAGCTATGTATTTGGGTATGGCCATCCAAAATTATTGAGCTATAAGGGGAACTGTTTGGGAACATTTGGTTTCCCAGGTGGGTTTGCTGTACTCTAAGGTCACATGTTTGGTTAAAGTTGCAAGGGGGCTCAGTAGGCTAATAAATGTACAGAGGACCCTTTGTCAGGTCTGCTGTATAGTTTGGCCATTGAATCCTTGTTGTGTCAGATACGAAGCAGACTGAGGGGTCTCATGGTTCCAGGGTCACTATGCGATGTGTCCCAGTGGTAGTGGAGGACCAGAAGGACCTGCATATTTTAGGAGACTGTATCCAGGCCTATGATAGGGCCTCATCAGCCAGAGTACATTTGGATAACAGTGAGGCTTTGTGGCTCTGTGGGATAAACCTATGGCTTATAGGTCTCCTCATAAGCTTTCATGGAATTCTGTTTTGGAGGCAGGACTGAAAGTGTTGGGGATACATTAAAGGACAACACAGTATACACTGAAAACTGGGAGAGTGTGCTCACAAAAGTCTGAATGTTTAAGTGGAAGTGACTCTTCTCTCAGGTTTCTTTTAGGGGGAGGATGCTGATTGAGTGAGAATAATTCAAAAGTCCCTGGTGCAGTTTTTTGGTCAGGGCAGCACTGGCTCAGGGTAGCGATGCTGTGTTTTATATGGCAGGAGGGAGGGCAAAGACTCATCGATTTGTAACGGCTTTCGGGTGCATCACAGAGGCTCCTGTACCACACAAACGTGAGCTGGAGGGAGGTCGTTTGTGTTCTGCTGAGGAAAACAGGTTGTTCCGAGTTACTAATGAACTTGTTACTAATGAACCTGGAGGAAGTAGACACCAGGGGCCTTACAGTTTTCTACCCCTCTGTTATGAAGGCATAGACAGAAACTTTCTATATGCAACAAAAGAGTCTGTGGCCCTAGGAGGAGCTACTATTTCATAACCCACAACTGAAACCGCCTCATCTGATCCTGGCCCGCTTACGGAGACATTTTTTAAGGGCGGAGCTGACTAAGCTGGCTCATCTGAAGAGTATGGATGGCTGTGGTCGGAGAGATGCAGAGGACACATTACTGCACATTCTGCGTGGCTGGTGGAGAGGATGGTGACAGGGGTGAGGGTGGCCCTGCCCGTCACACATGGGGAGCATATAGATGCTGTTTCTCCTCAACCCAAATGTCCTGGTTTCCTCTCTGCCTATGTACGTACAAGCAGTGGCATGAGTAGGAAGGTTGACTTCTGACATTCAAGACCCCAGTTTGGGGTATTTTGAAAGTGCTATAAAGAAGGGCTTATATAAAGGTTGGCACCTTCATGTGCTGAGGGTGGTAAAGGCTGGGAAATGGCAGGAGGTGGGTTTTAATGGGTTTTAAGGAGGGGCTTCTGCCCCTTCCTTTAGCCATAATTCTACCATTCAGTGACTCCCACGCAATGGCTGCCCATACCATAACAGATCAACTAACATGCTTAACAGTTGGGAACAGGCAAAAGCTTCCTTTGGCTTTATTCAAATAACAGATGTAGGAAAAAGGTAACATCAGGTCATTTTTCTTCCACTGCTCAGAAGTCCTGTTTTTTTCCTCATTACACCAGGTTATGCATTTCTGTGCATTGGCCTTAGTTACAAGCAGTTTCCGAATAGCAAGCGAGACAAATAATTGAATAATCCATTGGTGAGGAGTCACAAACATTGTTAATTGTCCCCTTAATTGTGCCTCACATTGTAATGTTATTTCTTCACATCCCGTTAGAGAATATAAATGACAATGAGACGTTTAATTGAGTAAATTGAATCATTATTTAGAATACACTACACTTTTAACATAAATGCTCCTGTTAACTGAATAGCGCACTAGCTTTGAAAAATGTGCAGTAAAGCCTAGCAAACAACCTTCAGTTCAGTGAAAATTTCAGTGCTTTTTCATGAGCATTAAACAGCCTGATCTCTACAGATCAGAATAATGGATATTTAGTTAATATCCTTTCAATTTAGTTTTGTAGAACGAAGAGTGGGCTATCCACTAAATTCAGATAATCTATAGACATAAGCAAATGCTAAACATGTTGTGATGTAAAGACAAATGCTATCCCAAAATAAAATTGTCAGTATTGATTATTCAGCTAACTTGCCTGATTGATAATCAAGGAATGTAAACAGAAACAGGTTGAGAGTAATCATGGATTTGAAGGTATGCAGTTCATCCTCCATTTTAAGCTGAAAAATCACTACTAATATAGAATATATATCTGCGAAAGTTTCAATTGGGAAATCAATGCACGTACTTGTAGCTTATTGTGGGTAATTGCAATCATTGGCAGTACCGCAGAAAGCAAAGGAAATGAGAACACTTTTCTTTAGTTCTATCTGAAAGAATTTGCATTTGAATTTGATCATCAACCCTGCCTTTGCCCTGAAGCACTGCAGAATTGAGCTATGCTGTTGTGACTAACACCATCTTGCCATTTTAACGATAGGCCCTAGAGGCCTTTATTATTGCCTTTTTGGAGGACTTTATTACCCTTACAGAATGTTTTATTTGTCTTCTTAATCTCTTCATTGTCATGGCCTCTATTCCCCCAGCTACCTAATCAATATCACTGCCTGCTACCATTCTTATTCCTCTGTTTAGTAAATGATCGCAACTCCCCCAGCACTCTGTCCAAACAAGGCAACTGAGGTAAGGCTGCATCTTTCTCTGCCTGGTCTCCTGAACAGTCCCTGATTGGGTGGAACATGAATAATGGTCAAGGACATTAGTCACAATTAGCTTAGTCATGGATGGCGGCTGTGATGACTGGTTGAATCACAAATAAAGTAAGTGTTGATTTGATGAGTCATGAATTTGTGTAGTACTGGTTGACCGATTCATTGATGGGGCATATGTGGGGTGTGGGCAGAGGGAGGTTTATTGACTGAACAATGGATAGAGGCAATTCTGATGGGTGAGCCCATGTTGATTGGAGATGTCATGGATGGGGCAGGCATTGATTGGTTGAGCTCGATTAGAGTGTGACCGACAGCTCAAATTAGGCCCATTGTCTCTGGAATGCAGCCCCTGCTATCCTGTCAGGGGAATCCAGTCCTCCGACAGAGTGTGATCCATTCTTAATTATGTCAGTTTGTGTGCGTATCGAGTGTGCAATGCCACAAATTGTTCTGAATTTTTTAGAATGTGTTATGTCACATTCTGTGCCTTAACCAACATGCACAATGGTCCGGAATCAGACCATGACCATGCAGGTGATGACCGTGGCCAAGATTCCCATGGGGCAGGGAGAGTTGAGGCCAGCAGTGGTCTTCCTGCACTATCGGTGTCCCCTGTTTAACTGGTGAACCACAGAGTAAAGAGTGCACATTTCAGAGGAGGAGGTGTGCGCTGATGTGTGCCATCCCAATTGGACAAAGGAGGACATCACAGTGATGGGACTATCCCTGTCACAAGTCCAGATCAGGAGAATAATAAATTATATGGAAAATAAAAAGGCATTTCAAAATTTGCTAAAATCTTGTGCCTCGAAGTGAACATTTATTCAGACATATGTAATATACTTTAGAGTAATCTAAAATGAAAGTGTAGTTTGCTGTGGATCACCTGATCACCTGGCAGTAGTCCCTCTCAGTGTGGTTCTACCATCCCAAATCCCCCCCCCCCCACACACTCTCCACTCCACCCCTCGGCTCCAGACAAGGACAGTGAATAGGTAAACTGTGTGCATTACTAACTGGATATGAAGACAAACATAAAGACGAATGACCTTTTCATCATCATTGTGGAAAACACTGCTCGCCTTTGTGTCAGGTCCAATTCCCAGCTGCCTGGCTACAGCTTCAGATTCATAACGTAAGGTGTCAGCCTCTGGGATGTCTGAACCTAAATCAGCAGGTAAATGTCTGTCAGTGGACATTATTTTAGCCACATCTCACCTCTCACATCACACCACACTCTAATACCCTACTGTATTTCTCTCTCTCTCTCTCTCCCTCCCTCTCTCTCTGTCTCTCTCTCTCTCTTATCTTGCAAAAGTAGCTGAATACAGAAACCCCAGCATATTGAGTTCCACAGCGTACCAGAAATCATCCACTTTCATTTGATATATGACAAATAAAGAAAACAGACAACAAATTAAACAGTGAAACAAAAAATCATCTAATGTGGAATTCACTATTTATCGTTTGTCTTTTGTTCATTTCTTGTTCAAGCATTTCTTTTTAAATTGGAAGGCTATTTTCTCACAACGGTTAGAAATGCAGTATGTGAAATGATTGGCAGGGGGCCTGATTAAGAGCTGGCAGGCTTTCTGGTCCCCGTGAGTAACGCTGACGCATGGTGGTTTCATGATAGATGCCAGCCTGGGTCCGGGAGTGAGCACGACCACGGCAGAAACAAACACAAACAAACACAACTTCTGCATACTGTGGATAACTTGAGTGGGAATGGCTTGATTCTCAGGATTAAATTGTTGGAGTGGGGATAATGAGTGATAATGTTGTCACGCACAGACTGTAAAACTAAAATATATTAATGATGCAGTTAACTGCAGTTGGAGTATTTAAATATGCTGCATTAAAATACCATACGATCGACGATAGTTTAGTTTACTGATTTTAATAAGTGGACTCAACCGCAAAAAAATATATTACAGCCCAAAGTCTACCATGAGTGTTCTCTGAGAGCATGGCAGGAAGTGTAGTGTCTGCGAGAGGAGAGTATGTATCTACAGGAAGTGTAGTGTCTGCGAGAGGAGAGTATGAATTTACAGGAAGTGTAGTGTCTGCGAGAGGAGAGTATCTATTTACAGGAAGTGTAGTGTCTGCGAGAGGAGAGTATGTATTTACAGGAAGTGTAGTGACTGTGAGGAGAGTATGTATTTACAGGAAGTGTAGTGACTGTGAGAAGTGTGTATTTACAGGAAGTGTAGTGTCTGTGAGAGGAGAGTATGTATTTACAGGAAGTGTAATGTCTGCGAGAGGAGAGTATCTATTTGCAGGACGTTTAGTGCCTGTGAGAGGAGAGTGTGAATTTACAGGAAGTGTAGTGTGTGTGTGTCTCTCCGACCAAGGAGCCATCCAAAATCTGTGTGCTCTCTCTATCTCCCTCCAGGATTTCTCCTTCCCTCCCTCCTTTCCTCTATCTTGTAATTGCAGATTGTTCACAAGTCTTTCCCCAGGACATAGATTAATCTTAACAAATGTAATTTTGTTTGAAGTGGTCAAGGGCACAGTCATACAACACTATTATGACACTAGTGAACCAAGACCTTGAGTACATAAATAATATCCAGTTGCAAAGTGACAATATCTCATGCCATAATAGTTTTTTTTATGAAAGCTGATGTGAAGGTCATAAGTGTAACAGTAGAGTTTTGTGACACTTGTCATAAGATACCTCAATATATACGTCATACAACTTGGAAATGCATACAGCAAGTTTCAAAAAGGTGAAGGCACTTGGGTAAATGAGGCAGACAAAGAATATTGAAAGGAGGTGTTTCCACACAGGTGTTTTTCCTGAGTTAATTAAGCATTAACATCCCAGCATGCTCAGGGTCATGTACAAAAATTATTGACAGGCCTGGTTGCCTAGAAGTATGGTTGCTTATAATTATATAATTATATAATAAGATGAGACCTTTTGTGGCACTTTTGGCAGTGATGAAGACTGCTCAACTTGCTGATGTTTCATGAGGAACAGTGTCTAAGGTGATGTTGCCATTGAGAGAAAGACATCATCAACAAAGGGCAGCTGTGGTCAGAAGCACATTATTTCGAGATCCAAGGCTAAACAGGAGAGCAACTGAACTCAATTAACTGCAAATTTCAATCTAGGGTGTGAGCAGACAGTTTCATCATGAATGGCCCAGTGAGAACTCCACAGAGCAGGATACCATATTCATATCATATTTGTGTTATATCTGTCATGCCAACTGTCAAACTTTCTCATGACCGGTGGCATGTTATGTTATAACAAATGTCCTGAAGCATTATGAAGCGCTTATCACATGGTAATGCAGACATTATAAGAAGAGTTAAATAAAGTGTTGCTGGATTTTGTTTGTATGATCATTTGTAATATTATTTTGCAATATCAATATGTCTATGTTAATCTCACATTGTTCTTTATCCCTCTTCTACCCTCCCTCTCTTTCTCTCTATCCATCCCCCCATCCATATTCATTTCCTTCCTCCCTTCCCTCTCTCCGTTACGCTTTCACTCCCCCCAAGTGTCCCGACGGACTGCGGCCAATGAAAGATGGCTCAGGTTGCTATGACTACTCAAAGGGCACGGACTGTTCAGATGGGTTCAATGGGGGCTGTGAGCAGCTGTGTCTCCAGCAGCTGGTTCCCCTCCCGGACGAGCCCACCTCCAGCAATGTGCTCATGTATTGTGGGTGAGTGCTCCCCTAACAGCACCCTGATCATCTTCTTCCTCCTCTTATCTGTCAGGGACATACCATGTGAACAGGGGCAGCTCAGCAACTCTAACTCTAACTATACATCTTAGACAGAATCTACAACACATATAGCCAGTACAAATGGTCCCATAGGCCCCATATTGGCCACATGTCAATTTTATCAGTGGGCCAATGGGAGTCTCAGATAGTCACATGTCCAATCATTTTAGGTGTACACAGTTGTGTAGCAATGCTGGTAACTGACAAGCAGTAGACGTAACACCTGTCCCCAATAAAAATAATTAATATTTTGCTATAATCTTTTTTTTCTTTCATTTCTACTAATTTTTATACACATAATTCTTATGTCTGTCTATTTAATACACTTCTGTCAGCTCTGTTGCATGTATGAATAAATCCCACCCTTCTATAGCTCTTCAAACACCATCTAAACAATTGCATATTTATGTTTAACCACTGTAATAACACTGATGTCATTATCGCATAATTATTATTATATACCATTAAAAATATTATAAAGGAATTATTAAAATTATAGTATCATAACCGACATTGGGTGTCATTACAGCATTATTAAGCTGCTACGGATGTGATTCGTATTTCCTATAATATTCATTCATTTTCATTTATATACACTTTTATACCCACAATTCTTAAATAATACATTTCTTTTGGTTTTCACTATGTATGATAGTTTTATTGTACAGTGTGATTAGACACTGTTGGGGAAATGTAGTGCGCCATTATTGGACCAACATTGGCTGCTGAAAGATTAGTAATAGCTGGTTGCACAACCAGCACTCCAAAGATCAGACCATCATATCCACTAATATCCAACATCTGACCAACTAGGTCACTTTTACAGGGTATTATTATTATTATTATTATTATTATTATTATTATTATTATATGACATTAGTGTATAATATTACAAGGTCCACTCATGCGTCCAGTCTTTCCTTTCCTTTATAATTATAATTAAAATACAAATGTAATCATGCAGTTATGTCAGATGAACTATAATTAATTAAAAGTTTTGTTTGATCACTTTGTTAAGTTACTTTGTAAATACATGTGTAAATAAACTGCACAAGGTGAAGCAATGAAATCCAAATGCATTAAACAACAAATAGAGAAATATTTGTGTCTTTAAATCAAAGTAGATTGAGATATTAGTCTACATTTTAATGAAAAAAAACTGTGGGATCAACCTTGCTCTGGCAAGCTGTATGAGCAAAGTTCATGTAAAGTTAATAAATGGTTCCACTGGTATGAAATGACCATTAAATTCATTTAAAAAAAGATTTAATAGCACAAGCACAAAGCCACAATGCTGAAAGCAGCACAACGGGAATAACAGATGATGTTCTGTTCAAAGTATATATTATATTTTTTCCAAAAGATAATACACTTATCGTACAACCAAAAATATTACATAGCAGAAATAACACTGTAATATACAGTATATATACGTATATATATACAGACTGACTTCAGACTGACTTCAGACTGACTGACTTCACAGGAATAAGTGAAGATTAATCTGGAAAGGTTTGTTTTGGTTTGACTTAATTGCGTACAAGCTCAAAATGATGCTTGATTGAATCCTGGCCACGGTGAAACACAATTTGCTTTATTATTCATAAAAATGTTTTTTTACCCCCTTCTATGCTTGTTTTTTTTCTGTCACTCTTCTGAGAGAGAGATTTCACCAGGGAAATTATCACTGCTTTGCAATTTCAAAAGAATATGATTATCAGCACAGCTCCTTATCCAGCACAGATTCCTGATTACTCTTAGAAGCGGAGTCCTGATTACTCTTAGCAACAGAATTCTGTCAAAACCCCAATCAGACCCCTGCTGTGAAATATCTGCCCTACATCTCAAAAATAATACAGCAAGTCCGCTTGGAAAATCACCAAAGATAAATGTTTCCTATAAACCGTCTCCTCCAATTTGCCTCCTGCGAATATGACAGCCCTTCCCTGTCCCTAGATTGACTGCATCTTTTGTATCAGAGCAAACTGACAAGGACCAATACATTTGCATTCACTAAAAGATTACACTCGTTCTTTTCCGAATAAAAACAGGCCCGTTTGTTTTCTGTATAAAATATTCCAAGCATGTGATAACTGTCTTACCCCATCTTCTCTGTCTCCATCTCTTCTGGTTCCTCCCTCTCTCCCGTACCTGAGTGTGTGTGTGTGTGTGTGTGTGTGTGTGTGTGTGTGTGTGTGTTTGTACACTGTTGAAATAACCTAACTAATATTGTTGGACTCTCTCAGGTATGTGGAGGATTGCAGGTTGTAGGTGTGTGAGACTCAGGTGTGTTCTTTATCTCAGGTGTGTAGAGGAGTACAGGTTGTGTGTGAGATTCAGGTGTCTTTTCTCTCTCAGGTGTGTAGAGGTGTACAGGTTGAAGGTGTGTGTTGTGAGACTCAGCTGTCTTTGCTCTCTCGTGTGTGTGTATGAGTACAGGTTGTGTGTGTGTGTGTGTGTGCGTTAGAGAGAAAGAGAGACTCAGGTGATGGAGTACAGGTAGCAGATATGAATGAGACTCAGCTATGTCCTTTGTCTCTCAGGTGTGTGGAGGAGTACAGGTTGGCTCCAGATGGTCGGGCGTGTGTGTTACAATCAGAGACATGTGAAGGTTCTGCCTGTCAGAGACCGGATTCCCGCTTCAATGACACCCTCTTCGGAGAGATGCTCCATGGGTACAACAACAAGTCCCAGCAGGTGCACCTGGGCCAGGTGTTCCAGATGACGTTCAGGTGAGTGTTGTCTCTCTGGTCAATTATCCGTCACATGGCTGGCACACAGACCTGCAGTGTTTGATGAGTTAGAACACTGCTTCATGGTGAAAACTATTCAGTTTAGCGTGATTTGTTTTTCATACATTTTTAAAGCAAATTGAGTTGTGTACACTCATGTCTGTCAAAATATCGAAGGCGTGGTCGATTCTGAAATAATTCTGAAACACGTAAAGTTGTTATTTAGCCTTACAAAGGGAACCAATCAAGCGTATGTTTTAACACGACATGGGACGCATCTCAAATTGCATACATGCATTATATGTAGTTTGTATATCAAGTACGGAAGTAAACGGTCATGTGATCAAGTCTGTTCCAAACTCAAGTGTGCAACTTGGCAAGTACACAAATAATTTACTGGAAGTTCCCTTGGTGTACTTGGGAGGACATAAAATAGTGTGCATGGATGCAGACTTTTATATACTTACCATTCCCAGTAGTCATTGCAGTTTCTGCACTAAAGGCGAAGAAGAAGTGGATTTTTTTAATTTATTCAGCAAGAAAATGGAAGGTAACAGGACAAGGCAGGAGGGCTATTTCTGTATTTTTATAGTTTCATGCAATTAGTCAACATTATTCATGATTAAATATTTAGCTATGCACAACATATGAATATGAACGTAGCTAGCTAGTGATTTAATGTTATTTTTGTCACAAATTTTTTAACTAGCATGCTAACTGTACTTGGATCGTGACACTTGTTGGCTTCAGTCAATAACATTTGCAAGAACCCAGTGCATTTTGTTGTAAATATCATTGACTTTATTGTTGACATTGGGTGACAGAGTCATTAACAACAAATGGTGACATACAGAGTAATCTTTGAAGCGAATTAAATATTATTGCTATGTAGGCTACTCAAGTAATATGAACAAAGCTACTTTGCAACTTGTAAACTATTTTAGCCCAACTTAAAATGAAAAACTTTACTGTAACATCAACAAAGCACTTGAAAACATACCTTTGCTGGGTTAGCTAAGCGAACTAAGTTAGATATAAATAAAACGCATCAATGGCATAAAACGAACATATGTTACTGACTGGAGATGGCTTATCGTTAGCCACGAAAACCACGTATAATCACATCTTAACCTGAAAATACATATAAGTATTGTTTTTCCTGTTTACTTTTTATGTTAATCAATACCATGAACCTTTCACCACACCACCATATAATAAGCTCACGGGGCAACTTGCACCTACGCTGTTTCTTCAATGCAACCTGCGCCGGATGTAGTTCTTGCCAAGGTCAGAAGAGTGGTGATGGCTAAGTAGAAGTAAGTTTCAAATGTAACAGATTTTAAGTGCTCTGCATTCTTGCTCTCGGTAGTGCATTCTTTCGAGTGGACTTGGAAGTGCCTTCTTACGAGTACACAAGAATGCAGGACATTGCAAGTATGCAATTTGGGACACAGCCATGGGCTTTGAACCCCAGTCCTCATTATTTGTGCATAAGCAGAGCAAGAGATATGATTGGCCAGATCTCTAGCTAAAGAGGATGATGTCACTTCCTCTATTGTACACTGACATGCTCCTATAAATTATGCACAGTATGAGTGAAGGGTGAGAAACTGGGACTGATATTTCAGCCCTCCACATAGTGTGCAATACATCACTGTTAGCCACAGGGAACAGGGCCTAGTGACTCTCACACATGACTCACTTAAGGTGGTCGTATTGGTGTCGGAGTGATTTCTGGGGCAGTGGATTGAAAATTGTATGCGATTTACTGGTGATTTACCACCAGGAGCTGCAGGGGCCTGGAGACTGCCTTTGTAGCATGTACAAAGCTACAAATATATGGCTTTGATCTGACTCTGACAGATCTCAGATCAGCCGAAGGCAGATCCACAGTACTCTACATTTCCTGTTTCTCCTCCTCCGACTGCTGCACCGAGCCATTTGAAAATGAATTTTACGGCCATTGTTCTGAGCAGATTCCGGTAAGCACACGGCTTAGTGTTAAATGCCTATTTTATCCCCTCTCATTGCCTTTACACATCTCTCCTAATTCCACTGCAATAAAGAGACCCCCTTGAGGGGATTTAAAAGAGGACTGAATGTTTTACTTTGTAGTGGGTGTACCAGGGTGACAGAGTCTGTAATGTGGGACAGGATGGAGATACAGTGAATTCTCAGTCAGGTTCACTTGGACTTTTATGTCATGTAATATGTTGTATTGCTTCTAGCGTAAGACCTCTCTCCTTTGAATCTCTGATCTATGAATTTTGGTTTATGGTTTAAAAAGATTTTTTATTCTTTATTTAATTTGTTTCTGATTTATTTCCAGTTTTTCTCCCAATTTGCCAATTTTTCTCTGCCGCTCGTCTCTACGAGGCAAGCTAATTCTCCGAGGGCAGCGAACTCCGCTTCCTTCGAGACGGAATTCGCCAACCCACACTCTGGAGACTCCCTTTACGTGCTTCACGGCGGACCTGAGCCGGCTCAACCTCCCCACTCTCCCTGTGGCGGACAGCCAAATGCCGCCCCTGATCGGGGCTGACAACCAGGGCCAGTCTGGACTGCATCCCTGACAGGCAGTGCACACCGTATTGGACCAGCCAAAATACGGTGTGTTAGACCGCTACGCTATCCGCCGCCCCTAAAAATAATTTTACATACTTGAATATATGTACCTGCCAGGTGGATGGAGGAAGGCGATCAAAAGTGTTCCAATAGGCCAACAGATGTTTTATTCCCCCTTGTTAGGGTAGTCCAAAAAAGCACACAATAGAAACAAATCAGGTAGAAAACCAAAACCAAAATCAAAACAACCAAAAGTCTCCTTGTCAGGCTTAGGTAGGTTGTGCCTTTATAGATAACCCAATGAAGGTAATAGACAACACCTGAGCTGATTGCTGCTCAGCCACAGGTGAGCATGCCTGTGTGTGAGGCCACTGCTGTCCCTGTAGGTTCCCAGACTGTGGGAGGGATAATAATGTAATTGAATATTATGAATTAATTATTGATATATACCTAATGATCAATTATGACCCTATCAGGTTCCCAGACTGTGGGAGGGATAGGTTTAATGTAAGTGAATACACCAGGTGAATTAATTATTGATATTCAACCAATGAGGGAACAATTATGAACATTCATATATTATTAGTCATTTTCCACTCAACAATTTCACACTCCTGTCAAACCTTTCTATGGGTTGAGGTACTGACATCGGATTGATGTGACTCTGACGTTCCTACAACGCTTGTTTCTAGACTGAATGCACTGTGCACAGTCAAAGTTTTGAAAAACACATCTGCCTAATCCCTCATTACAAAATTAAGAGATTATAACTGTGTATCAGAACTAGATATTTGGTGAAAATGTATAGCCCTTGAACAGTTGATCATTTGGATTCTTCCACAAAGAATGGTGATGAGAAATACCACCATTTAAGAAAAAGAATGTGAAATATTTTCTAAAGGGCATACCTGAAAGGACATTAATTCAGAAACATGAGCCAGGAGGTGTTCTCTAACAGAGGGTAGCCCCAGATCACTCTGCTGTTGTCTCACTGCTGATAATAACTTGTTCAGTAATAAAGACGAATGATGTCTGCAGGCTAAGGTTTTCATCACAAGAAAGAATGAGACATTCTCTGTCTGCTTCCACACCTAACGATTTCACACAAGCTGTGATTGATTTACCCGATGACATTAGCCCAATGGACGGGTAATTCTCATTAATATTTCAGCAACTGCGATTGTTACTTGTTGGCGTGGAAGCGTTTGTGTACACAGGAGAGGGATTGCACTTCTTCCTTAAAACAGGAGAGCCATGCACTGTTCTGTACAAGAGAAAATATACAGTAGGAAAAAATACATATTTAAACTTATTTAGCCAACATCACTGTGTGATGTCACAGATTAGGCAGGGGGTTGGTTGCTGTGAGTGACAGTGAGTGAATATTTTTATACCAACAGTGAGTGAGTCAATGAAGGAATATGTAAGTCAGTGAGTGTGTCAGTGAGTGTGCGTGTTTGTGTGTGTGAGTGTGTGTGTGTAGGTTCCTGAATATATGTGTGTCTCTATGTCCCCTACAGGTCTGTGAGTATGAGTGTGTGTGTAGTTTCATGGGTATGTTTGTGTGTTTGTATGGACCCTGCAGATCTCTAAGTGTGTGTGCATATGTGTGTATGTGTGTGTGTGTGTGTGTGTGTGTATCTCTGAGTGTGTGTGTTTTCCCAGCAGCAGCCCCAAGGTGGGTGGAGTGACGATGGCCATCCATCAGATGAGACATCTCTTTCCATCCCTGTCACTAAATGCCCCCTTGAGAGAGAGAGAAAGAGAGAGAGAGAGAGAGAGAGAGAGAGAGATGATGGCAAGAGAAAGAAAGAGAGAGAGAGTGAAAGAGAGCGAGGGAGAGAGAAAGAGCTCATCTCTAACTGTGGCCACTCAATCACATACACTCTCCTGTTAAAAGAAGACCAAAAGGAGTAAAAAAGGACAGGTGCCAGAATGGCAGGAGAGTCCAAATAACCCAGCCACTTTGGCAGTTCTGGGAGAGCATGCCTTCCTGGAGGTGTGTTTCTGCAATGATCTAAATGGATTATAGTAGCAATGTTTGGTAGGGGAGTTGCATTGGCTGAATATCAATGAGGAAGTTTCTAACATAGGGGTGGGGCACAAGATAACCTGAATCACTCCAGTGAATTTCTAGCTGTGTAAAGGAGTAAGGGTGACAGTATTGTACCATGGGAGAAGGGGACTGCGAAACAGCTCCTAATGGCTTAGATACCCTGGTTTAAGTAAAGTGCATGTCAAAGTTAAGGACAAATGTTGATCGAATCCAGTGTCATAATAAAAATATTATGAACAGCGGTAATAATTTGATTGTAAGAAAAGGATGGTGAAGATGAAGGAGTTGGATAAGTCTGTCAGTGAACCGCTGGAATAGGGAAAGAGATAACGGAGACCCACAAAGGTACTGCAGGTTACATCGACCGCCTGCAGGTGTGTGGATCTTCAGTATCATTAGCTTTCACGCTAACGCCATGCACTTGGCCGGGGAGAACGCGGGCCTTGCAGACGAGTGAGAGCACAGAGGACTGGGGTAATGTCCCGTGCAGCTCAGACAGGAGCGCAAATGAGAGAAAGCAATTAAGAGGAGGGGAGGTGAAGAGAAATAAAAGTTTAGCCCTGAAGCTGTCCCCCCCTCGCTCCCTCCCTCCCTCCCATGAATATGCACTGCATTGGCGCACCTCTGAGAGCTCCCAGCTGCACATCTGTTCCCCCCACCTTGTCAGCTAATGAGAAACAGAGGGAACAGTGAGCCCTGAATTGAGTTGCTACAGCTACCCACTCCCCCTCCAAAAAGAGCTTTCTTCAAGAAGTCCATTTTAAGTTGTACTTTTTTTTGTACTTTTTGTGCTACCTTCACATTTCACAGAACATGATTTTCACTGGATTGGGTCTTGAAGATTACAGTCCAAGTGAATCTAGCTGAGTCCAGTTTAGCCCATTACATCCATCCCAGTCCAGGTCCATCTCTTGACTTATACTGTTTTGTTCTCATTGGTGGAGATGATTCTATGGGTGGCAGTGGGATGTGATGATTAAGGATTTATCCAAGTCAAAGGTTGCAGGTTCATACCCCAGATGGGCCACTGCCATTGTACCATTGAGCAAAGGTACTTAGTCTAAATTAAATGTATAAACAGATGCATAGAGGAATAGTTTATTAAAAAATGGGTTTATAAAAGTCTGGATTAGGGTGGTTGTTAAACAAATAAATAAAATGAATAAAGTCACATGGTATAAGTTCCCAAAGTCACAGGCCGTTGGACACATACCTGCAGTCTCATGTGATCCTCTGTAAATTGACCTGTGAGGGGCTTAAATGGATCTCTGTGGTAAATGGATCTGTGTGGGGCCTGAATGGATCTCTGCGGTAAATGGATCTGTGAGGGGCCTGAAATGATCTATGTGGATCTGTGAGGGGCTTGAATGGATCTCTGTGGTAAATGGATCTCTGAGGGGCCTGAATGGATCTCTGTGGATCTGTGAGGGGCCTGAATGGATCTCTGTGGCCCTCCCTCTTTCCCTGCCACCTGCTGGGCTTGCTTATTGGATTTACTTAGAAACGTGTTTGTCAGATACCTTTGTCTTCTTTAAATTTTATTACACAGTTTATTATCTTTATTAATTATTATTTTCAGTGTAAAATCAATTCCAGGCACCAGGGGCGGCGATTGGCTGTCCGCCCCAGGGAGGGGGGAGGGAAGCCGACAGGACGTTCGCTGCGCACAGGAGTGGCCCTGCAGTACCGGGTTATGGTCGACGGCCTGGCAAGTGCCGTCTTGGAGGAGACGATGCAGGACTCACATTACTAGGGAACTCACATTAAATTGGGAGAAAATGGGGAAAATTGAAAAAAATATGAAAAAATATGCGGGTGTAATTGGCTACAAAATCTGAAAAGAATCTGAAAAAAATATTTAAAAAATACAGGCCCATTTAATTACTATGCAGGAATAAAAAAGAATTGTAAATGAGTTGCTTTGCTGCCAGGCAGTATGAGCCTCTCTAAGCCTTCTGACCCCCTCCCCTCCCTGAGAGTAGCAGGTCTACCTCTCCGATTGAGAGGGTGATTTAGATGTAGGCAAACTCTTAAAGGTACAGCTGGGCCATGCTAATTGTGGGATATTTAGCAAATGCTAGCATGGTTAGCATTGGACAGAGCCTTTGTTTCTTTTGGCTGGCATCTTCAATCATCACCAGAAGGTGGGCGTTCACAGGTTTGAAGCCCCCCCCATCCCCCCATCCCCCACCCATCTAAAACACAGAACCATGGGGCCAGAAAGCAAAAGCGTTGGCTCTTTCAGCCCTCTGTGGCACCTGCCATAATAACCGTCCAGGGGTGTACCTAAGGGCTGAGCTTCCAGGCCCGATTCGGGAACTGTCAAGATATTCTGACCAGAAGGGGAGTGAACTGGCGTATCGGCGCCTCGCTGTACCCTGGCCGCATCGCCTGGCATGGCATGTTTATTTACCCAGATTGGCACATTATTTACCCAGCCCGGCATGGCGATTTACTCAGCTCAGTGGGTAAATAACCGATTGTCATGCTCTTCACATAGATGGCCATGTTTCACAAACCCTCAGCCAAAACCATTTCAGATAATCTCCCAATATTATTCCCACTGTCCGCATGAAGCTTTAGAATTTGCAGCTGATAAAGGGTTTACTGTTACTGGCTGTCCGCCCCAGGGAGGAGGGAGGGAAGCCAACAGGACGTTTGCTACGCACAAGAGTGGCTCTATAGTACTGGGTTGTGTCTCGGAGGAGACGTTACTTCACCTTCGTCACTACCAGTCGCTGAGCTACGGCAGCGAACTCACATTGCGAGGGGGCGATTGACTTAAAAATAGCAGGTGAGGGCTGGCGGATGGCCCAGCGGTCTAGTGCACCGCGCTTTGGAGCGGTGTGCGCTGCCCGTCAGAGATGCGGATCGAAACCCGCGTTTCTACCAGAATGGCCCTGGTCGTCAGCCCGATCGGAGGCGGCATTTGGCTGTCCGCCTCCGGGGGGGGGAGGGAGAGCCGGCACGAGTCCGCCGAGGAGAAGGTTAATGGAGTCCGTGGAAGATCTCCGTCTCGAAGAAGGCGGGGGAAATAGGTCCAGGAATACGAATCTCGTTCCCGGAGGACGGGGGACTCGTGAGGGTGGGGAATTGAAAATAAAATAGAGGGTATAATTGGCTACTAAATTGGGAGAAAAATGGGGGAAAAATCAGAAATAAATGTATAAAAAAAAAAATAGCAGGTGTAATTGGGTACCAAATTGGCAGAAAACGGGATAAGATCAGAAACAACAACAACAACAACAAAAAAGGCATCAGTTTGTCACCAGAATGGTAACAGGAAGGTTGCAGGTTTTAATGCCAGGGGTTAAAATGCTGTTTCATGTTTGAGCGAAGTGGTCAACCTTAACTGCGATTAAGTCTAGAAGCATGGAAGTTGCCCTGCAATTAGTAAAGAATGTGATGTAACTTTCTGTCCTTGCTGGTATGAATGAGTTGTAAGCATGAATCTGTAACATCTGTTAAAGCGTGTTCCCCTAAAAGACCTCCCCCTCTCATTGGTGATTATAATAAAGAGACCGCAGAAACACACCCCATTCATCTGTAAACACTGTTCCCCCAGTTAAGTAAATTCCACTTGTATGGAGGAAGGTAAGAGAAGGGACCTGTCTCACAGGCCCTGTAGGGCCTTTAGACCTGTGGCGGCAATAAACACTCAATAAACACAGAGCTGAGCTGCCAGTGAAAAGGGTGTGCAGAAGGCAAGCATCATGCAAGTTAGAGAGCTTTGCTCTTTTACCCTTTAAGGTTATCTTTATGAACATTCTTGTTATTGTTATTAGCAGTTGTAGTAGTGATAGTAGTAGCTGTAGTTGTAGTTGTAGTGGTAGTAGTAGCAAATAATTATTTCATCATTTAATACTATTTAATATTAGCTCATGTTACTACAACTATTATTAATTATGAACATTAACAACAACAACAACAATAATTGGTTGTTTGCAGTGTACCCTTATTTCCTAGAATGTAGTATCGTATCATATTAAGGTGGTTTAACAAAGCTACTGTACAAATGCGAGTTTAGGTGCCCATGGAAAATGTTAGGAAAACATGATTGCAGTGTGCAAGTGGAAGAAAATCTTCCGCTAGTCCCGTCACACGTTTATGTATTGTCGGTCTGTGTGCATGCTCCGGAACAGCCGAATTAAAGGAGCACGCCGTTGCAAAACCAGATCATGGGAAAGATTTCATATTTGATGCTTGCTACCTATTTTTAAAATCCTGAAACATTTGTGAATGCAATCATTAAAACACATACATTTATTAACCTACATAAACCAGACAATGGCTTAAAAATTACATTCGCTTGTTAAACTTTCTTATAAATAAACAGTGTTACACAATGCAATGTTGCCTGGTCATATTTCCCTGCTGTCTGACGGAAATGCTGTCTGACTCAATCGCCACTCATGTAAATGTTGTTATTATTATATGTATGTAATTATAGTGTCATTATTTCCATCAGAATTGCCACATGAAATGGATTATTGGATAATTACCCATGGCCAGTATGAATTATAGCAATTAATGTGAGTGGATACATCAGGTAACCAGTAAATAAAAGTGACCGAACAGCTGTAATTAATAAGAACAATATAACGTTGATTTATCATTCTTGCTGCCTGGACCTGTCAGGAGGCTGTTGAGGATCATGCTGTGACAAGCACATGCACTGCATAAAGCTTTATAGAGCATGGCAATGATGGCATGCTCATTAAAGGAATTTTTCATCCCAAACCAGGATCATTTTATTATTTGGAATCAATGGACTAAACAATAAGCTACTGAGCAATGGTAATTTGATAAATCATTAACCTAATTAATGTTTCAAACTCTTAAATGGCAATGTTGTCATTAAAATTAAATAATTCAAGTACATTTTGAAGTAGTGTAACACCGCTGCAATTAACCCACAGCTAATTTGGATTAATAATGCAAATAAATTAATATTTGGATTTAGATTAATTTGAATAAAAATTGAATATAAAATCATGTGAATTATTCAAATAAATAAATTTAAGAATATAAAATAAAATCAAGATTAATTATGTTCTGTTTTTGCCAATGCTATAGTTTTTAAGATACCAATTTAATACTTTTAAATTTAAACTCGAAAAGTTTGGGGGTTTTTAAAGATGTTTTCCCAGGTTTTCTCCCAAATTGGTGGCCAATTGTACCCTCTATTAACCCCCCCACAAGCCTGCCACCTGTAGCTATGGTATCAGCTACTAATCTGGTACCGGTTGTAGCAGGAAAAGCTTCCACCGAGACGGAACTCGTTCTGCATTGACCGTCATTCTGATATAGCCAGAGTACAGTAGTGTATTATAAGCAGGATAAGTGTATCCGCTCCTTCCTGTTGTTGACAGCTGGATTTTCCAAATCTTTTCGACCCTGTCCTGTGAGAACATATCCTTAACGGTGTATGATATTGTTACATTACCGGTAAGCAAGGATTTTGATAATGTTGATATTGGAAATTTCCAATAATTTAAAAGATCTGACAGCATTGTTGAGATGTGAACACCGGTGGGTGCAGCACAGACTATGTATGATGTGAAACAGGCGTAATGTTAGCTTCAGACCCTGCTACAGGTGGCGTTTGAATCACACTGAGGTTGGGATCAAAAGGAGACTAGACCAACAAGCTGGTGAGCACTTTGAAATCAGGACTGAGGTAGTTTGGTCTTGAATAAAGAAAATATTTTAATAAAACTTTTGTTAGTCTTCAACTAGTGGTAGGCTACTCTGCAATCAACCTAATAATAATAGTAATAGCTGGACATTTCCATTCCAACCCTGCTGATATGGCTCAATCCAAATAGGTCTTCCATCAGATCACAGGTTTTTCTCTCCTGGTAGTCTCCTGGCTTTGGAAGGAAAGTTTACTTTACCCATATTTTAGAGCTTAAATCCTGAAAATTCCCCAAAATATCTGCCTCAGCGTGAACCTAAAGCCTGTGTCTGAGGAGTCCGATGGGATGCCGTCGCTGGCTATGAGAAGGGGGTTTTGTGTGGTCTCACATGCTTTTGAGTGGATCTCACATTCTTTCACACAGTTTTTTTCCACGGCCTTCCAGTTTTGCTGATGGAGTTAGAAGCCCATAGCTCTTTCAATACCAAACTTCATTTGATTGGTTCATACGATTCAGTGATTGACAGCACGTGGTAGCTCCGCCCATTATGGGGTTATTGAATCCTCCTTCTGTCCCATCACTGATTTGTAAATGCTAGCAAAGAGCCGCGGTAACAAATCACTTCATTATGATTATAAATAGGGGCAAACAGAAACAGCCGTGATGGGCGCAGTGACTTTTTCTCCTCATTAGAATGTTCTGCTTGTTGTGTGTTGTGTGCCTACTGTTGTTATGCGCCAATGAGAAACTGCCTGCCGGGCAACAAACAGGAGATATTCAGCGGTGAACACTGTGATTATATCACACACACCGGCCCTTCTCATAGGCTGCTGTGTGTGATCTGTGAGAGAGACTGAACCACCAGCCATGTCGGAAACCAACTTTCAGATGGAAGGACTTGAGGAAGTGTTCTTTTAATTACCGCTCTGAATGAATCTAAATGCGTCGGATTAATGGTTAATGATCATGTGCTTAGCAATTGAGTTCTAATGGTATTAGTTGCAATGCTGTTTGAAGAGCCTTCTTCAAACACTGGTACAGCTATTATATTCATATCCATTTTTTTTAAGGAGCCAATATTTTTGTACAACTGGCATCAAAGGCATTATATTAATCATATCGCACTCTTGAGTTCTGAGATGTGACTGATCATGCGAATGTCACCCCCCTGCAGTTTGAACAAGAATGCAATTAATTCCCTTAGCAGGTGACCTTGGTCTTTAGCTGCGCAAGCTAATTGTGTGTCTTGTGAGCAGTGTGGGCAGTCATCCCTGTTACATGAAAATACACTGGAAACAAAGAGAGTTATTATCTAACCTACGGTCCTCCTTAAAAAAAATCAGGAGAGAGCAACTGTGGAAACCTGAGGCCTCCCCAAGGTGTCCCAAGGGATCCTCTGCAAATGTCCCTTTTAAGGATATTTAGTTTATATTTCATTTTTTTATCAATGAACATATTTTTGACTTTCAGTTCAAATATATTGTACCTTATCTGGTTTACATGTTCCTGGTGATATTGTGTTCATGATCTATTCCATTAAATAGCCACTGCACCGCAGCCTGTAGTGGGTGCTGGATAAAGATCTTAACTACTATCCAGCTTGTTCAATTGGGGGTCCTCAGATAGAGGCTGCGTCCAGCTGCGCAGGTGCTGTGCATGATCTGCGCAGATTCACTCGTGTTTTATCTTCTGGAACGCGGATTGGCTAGTATCATGGAATGGGCTGACCCCTCCCCCCCCTCCTGTATGTGTTTAAGGATGTTGGAGAACTCATCCGCTGAGTATTATTCCATAGCGAGGTCGCTGAGCTGAGAGACGGATAAATCAAGGGGATCAATGTTCGTTCTGACGATTTCTGTCCGCAGCTAATGCAGTGACCACAGCCAAGGCCTTGCAAACTTCCACTCCCAGCTCCACAACTGCCAAGAGTCATTATTCTTAGTCTTCACAAAATACTGCTGCATGCTTTTATTGACTTATTTATTCATTATCATATTTTTAAATCCATTAATATATATCTATCTATCTATGTATGTGTATGTGTGTGTGTGTGTGTGTGTGTGTGTGTGTGTGTGTGTGTGTGTGTGTGTGTGTGTGTGTGTGTGTGTGTGTGTTTGTGTGTTTGTGTGTTTGTGTGTGTTTGTGTGTACATATTTTTTCTTCACAATTTTTACCATGATAATGAACACCAAATGATGATCTGGATCAACAGTGCTCTCTAATGTTCTAAAGGAGCACTGCACCCCAGAGTACCGTTAAGTAGCATGACAATATCAAAGTAGAGGTATACAGTGTAAAAGCAACTTTTCAAAGTTAGTCTGTGTTGTTACAGTGGCTTAAAGGCTTTCTGAAGAAACAACCTGTCACTCATCAACAACTTGGTGAATAACTGTGTTTTTTCTACTTCACAGTGCAGAGAGTTTGTATTTATTCAGTGTACAGCATTCTTTTTTAGTACAAAACACACCTCATAACTGATTTAGCTGTAATAGAGGTGACAATCTTTGTACCGTGTTGGTGTACAGCTTTTATAAAAATATAAAAAAGGGCAATGTTTCACTTTTTCTATTGGTAGGGTCATTCCAGGAGAAGTCATCGAATTTCATGGTGAAAAAAAATCTTGTCGGGGGTTTTCACTGCTGTTAAACTCAGAAAAGGGTATTTTTTGGTCCGAGGACAGCACAAGTTTAACACTCCTGGCCAAGCAATGTTGTGTCAATGAGCCATTGTATCAATGGCCATGTCAGCACAGTTCAGGGTTTGACATCATCAAATCCATGTTTTTTTCCATGTTCAACTGCATCTGCATCTGTAAGAGGAGGTAAGGCCCGCAGAACAGGAAAGTAACTTAACCGTGAGCCACTGAGCCCTTCCATCCTCTGTCATGGTCAACTGGTATTATCTGGCTAATGTTAGCAAACAAGGTTTCTAAGCTAAAATATGCCTAAACTAGCTAGCTAGATTAATTTACTAATTAGCTACTACTTAACTAATGTTTGCTAGCTATTAGTAGATGTTGCCTTACTCAATTTAATGAATAATACGAACGCGGTCAATATCTCAACAAAAATGAACGCGTTTGTATACTACAAATCTGCTAATACTCATGATCTGAGTCAAATACCAAAGTCATCTCAGTCACTCTCACTGATTTCATAGTATCAACTGCGTAATATCAGAAAAGTAGGGACTCAAATATTTAATTGACAGTGCTATTGTTTAATCCACTGTACCTGTCGTTTTTAGGGTGGTATGATTGGGCTAAACCTCTGCCTCCCCTCACATGACTTTTCATGGTTAAATGGCTTTAGTGGGCAAAGAAAAAAAAAAAACAGGAGCTTCTAGTCTTTGATACATGCATATTGCAAATGGCAACCTCCTCAGAGGCAAGTTCAAGATTGCCTCTGATATTGACCTTTCAGCCAACAGAGGTCACTGAATGTAATGAACAATAATGATCCCTTTGCTTTGATGTGTTTGTCATTATTTCATTCATTTGAAAGATTGCTCTCATTTTTCATTAGGAGCTTGTTAAAAAGGCAGTGAGAGAGAGAGAGTATACCCCTGTCTGACTGTACAGAAGAAGACTGTAATTCCCTCTTCTGTACTGTCGGGCAACTGGGAATTAAATAAAAATATTGATTTCTGAATCCAGTAGCCGAACATCCTCGTTAAAGCCCAGCACTCATTTGAAAACAAATGGTATTACATTACTATTACGTACAAATGGTGTTAAAACCCTTCGCTTATCCTACATGTAAAATATATTCGATTTAAATCAATATTTGAAAAGTAATCCTCTCATGATGAATTTCTGGTGACACCACACATTGGAATGTCTGGGTTTCCGAGAGACTGTTTGTTTTATATAGAGATGGTGACACACACACACGCACACGCACATGCACACACACACACACCACACACACATTCCACCTGGTACCGCTGTAACTCCACCCAGTACTGCTGTAACTCCACCCAGTACCTCTGTAACTCCACCCAGTACCCTGTAACTCCACCCAGTACCTCTGTAACTCCACCCAGTACCCCTGTAACTCCACCCAGTACCTCTGTAACTCCACCCAGTACCGCTGTTTCTCCACCCGGTACCGCTGTTACTCCACCTGGTACCGCTGTAACTCTACCCAATACCGCTGTTACTCCACCCGGAGGGAGGAACACAGTATCACTGTAACTCCACTCAACGAGAAAAGTGTGGTATCTGCTTTGAGAGGGTCCTTCGAAGCCTTGAATAAAAGGATCAAATTCTGTGAACAACCTTGGGAAAGGAAGCTGGTGCTCTGAAACTTGTTCTAATTCAGTCTCTGCTTCATCCTGGCTCCCAAACAGCGCTCCTGTTGTTCTTGGAAAGACAGCTACGTGTGCGGCGTTTGGTTTCTTAGCTCCCGGAAGCACACTTTAGTCCCGTGGAAATTATGCAACCACACCACCACAGTGACTACACTGTGAATGACCCGTTGCAACACAGCACACTGTCTGACTGTGTCACAGAGATACAGCATGTTTTTCTTTTATTGTACACTGCCCGTCCCCAAAAAAAAGTCACAAACTCGAATATTGAATTGGACCGCCTTTAGCTTTGATTACGGCACACATTCGCCATGGCATCGTTTCAATAAGCTTCTGCAATGTCACAACATAATTTTTCACCACGATCTTGTATTGATGATGGGAGAGTCGGACCGCTGCGCAAAGTCTTCTCCAGCACATCCCAAAGATTCTCAATGGGGCTAAGGTCTGGACTCTGTGGTGGCCAATCCATGTCTGAAAATGATGTCTCATGCTCCCTGAACCACTCTTTCACAATTTGAGCCCGATGAATCGTGGCATTGTCATCTTGGAATATGCCCGTGACATCAGGGAAGAAAAAATCCATTGATGGAAAAACCTGGTCATTCAGTATATTCAGGTAGTCAGCTGACCTCATTCTTTGGGCACATAACGTTGCTGAACCTAGACCTGACCAACTGCAGCAACTGCGGCACTAGGCATGATGGGTGCATCACTTCATCCGCCTCTCTTCTTACCCTGATGCGCCCATCACTCTGGAACAGGGTAAATCTGGACTCATTAGACCACATGACCTTCTTCCATTGCTCCAGAGTCCAATCTTTATGTTCCCTAGCAAATTGAAGACTTTTTTCTGATTAGCCTCACTGACAAGTGGTTTTCTTAAGGCTACACAGCTGTTTAGTCCTAATCCCTTGAGTTCCCTTCGCATTGTGCATGTGGAAATGCTCTTACTTTCACTATTAAACATAGCGGTGAGTTCTACTGTTGATTTTTTAAGATATAATTTCACCAAACGTTTAAGTGATCGCCGATCACGATCATTCAAGATTCTTTTCCGACCACATTTCTTCCTCGAAGATGATGGTTCACCACTATCCTTCCAGGTTTTAATAATGCGTTGGACAGTTCTTAACCCAATTTTAGTAGTTTCAGCAATCTCCTTAGTTGTTTTCTTTGCTTGATGCAGGCCAATAATTTGACCCTTCTGAAACAGATTAACATATTTTCCACGACCACAGGATATGTCTTCCGACATGGTTGTTTTAAGAAATGAGAAGCTACTCACTGCATCAGTTAGGGTTAAATAACTTGTTGCCAGCTAAAACATATGAATCACTGCAGTAATTATCCAATGGGACTACCTATTTGCTTAGTTAAATCCAGGTGGTGGCTTTTTTTTTGGCCAGGCAGTGTATTTGCATGTGCAGCCTTTAAGAGAGACACTGCATCAGCATGCACATTGCTGTCATTGCATGCTCCATGTGTAGTTGTAGTATTATGCGCAGGTAGTGAACAAAACAATAGACAGCACCTTGGTAAATTAGGGACAACAAGTATTATGTAAAGATAAGGCTACCACACATGTGTGGTCCATCCATTATTTAGAAAAAGAACATCCCAGCATCATGTATAAAAATGGTGGATAGGCCTGGTTGCCTATAATCATGGCTAGCATGACTGCAAGAGGAGACCCTAGTGTATATGAAAGAGAGTTGATTGTTGTGGCGCATTTTGCGGGAGCTTCAATGACCAAGACAGCTTAACTTGCTGATGTTTCACAAGCAAAGGTGTCAAAGGTGATGTCATTATGGAACCTCCCCCCTTCCCCCAGGGAAAGACATCATCTGAAAAGGGGTGGGCAGAAGCACATCGATCAGATTCTGATGTCCATGCATTAGTTGACCGTCCATTTCAACCTGGAGCCACCAATGTAAATAACAGGGTTTTTGTCCTTGTGTTGTGTATTACTGGACCATTCATTTGTTTGTGGTAGCCCTGGTAAAAACAATACATATAATAGTACCAAGTTACAAGTGCAAACCTTCAGGTAACAACATTGGTCCTTAACCATGCCTGTGGATCGATCTGTTAAAGCAAGCATTATTCTGAATCTGAATCTACTAACCAGGGAATAATGTAGGTGTTGTGCTATTAATCTCTATGATGGCATCTGCTCTAGCTGTGATTATTCTTGCCATTTTAAATGCATTTTGTCGCTCTGGATAAGAGCATTTCTGTGAAATGCCTAAAATGTAAATGTAAGTGCAAAATGTAAAAATGTCATTCGTAAACATAGCAGATATTAATTATTTTAATTGCATTCATTCAGCTCATTCACATCACAATCCCATTACAACATACAGGTAACTGCCCAAATAAAGGAAACACTTGAGTAATTGAGGTATATAAAGTGTATTGAAAGCTGGTGCTTGCATCCACATAGGTTAAATAAACAGGTAACATCCCACCATGCTTAGGGTCATGTATAGGTTGCAGTTGCCCATTGTTTTGGCTACCATGGCTAGAAGAAGGGATCTCACTGCCTTTATAGATTAGTCTTGGGGCACGTTTGGTAGGCGCTTGTGTGTGCAGGTGCTTCAGTGACAAAGGCTGCTCAGCTTGCTGATGTTTCACAAGTGACTAAGGTGATGCTGATGGCATTTGGAAAGACAGAAATGAGGGGCAACTGTGGTCAAAAACACATACTCCTCGACCGTGATGTCTGTGCATTGTCCGAGATGTCCGTGATGCAAGGCAACTCTGAATCAGTTGACTGCAGGCAGTTTGATCAAGAACTTTCAGTGCTTGTTTCCCATAGTGTTGGGTGCATTTTCCTGGCATGGTTTATGTCCACTCAACCGCTTAGAGGTCAAGGTAAACACCAATAAATGCCAAGCTATTCTGAGTGATTACCACCATCAAAAAGCACTGAACATCCTTGAACATCCACATCATCTTACTTGAACATCCCCGCTTTTTCGACTTTGTCAAATTTAACGGTCACTTAAAACATAGTTTAAAGGTTTTTTAAACAGCCTTTTAGTCAGATATATATATGTGTGTGTGTGTGTGTGTGTGTGTGTGTGTGTGTGTGTGTGTGTGTGTGTGTGTGTGTGTGTGTGTGTGTCAAAATAAATAAAAAACGACCAAAATAAAGGAAATATTTGAGTAAATCATGAAAGGTTCTGGCAGCTCCTGTTATGATGTGCGGTTCATTTTCCTGGCATGGTTTAGATCCTTTCAACCACTTAGAGGGCAAGGTAAACGTAAATAAATACAAAGCCATTCTCAGAGATCACCTTCATCCTATGGTGAAGCATCTCTATCCTGATGGGAGGAGTCTATTCCAGGATGACAATGCCCCCATTCACAGCGCACGAATAGTCACTGAATGGTTTTATGAGCATGAAAATTATATAAACCATATGCAATGGCCATCTCAGTCACCAGATCTTAACCCAATTGAACACTTATGGGAGATTCTGGAGTGGTGCTTGAGACAGCGTTTTCCACACTTTATACTCACAGACTTTATGTTGGTGCTTCCTTTATTTTGGCAGTTGCCCATATATGACATGTGGCAGTGTAGGTCCAATAACACAGCCATTGAAAACATTGCACAAAAGATATGCATAAGTTAACACTATGCATTAAATTAGAACACTGTCTAGTTGGGAGATGTAGACACAGTATAGAGCATCATTTCCATTTCATTTCTAGCATGGGACATCATCATTTCTAAAACAATTAAACTGCTGGGCATATTTTTTTTCTTTTTCTTTGAAAATATATGGTCATTTGAAATAGTGGAAGGACAGCTTCCGTTAGTTAAGCTGAAGGGTTTTCAGAAAGTCCCCCCAGGATCAGGAGTGGCTGAATCTGACCACTGATCAGTTGTCTCCATAATTCAAAGTATGTAAGTATTATCATTATTAATATGATGATACTCACGATGGTCATTATTATTATTATTATTATTATTATTATTATTATTATTATGTAAAAACTCAAAGCTGAAGGTACTGAAGAATGAGGAAGGTCACTGCAGTTTGCGAGCTGGACAGGATTAGGAGGAGGCTGCATGTTTGTATTGACCGGTGATGGCACATCACAAAATAAGCTCAAAAGCTGCCAGAAAATGTTTCAGATCTTGAACTGACCCCCTCTGGCTGCTTGAGGTGACCCATGGGGGGGATGTGTGGGCATCTTGGGGCATCGCCTCTGGGTCTACAGTAATCCACTGGAGAGGGCCGTCATGGTTACAAGGTCCCGATGGATTTCCCTATGTGATTCCCTTCCTGTCCACTTGGATTTGGCAGGGACAGGATTTGTTCAAAGTCATTTTGGTGGTGTGCAGTCATATTTTCCCTGGTCATTTACGCGTGTTCTTGTTTTTTCTTCCTTCCTTTAAGGAAAAGATTATACGTGAGGGAGGCTTGTTGAATAACATGTTGAATTTGTGATTTTGACACAAGATCAACAGGGTGTGTGTTTTGAATAAGCTTGTTATTGCGCCGAGCAATGTTTGTGTTAGACCGAGCCCATTGCCCTCTGAGAATATGCTCTTAATTGTAACATTTGAAATACGGCCAAAGAAAATGTGTGTTTTCCTACACTCTCAGTTAACCGCTGGTTCTGAATACTAATGAACTGAACCACTGGGTCACATCATAAGTGTGACCTAGCTCAATTTGAAAACCATAAAATTCTGTCGAATTCATCTTCAAACAAATAACACAGCTTCCTGAGACTGGCAGGGATACTCTGTTTTCTGTAAACAGCCAGTTGTATGTGCATAATTCTGGTTGTCAGATTTTGTTTATATATATGTGTGTGTGTGTGTATTTTTAATGCTAATTTACTTGAAGGGCCTGTTCCTGTTTGAATAATTATTTACACAATGGTTAGATATGGCTCAAAGCAAAATTGACTTTTTTGTAAACCTTAGTTAAAGAAGCTCAAGCCATTTTGAGTGCCTTTGGCCTATTTATTTATGTTTTTATTCATTTTATACAGTGTAGCATAAGACATAGGGGGCATGGGGAGGAAGAAAATTAAGAACTGAAACAAACAGAGAAAGTTTGACAAGATACAGTGAGCATTTATACACAATAACAGCAGTGATTTAAATAATAATAAGAGAAAAACGGCCGTGATGTGATAGACATTTAATGTCAAGTCACGCAGTAGTGGGTGGGGGATGATGGCCAGTTTACGCCTACGATCCTTTTCGTAGTTTATTTTTACAGTCTACATTTACAGAGCATTTGCATGTGATGCTGCAAATGACCTCTGACCTTTTACCTCTGCTGTCATTATTACATTGTTCCTGCAGTCAGAGCGATGAGCGACGATCGCGTGAGAGTGTGCCACAGTACAATGTTTATGTCTACCTGTGTACCGTTATTTTTTGTGGAAAGTAAAGACAGTACATTTTTAAATGTATGCAGGATTATCTTCGTTACCGTGCCCACCACATGCTTGAGCGGAGGTAACCAGCGCAGGGCTGCTGTTTTGCTCGCGGGGCTGCTGGTTCTGAGATCTTCTGACAGATATCTCCTGATGGCTCCAAACTCCAGATTAAAAACTGAATGGGATCAAGTCTTTTCTAGAAGAGCACCTATGCTTTGGAACAGTCTTCCAACTGAGATCAAATCTGCTAGGTCAGCGTCATCCTTTAACATCCAATCCCCTTTAACAACCCACTTTTTTAAGGCATGCATTTAATTAGGGGACTAAAATTAATGTGTTTTACGTCTTAATACATCTTTAATTATTTTATTATTATTTTCTTAATATGTTTTTACCATTCCATCAAACTTTTGTTTTTTACTGCTCTTTTTTAAATTTTTTTAAATCTCTTTTCTTTTTTGTTGTTTTACTTAATGTTAAGCCTGATTTCATTTTAGGCACTTTGTACTGTACTCTTTGAAAGGTGCTTGACAAATAAAATGTATTATTGCTTATTATAGTGTCACCCAGGGAGGGGGCGGTATGCCTTGGGAGGGGGCAGTAGTGTCAACCAGGGAGGGGCAAGAGTGTCACCCAGGGAGGGGGCAGTTATAATCAGCAGGTTTTTAGCTCAGCTGCTTGACTGTGCAGTGAAAATAAACAAAAGCTTGTCTGCACTCTCCAAAATTGATGCTATGGCGAGGAGAGGGTCTCAAAAATACAGTGTTGCCCCCTCACAAATGGGAAAAGAGAGGAAATAGAGGGATAAACATTGGTTAGAGAAGAGAAGCTGTCACGCTGGATTCAGGAAGCTGTGTTTTTTTTCCCAACACTGCCTCACCGCCTCAGAAACCGTGGGTGTCCCAGCTGATCTCACCAAAACAGAATAGGCAGTAATGTTCTGCTGTATAGTTACATGCATCACTCTGCCCTGTCAGATCTAGAACATTCTCTATGAAGCTGTGCTCTGTTAAGTGGGAACCTCTATGAAAAGTACCTAATAGGACTGAACTATAGAAAATATAATATGAATTAATAATATTAATGCTGAATTCATTAAGAATTCATGATTTACACAGCAAATTAATTTGTGAGTAGAATGCTGTACCTATGGTTTGGTTAGAATTTGCAAGGATAACTAATAGAGAAGGAATATCAGTGGAGGGAGAAGGCCAAAAAACCTCAACTGGACAAATGAGGAGCCACTATGTCCTTGACGTTTTGCCTTTCGCGGATTGAAAAGGTTCTGTGGAACAGCGAGGAATATATTAGTCTTAAAGTTTCAATAATGCGCGTTCCCAATCGGCCAAGCTAGAGACCATAAAACGAAAATGAGCACCAGAAGCCTTTATAGCTTATGTTTTGCATTCTGGAAATCGATGTGATCCTTCTGGGGGAGGGTGGGACAAACGTTGCGTAAAGTTTGATTTGAATGTTTCTTTCCTGAGAGAACAAAATGCACTTGACAGAACAACAGAACAGTGACCACGGGCAACCCGATCACTGGAGCTTCCATTGGTGCGATGCCCAATTAGCTTTCCGCATCTCAAAATGAATTGGCAATATCTCTCTGAAGTTTGAATGCATGCCATATGGCTGTTTGAAAAAGGGCCGAACGGGGGAGTTAAGACATAATTAAAGACCAAAAAATAATCCTGATTTAGCTGAAATAAGTGCATCCATCCGCAAAGGTACACTCAAATGAAAACTCATTCATCTCTTGTTGGTGAAAGAGCTCTGGCGAACAAAAGATTATTGTAATATAAGCTCTTGGGGGATTGAAACACCTGCTTTACCAGTGGTTATGGGGAATGGAAAAACTGCAGTAAATACAGTAGGTGTTCAATTCCTGGGAGATGAAGCAGAATGAACAATAAGGAGTTTCGGGCATCTAGAAAGAAATACACATGTTTGTGAAGACGGTAACATAGCACGGAATTATGCATGACACCCATGCGGCGGCCTGAGGAGGAGGGAGCGCAGTGGGAATGTTGTTGGTATTGTGCTTCAGGTACCGTTGCTTATTATCAGATTCGGTGTTTGTGCAAGGGGAAGTGGTGGAGAGAAGAATCGCACATCACGCAGGATGGAAAGTGTTATATTTGCAGAGTTCACAGAGAGGGCTGAGCATTTCTCAAAGTTTTTTTTTCCCCTCTCAACAACAAAAGTACAGTACAAGCTATTTCCTTAAATAATCTCTCTCTCTCTCTGTCCCTCTCTTTCATCTTCTCTGTTCATACAGTAGTCGTCACCACACTGATAGTGTTTAAATGGCTTTAACGTTTTCATGTGGAATTTATCATAGGGAGAGGACTGACTAGGAGACATAGGACTGTCTCTCCTGGAAGGTAATAAAATGTGCTGCATAGACAGTGCTGACACACGCACACACACATACATGCCCGCACATGCATTCATGCATGCACACACACACACAAATACAAGTACACACAGGTACACGTGCATGTGCATATGTGCATCACACACACACACACACACACACACACACACACACACACACACACACACACACACATACACAAATACAAGTACACACAGGTACACGTGCACGTGCATATGTGCATCACACACACACACACACACACACACACACACACACACAAACACAAACACGTAAACACATATTCATACACGCACACACACACACAAGGAGCACAAGGAAGCCCTGAACGAGTGACTGGCTCTGTATAACCAGTGTGAGCCTGCATGTTTTAAGTGACTGCCTTACTGCAATCAGCAGTTGGCCACCATGTACATTTCCGAGAATGTCAAAGAAGCACTTACAGTAGATTTAATTTCTTTATTGATTACACTCAATCCAAATGTGCACGTCCCTGTTCTGACTGATTACTTTGAGAGTGAAAAACCCAGCCGTTTCTCTCCATTTGTTTTTATCAGTACAGTGTTCTGTAGAGAGTCACAGTGTGCAGGAGCATTGCTTGGCTGGCCCAGGGTGCGGGGAAGGACAGTCCACTGGAGCACGTACCGTAATCCCCTCTTTATGCCCAGGGTCCCCAACCCCCTATTAAGCAGTTCATTCATCAATTAAAAGAGTTGGTTACACTCACTTCACCTGGTTCCTTTTGCATAATTAGTTAGAATTTAACTAGAATTGTAAGGTGAAAAAAACTAAAAAACAGCAGACCCTGTAGCTCTCCAAGATCAGGGTTGATGACCCATTTCATACTGTGAGAGGCATGCAGGGAATTCAAAGGAATGCCACATGGAGAACAGGCAAACTCCAGACAGACCGAGACATATTCCAACCTGGGACCTAAGACTCGTAAGGAGTCCATGCCTGCTCTCAAACAAGTGCACAGCTGAAACACTTCCCGTGGAACATGAGCTGGAGCTCCCTCTGGTGGCCATTGTCCGCACTGGAAACATTTTGCTGCGAGGCAGTCACGAGTATTGGAGTATTGGATGTTCTTGTGACTCATGTTATTTTCTTTTCATTTGCTATGTTATTATCTGTTTCCTCTTTCCATCTGTTATGCTCTTATCTGTTTTCTTCTTTTCATCTGTTTGGGAATCTTTTGAAGACATCGGTTTGGGATGCACACCGCCAAATATTTATTTGTTTGACCAATGAAACGGGGGCAGGGTGGACAGGCAAATTTTGAACACTGGGGTACCCCCTTCTGTTTGTGATAGGTGATATTTAATGAGCACAGTGAGCCAAGACCTCCATTTAACATCCGATCCAAAGGGCAGCATCTCACACAGTACAATGTCCCCATCGCTCCACTGGGACATTTTTATTACTTGTTCCAGAACAGATTTATAGTTTGGCCTGTATGCAGAACATTTCATCATCGGCAGCAGAAACAAATTATAATCCTGCAACACTTTCTAATCTAGTTCAATCTAATTTGGCACTGTCAGCATCTGTGTGCTGCTGTGCTTGTCCTCCCGCTGTAATATCCCTGGTCCCGCCCATGACCATAGGGATTGGATGGATGGGTGTGCTATTTGTTTTTTTGTTTCTGATTTTATCCCATTTTCTCCCAATTTGGTAGCCAATTACACCCGCTATTTTCAAGTCAATCCCCACCTCGTAATATGAGTTTGTTGCCATAGCCCTGTGACCGGTAGTGACGAAGGCAAAGTATTGTCTCCTCAGAGACGGCATTCGCCAGGCCGTTGACCGTAACCCAGTACTCCAGAGCCACTCCTGTGCGCAGCGAACGTCCTGTCAGCTCACCTCCCTCCTCCCTATGGGGCACAGGCAATTGCCGCCCCCGGTGGCACTCCTGGCCAGAGCCGACTCTGGTGTGGCCAGCATTGAACGTTGTAACCACTGGACCACGCAGGAGGCTGCTGGGTGTGCTATTTTTAATTTGAATTATGCAACACACGTGGACAGCACCCCCTTCATATTCGACCTACATGTGCTGCTGATTGCTGCTAAGTTGCGTGCTAGCTGGGTAAAACAATGAGTTTAAAAAACGGACGCTGTTGGAGAGCTTCTTTGGAATGTCAAGGGAGATAAAAGGTCCAATGAAGGAGAGGATAACAGTTCAGAGCCTGAAACTGCAGAGCCAGGGGCCACGAAGAAAAAGCACTCCTCCAACAGAAAGTACAAACACATCAAATATGGCTTTGTAGCAACAGGTGATGCCCTCTATGTGTAATATATGGCGAAAAAGTCAAACTTCCAAACTTGAGTTCTTTATGCGGAAAGAGAAATGTGAGCAAGACAAGCAAAGTACGTGCTGAAAGCCATCCCATCCTATCCCAGAGAGTGGAGTTGAGTGTTTGACATGCACCTTGGCGGGGATATCAGGAGAGACTGAGGCCAAGCTGTCATTGTCTCAGCTGGTGCACGATCACATGTCTTCATTGTCTGGGGAGTTTGAGCGATTTCCCAGCTAAAGAATATATCCGCGACC
The DNA here is from genome assembly GCA_029706075.1 of Aldrovandia affinis. Classification (NCBI taxonomy): domain Eukaryota; kingdom Metazoa; phylum Chordata; class Actinopteri; order Notacanthiformes; family Halosauridae; genus Aldrovandia; species Aldrovandia affinis. The sequence goes on from JAINUG010000100.1 coordinate 2,543,302, forward strand.
CATATGCGAATGTCCCTGCTGAAATATTCATACCGACAGTGAAGGAAGAGGACCAGCTCCTCGAGATCGTGAATGATCGGGGGCTTTTTGTTCGAGGGGACCATGTCTCTGCCGGCCTTCTGGAGTCAAATCAAGGCTGAATACCCAGACCTAAGAGGATGGGCTCCCTCCCTTTTAGTCTGGTTCCTCCCAAGGTTTCTCCCTATCCAGGGAGTTTTTCCTTGCCGCTGTCGCCTCAGGCTTGCTTTTGGGGGGGTCTAGGCCTGCGTTCCCTTCTGTTAAGCGTTTTGTGACAATGCATTTGTGAAAAGCGCTATACAAATACATTTGATTTGATTTGATTTGATTTGACCTGGCTACGAAGGCCTTTTCTTTGTGAAGCTGCAACTTTCTGCAATAACTGCAGCAAAGAAAAAAATGCAGAGTGGACTGGATATAAGGAGCACACTGCGAGACACTGTCATTGACTCCCGTCGGCTTGTGACAGGGAAGCAAGTCCAGCACTCCCATTGATTGTTTGCGATGTATGTTAATATTGGAAAATGCGCTCTGTTTCATAATAGCGTTTAAAACTGTTAATTATGAATGTAGGCCTACGTATGTGTTTTAGTGGGTAACAATGTTCCCGTCATGACCACAGGGCCAGGAAATATTCTAAAGATTAAATTGGGCCGCGGTGTAAAATAATTTGGGGATCCCATATGTATTATGTATACAGTACATACAGTGAGCACCATAATTCATTGGACAGTGACACATTTTTTGTTATTTTGGTTCTGTACTCTAGCACTTTGAGTTTGAATATCGGATGAACTGTTTAGAAATGACAGCACCTTTTGTCCCCAAATTTTAAGGTACTACAAGTATTTGTTGAATTGGCTTCACAGATATGTTTCATTAGGCAGGTGTATTCATTTGTGTTGTTAGTGAATGCAGAAGAGAGCTGTTGATGTCTAGTCTTGATTCTGGACTTTGCAATTGCCTTTGGAGATTGTTGTTGGTGTGTGACAACATGAGGAAGACAGCAGTGTTGATGCAAATTAAGCTGGCCGTCATAAGGCTCAGAAATAAAAATCAATTTAATGGCAATATGTTCAACCAGGGTAGGGTGCAGGTGCCAGGCAATACCACTTAATCGCACAACAGCGCCACCTCTGGCAACCTCTGGCAATCGGGCTGTGCCAGCTGCGCAAATGGTGCAGTGCTCCAGTGCGATGACTGCGCAGCTAAGCTAATGCAGACACACATCATTGTTTCCGCCTTCCTGAATTGGTCGATGGGAATTCAGTGGCTTTCGATTGTGATTGAGTATAAAAAATTAATTAAAAAAAGGTTTCGGCCTCCCGCGTGGTCCAGTGGTTACAACGTCCGACGCTGGCCACGGAGACCGGGGTTCAATTCCCCGTCTCGCCAAGCGTCGGCTCTGGCCGGGAGCGCCACCAGGGGGCGGCGATTGGCTGTCCGCCCCAGGGAGGGGGCAGGGAAGCCACGTATACGAGTGGCCCTGTAAGTACCGGGGTTCGGTCGACGGCTCGGCGAGTGACGTCTCGGAAGAGGCATCACTTCGCATTCGTCACTACCGGTTGCAGGACTACAGCAGCGAACTCACATTACTAGGGGGGATTGACATAAAAAATAGCGGGTCTAATTGGCTACCAAATTGGGAGAAAATGGGATAAAATCAGAAACAAATTAAAAAAAAAAAAAAAAAAAAAGGTTTCAAAAGTATATTTATTTTTTAATATGCAGATGTTCTTAGTGTGGATAATGGTACATTTAATTTTAAGTTGAAATTTGTATGTATTTATTCATTTATTCCACAGATAACCTTCATCATTCCTTGGCCAATACATGGATTTCAGAGGATGTCAAAACAGTTATTTATTTATTTATTACATATTCTTCAGGTAGACAGCCTCTCCTCAACCTACTTCACTAAATCTGCATGAACCAGGTATCTACACTGGAAGGGAGTCTGCTAAAAAATATTAATATTAATGATACAAGTACTACCACTATTATTATTATTATTATTATTATTATTATTATTATTATTATTATATAATAATAATAATAGTGGTAGTAGTTGTATAATTAACATTAATCATTTTTGACAGACTCCCTTCCAGTGTAGATACTCCCTGAATCATGCAGATTAATTATCATGCAGATTTATCATTAATATTATTACCACACACATATTAACAATTGTATTGTGTCAGTAGTAATTCTTCCAGGGTTTGTTGCTGGCACTAGTGAGATGTCCTTGCTTATTGATTGAACTCAAGCGCTTGTGTTTTTCAGAGAGATGAGGAACACAAACAGGGGCTTTAGTGAGAGCGGGCAGTGAGAGACAGGGGATCAGTACAGGAGAGAGGAACAGTAGGAGCTAGGGGGGTTACGCTGTCAGACACGTGAAAATCAACCAATCACATATCACCAATCACGTCTCTTTTGCACATCCTCACAACAATCAGCTATCAATTTAAACACATTCAAATTACTTTCTCTACATTCTAATAAATATCCACACCTGCATTTTGGTTTAAGCCAATAGGAGACATTTATTTACTTCCTGTGATCTGACATTTTTATGATATAAAATTATATTATATATTTTCAAAAGTATGTTTTTTTTGTAACTTTGTAACTGATATATTTAATAATATTTGTATTTATTTATGGGTGCTCGTCATGTCTGTCATGGACCTCAACACTCATGGTGGGCAGGGATTGTTTGTAAAGCTATTTAAAAAAATGTAAAAAAGTGTTCTGGAATATACACTATATGGTCAAAAGTCAGTGGACACCCCTACTAATTATTGAGTTCAGGTGTTTCAGCCACACCCATTGCCAACAGGTGCATAAAATCCAGCACATAGTCATGCAATCTCCACAGACAAACATTTAGAATTCAGAATGGTTCGTAAAGAGCTCAGTGACTTTAAACGCGGCACTGTCATAGGATGCCACCTTTGCCACAAGTCAGTTCGTGAAATTTCTGCCCTACTAGATGTGCCCTGGTCAACTGTAAGTGCTATTATTGTGAAGTGGAAGTGCCTAGGAGCAACAACAGCTCGGCCACGAAGTTGTAGACCACGCAAACTCACAGAGCGGGTCCGACGAGTGCTGAAGCGCATAGTGCGTAAAAGTCGCCTATCATCTGCTGCATCACTCACTACAGAGTACCAAACTGCCTCTGGAAGCACCATCAGCACAAGAACTATGCGTCGGGAGCTTCATGGAATGGGTTTCCATGGCCGAGCAGCTGCACACAAGCCTCACATCACCGTGCACAATGCCAAGTGTCGACTGGAGTGGTGTAAAGCACGCCGCAACTGGACTCTGGGGCAGTGGAAACGTGTTCTTTGGAGTGATGAATCACGCTTCACTATCTGGCAGTCTGATGGACGAATCTGGGTTTGGCGGATGCCAGGAGAACGCTACCTTCCGGAATGCATAGTGCCTACTGTAAAGTTTGATGGAGGAGGGATAATGGTCTGGGGCTGTTTCTCAGGGTTTGGGATAGGCCCCTTAGTTCCAGTGAAGGGTATTCTTAATGCTACAGGATACGAAGACATCTTAGCCAATTGGGCGCTTCTAACTTTGTGGCAACAGTTTGGGGAAGGCCCTTTTCTGTTCCAGCATGAATGTGCCCCTGTGCACAAAGCGAGGTCCATAAAGATATGGTTAGACGAGTTTGATGTGGAGGAACTCGATTGGCCTGCACCGAGCCCTGACCTCAACCCCAATGAACACCTTTGGGAGGAATTAGAACGCCGATTGCGAGCCAGGCCTTCTCGTCCAACATCAGTGCATGACCTCACAGATGCTCTTTTGGCTGAATGGGCACAAATTCCCACAGACGCACTCCAAAATCTTGTGGAAAGCCTTCCCAGAAGAGTGGCAGCTGTCATAGCCGCAAAGGGGGGTCCAACTCCATATTAATGCCCATGGTTTTAGAATGGGATGTCCAACAAGCTGATATAGGTGTGATGGTCAGGTGTACACTGACTTTTGGCCATATAGTGTATATACGGTCCGATGGGGGATCCCTGGGGCACCATAAGTATACCATGTGCTCCTTCTTTTCATTACCTATGGGACACCACCAGCAAGGAACACCCTAAACATCATCACATTGGACAATGAATGTCCATATTTCACTGCACTACGGCAACATTAAAACATTTCGCTTCTAATTAAAATAAATTACATTAAAATAGAACTAGTAACTTATTTTTCAAACCAATTTCAAACCAATTGAACACTTATAGGAGATTCTGGTGTGGCGTCTGAGACAACATTTTCCACCATCATCAAAAAAAACACAAAATAATGGAATGTATTTTCGAAGAATGGTGTTGCCTTCTTCCAATAGTGTTCCATTCACTCATAGAATCTTTGCCAAGGTACATTAAAGCTCTTCTGGCAGCTCGTGGTGGCCCAATGCCCTATTAAGACACTTTATGTTGGTGTTGCCTTTATTTTGGCAGTTACCTGTATGTACAGCAGGTAGAAAAAAGAACTACTAAGTATGGTCCAATATCCCGCTAGAAACCATTAAAAACGTGTATAAGAGCATTCCATGAAGGGTTAAGGCTGTTCTGTTCTGAAATAACTGCAGCCATTTGCTTTACTGCTATATTGCTTTTATTTACTTACTGACTCTTCCTCTCTACAAAACAGTCGATCATAAATCTGAAGTTATTAAATTCAGTATGTATATCAGGCACAGCAATGAAATGGTATATTTTATTTTTGTACAGCCAGGGACCTACACAACTTCATTACACCCACATTCAAAGCTGTTGAAATTTCAGTATTGATATTTATTTTTTCTATTTTTTCTCAGCTGACAACACATTAATATAACAATTTACTGTAAGAATTCAGGTTTGGCCTTTATTGGCACAATATATCCAGACTCTATATGAACAATAATTTGTCTCAGACTCTTTGTGTGTGTGTGTGGGTGGGTGGGTGTGTGTGTGTGTGTGCGCTCATACATAATGCATACAGTATGTGTGTAGTTTCTATGTGTGTGTGTGTGTGTGTGTGTGTGTGTGTGTGTGTGCTCATGTGTAGTGCATACAGCAGTGTGTGTGTGTGTGTGTGTGTGTGTGTGTGTGTGTGTGTGTGTGTGTGTGTGTGTGAGAGAGAGAGATACAAGCCTAAATTTGGTAATCGATCCATTTCTGTGGGCACAGGGAGTAATCTCTTTATAGTGGTTCTCTGTTTCCTGTCAATTCTACAGTACAGTCGCTGTGATTGCCTCTAACACACATAGTGTGTTCATCCTGCTATGATTGCGTTTAACACGCTCCTTATTGTGGTCAGTTGCTGCAATTGTGGCGAACATGCTTTATAGTATGTTCATCTGCTGTGATTGCATCTCAAATGCTTTCTGGTGTTTTCATCAGCTGTGATAGCTTTTTAACACTCTCCTTAGAATGCTCAGTCATCGTGATTGCTTTTAACACGCTCCGTGATGTCATCAGTAACCATGATTGTGTCTAACGTGCTCTATAGCATGTTCTGCAGCTGTTATGTATGCAGCTGGGATTGTATGAATCACCTTCCGTAACAAAACACCTTTAGTAGCTGTGAATGCATCTGGCATCCTGTGTGACATGTTCAGTAGTCATAATTGTTTCTAACATGCTCTGTGCTAAAATATTTGTTCTTATTATTATATTGGCCTAATAATTGTAGTATGGTCTGCTTTCTGTGCCACAGGGACAATAACTTCATAAAGGATTTCCCCCAGCTGGCTGATGGACTGATGGTCATCCCACTGCCTGTGGAGGAACAGTGTAGGGGAGTCCTGTCCGAACCGCAGCCCAACCTGCAGCTACTTACAGGTGTGTGTGTGTGTGTGTGTGTGTGTGTGTGTGTGTGTGTGTGTGTGTGTGTGTGTGTGTGTGTGTGTGTGTGTGTGTGTGTGTGTGTGTGTGTGTGTGAGTGAGCATGTGTGTGTGTGTGTGTGTGTGTGTATGTATGTATGTGTGTGTGTGTGTGTGTGTGTGTGTGTGTGTGTGTGTGTGTTTGTATGTGTGTGTGTGTGTGTGTGTGTGTGTGTGTGTATGTACAGTATGTATGTATGTATGTGTGTGTGTGTTGAGTGAGCATGTGTGTGTGTGTGGGTGCATGTGAGTGCGTGTGTGAGTTTTGCATGCATGCTTGTGTGTGTGCTCGAGTGTGTGTTTGCCCACATGTGTGTGTGTGTGTGTGTGTGTGTGTGTGTGTGTGTGTGTGTGTGTGTGTGTGTGTGAGTGTGTGTGTGTGTGTGTGAGTGCATGTTAGTGCGTGCATTTGTGTTTTTGTGTTCACGTGCAGGAAAGGGCCATGATGGGCCAGCCTAGTCCCAGGTTACAGGGGTATAATGAGTGCAAAAGCAGTGCCCCACATTAGATTCAAAATTATACTGCAAAATTATAGTTATAATGGAGGGGGGACGTTCAGGATGGGAACATGAAAGGTTGTAATATTTCCATCTGAGGAACGATTTTAGGTTCTCACATACAAACTTGTTAATTTTCATTGCAGTTGCAAAATGTTAGTACCACTTTTGGAATTATTCTGGCTCCTTTTTTACGATTTCTGAGAAAGTATCACTAGCGGGCTAATAAAAAGTTGATTATCCAATTTATTCAAAGCAAGGCCAGCTAGCACAATGGAGAACTCAGATGATTATTGCTGAAATGGAAGGTGAGACTTTGAAGGAAAAAAGACGCATAAGTGAAACACATTGATATGCATGTCAACCAGAAAGAGGAGGCATCTATGATGTGAGCCCCAGCACTCAATCCTGGCTGGCAGTGTAGTATAATGGTTAGGGAGCTGGGCTTGTAACTCAGAGGTTGCAGGTTCAATTCCCAGGTAGGGCACTGCTGTTGTACCCTTGAGCAAGGTACTTAACCAGAATTGCTTCAGTATAATATCCAGCTGTATAAATGGATTGTATGTAAAGAAATGTAAACTGTGTAAGTCGCTCTGGATAAGAGCGTCTGCTAAATGCCTAAAATGTAATGTCAATGTAATGTCAATACAAAGAGCCAGCGGTGTAGAGGCAAAAGAACAAACCATTGTTCACATCCTGACAGCCAAGATCAACGAGAGACTAAGATGACATTAAGGGCACGGGGAAACGGAACTGTGTCATCATTGATGGTCTGAATACGTTGACTGGCAATGTTTACCTGGACGTGAAAAACCTGGTGAAATGCGCAAACGCAAGTCCGAATGCCAAATGCCAAACTTAGAAAATTGGATAAGCATTTACCTTTTGAATAATGATGGAAAACTATTTTCTCTGGTTTAAACAAGGCTGAAACAAGGGTTGCATCATGTAATTGACGAGGAACTCGAGGTTTTATGCATGGCATACAGGCACATTAGCAATACAATCTGATTGATATTAGACATGATTGACTACAATGACCTCATCTTCAAAGATAGCTCTATTATGTTCACAGATTTTTACAAAGCATTTGATACTGTTGAACATGGGTTTATGTTTCAAGCAATACCATTTCTTAAAGAAAGTCAGTAGCTTGCATCAAAGTATTTTCTGTGGTTTCAGGATTGACAATGAATATAAATAAGTATGTCTTGTTTTCACTCAAGGATTGTGATATACATGAGTTATATGGTATACCAATTAAGGATACAATGACATATCTTGATATGGGATTGTAATCTGCAAAGATGGGCGTAAATTGAATTAAAAAACATGGTTGTGAAAAGAGTATTGTGGGTGATTTGTATTCACGCATACTCTGTGTTCATCCGACAGGAGACGCCCAGTTCAATGAGGCCATGGGATATCCTATGGTGCAACAGTGGAGAGTCCGTAGTAACCTGTATAAGGTGAAGCTCAGTGCCATCACGCTCTCTGCAGGTACGGTACACCAGCAGCTCCACCAACATCTACACCCCACATACCCAACCACACACGTACACCCCACACACCGATCTAAACATCTACACCCCACATACCCAACCATACACGTACACCCCACACACCGATCTAAACATCTACACCCCACATACCCAACCATACACGTACACCCCACACACCGATCTAAACATCTACACCCCACATACCCAACCATACACGTACACCCCACACACCGATCTAAACATCTACACCCCACATACCCAACCATACACGTACACCCCACACACCGATCTAAACATCTACACCCCACATACCCAACCATACACGTACACCGGTACACCCCACAAGATCTAAACATCTACACCCCACATACCCAACCATACACGTACACCCCACACACCGATCTAAACATCTACAGTCAACACACTCACACAAACATCTACACCCCACATACCCAACCATACACGTACACCCCACACACCGATCTAAACATCTACAGTCAACACACTCACACAAACATCTACACCCAGCGCACCCACCCAAACATCTACACCAAACACACCCACCCAAACATCTACACCCCACATACCCAACCATACACGTACACCCCACACACCGATCGAAACATCTACAGTCAACACACTCACACAAACATCTACACCCCACACACCCAGCTGAACATTTACACCAAACACACTCAGCCAAATGTCTACACCCCACACACTCAGCCAAACATCTACACCCAACGCACCCACACAAACATCTACACCCAACGCACCCACCCAAACATCTACACCAAACACACCCACCCAAACATCTACACCCCACACACCCAGCTGAACATTTACACCAAACACACCCACCCAAACATCTACACCCCACACAGCCACCTCACATACTGTACATGAAGTGTGAAGTCATTAATGTAGCCAGCAACACACATGTCCACAATGTGTATGAAGTGCGTTTAGTGTGAGGGCGCTGCTTTGACACCCTGTGGTGGTTCCTCTGGCCCGTGTCTCAGGTTTCTCCAAGGTGCTGAAGGTGCTGAACGCGGAGAGCACACGGGAAGAGCTGCTGTCCTTCATACAGCAGTATGGCAGCCATTACATCTCTGAGGCTCTGTATGGCTCTGAGCTCACCTGCACCATCTACTTCCCCAGCAAGAAGGTCCAGCAGCAGCTCTGGCTCCAGTACCAGAAAGGTAACACATATAGCATGGTCAATGGTAACATATATCAGGGCTAGATGTAGCATATAGTGGCACCACAGCTACCTCACAGAAGGGCCGAAAGTGGCTACCGCATAACAGGGTCACAGGTAATGCATAGCACATAGCAAGGCCAAAGGTAACGCATATCAGGCTCACAAGTAATGTATAGCAGGGTCAAAGGTAGCACATAGTAGGGCCAAAGGTAACGCATAGCAGGGTCAAAGGTCATGGATAGCAGAGCCACAGGTAATGGCACAGATATTTATTCTATTCAATTCTACAAATCCCTGCGATGGATTGGCGACCTGTCCAGGCTGCACCATGACAGGGAATTGACCACCTGGTGAATGTATGGAGAACCTGTGGAAAATCTGTTGCATGGCAAGGCCAAATATTCTCAACAAAAAGTTTAAAAAGATATAATATATTTTACACTGAAATGTATGTCCCTGAACCCTGCCACACTTCAATGCCACTATTCTCGACCAGCGAAGTCTTCAGAAACACACAAACTCCAGTAACTAGAATATAAAGGGTGCACTCCAGAGTTTATTGAAAGTACACGCAGTGCCCACATAATTCTCCATCATACACAGCCAACAGATTTACCAACAGCTAATTATGTAACAAACTTTTTCATAAAGTCCTCGAAAATGCATTTGAATGAAGCACTTGTTCTTCCGATGGTATGTCTAGCTGAGGTGCCTCTCACGGTTCAAACCAAATCCTTACCGGTCCCATGCCGACAGTGGCTGGCAGTCCCAAAGGGGCAGCATGTACAAATGTGGGCCCTTCAAACTGGCAGCGGAAGTTGCAGCTGCAGATGGTCGTAGGAATACTTATTTTTTTTTTTTAAACGACATGTTCTTGGCAGTCTAATACAGCTCCCCATTCTGACAGTCTCCGAGACAGGATGAACACCAAGCTGTATGCTAATGTCTTTCGTGTGTTTTACTGCCCCTTACTGTTGACGGCTTTATTAACAACACGGTGCTATTGCTTTTCATGTGTTTTACCGCCCCCTGCTGTCGACGGCCATACTAGCAGTACACTCCTGTTGCGTTACATGTATTTTACTGCCCCCTGCTGTTGATGACTTTATCAGCAGCACAGTGCTATTGTCTGTCATGTGTTTTACCGCCCCCTGCTGTTGATGACCATACTAGCAGTACACTCCTGTTGCGTTACATGTATTTTACAGCCCCCTGCTGTTGACAGTTGTATCAGAAGCTTGATGCTATTGCCTTCCATGTGTTTTACTGCCCCCTGCCATTGACAGCTATAATAGCAGCAAAGACCCCTCTCAGGCACTAGCGCTGTGGGCGGCCTGACAGGGGGTTTCTGTCTCTCAGGCAAACAGCGCAGTGTGGGCGGCCTAACAGGGGGTTTCTGTCTCTCTGGCAGAAATTTAACTGGTGAGCTGGGATGCCACTGCATGTTGTCTAAATCAATCATAAAGGAGATGGAGTTTTGCCACTCCTTTCAAAGGCACGTCATTTGTTCTGTGGAGGTGGTTAATTAGAGATTCGATTAACCAACAAACTGATATGGTTACACCCCTTACAGCCCAATTGGCTCTACCATGGCTGTGTGTATGTGTATGTGTGTGTGTGTGTGTGTGTGTGTGTGTGTGTGTGTGTGTGTGTGTGTGTGTGTGTGTGTGGTGGGGATGGGGCTCAAAGAAACAAATGTTCTTTTTTCCCTGATATTTCACATTTTGAGGACTGACAAACAGTGAAGAACATGTGACCTTAAGAAAATAGTTAACACACATTACAAATTATTTTGCCTGGATGGTGGAAATGCAATAACATACACTGTGTATTTGTCATGTGGGTCTTTGTCATTAAATGCATAGACATCTTAAATGCAGTGCAAGAACCTGAAGAGAACTCCTGAACTCCTGAATTTGAAGCAAATTCTTTATCCTATTCAAGGGAAAAATGGTGAGGCACGTCTGTGTCCAATGCACTTGGTATGAAGCTAATGAAGCTGCCAGTGCTTCCTCTGCAAGTTTTAGTGGTGTCAAATCAGGAGGAAGAAAGGCTCAGTGTACCACCTTCTGGACTCAATTTGGCTATTTAATAATAGAGCTGAATTAGACTTGACCTGCAGTTAATAATGCCACTATTCAATTAGAAACACGCAGAATGCTAGGTGAACCCTGTCGAGGGCGCAATACCGCACCTTGACACACGGTGTCAGCAGAGTCACGGAAAACGGCACAATTTGTCCTGAGCTGCACTTCAACTCTTTCAACTCAAGCCAATGCGCTTTCCATGGGTGCACCGCTGAAGTTAGTTGTCAGTGTGTATTTGTAATGTATCAGCCTGCATTTCACAGCGTATCGTACATTTGGATGTACTATATATTCATCTGCAGCTGAATATGTATTTCAGCTTCCAGGTTATTCACAGACAATGGGCCAATATCCGTCCGTTATGGATATTCATTTATTTTGTTTCTTTTTTTAGATGAGATGGTTGAGACATGTGAGCCTCAATATATGTTTTGTGAAATGTCTAATGCATTGTCCATCCAACACATTCTGACAGTCAACCATAAAACCTTGTATCTTTACCCGCTGTGGTATGAAGGCTGAAGCTGGTTAAAATCGGATGATTCTCTTATTAACTAAGAATGTGAACTCTTTAGCTTTTTACACAGAACATGGAAAAATGTTCAGTTCTGCATTTCAGTGTGCTGACAAAGTGGTCCCTCAACGTGTCCAAAAGGAAAACATCAGAGATATGGAATCACAGACATTGTGGATTTTTACCCCATTTGGCTTACCTTATTTGGCTTAACTTCACTTAAAGGTGCTGGAATATAGCTTAGAGCTTTATCACTCCCAAACTAATTCCATCTGAGACAGTGCACAGACAACCGATCTACTGTCTCTGTGAGTCAGTGCATATCTAACTAAACTACTGTCTCTGTGTGTCAATGCATATCTAACCAAAATACTGTCTCTGTGAGTCAGTGCATATCTAACCAAACTACTGTCCCTGTGAGTTAGTGCATATCTAACCACAGCCACATGTGTAAACAGAGCCTGGCCGAGGTCTGGCCCACCTCCAGCACTGGTTGTAATGCATATGCCAGGTATACTAGCACCTCTCACCCCAGGAAAAGAACAACAAATAAAAAATAGCACAGGAACAAAATCCCTCTACACACCCTCCCACCCTGTCTCCCCTGTACCCTTTCACCTGGCACTGGCTTCGCTAGCCCCCTCCCCCGGAGGCTGCTCTGTCTGTCTGTCTGCTACCGCTTGCTCCAGAGGTTGAGGTGAGGGGGTGTGGCCTTTTTAAAGGTTTTAAAAAGCTGTTCCTCCATTCTCCGCCTCCTGCTCTGTCCGGCTGCGAGGAAACAAAATTCTGCTCACATAGAAACTTAGCCGAACAGACTTCTGCTTCTCTGCTGGGCTGCGTCCATCCATCTGTTGGCTTGTCTGTCTGTCTGTCTGTCTCTGCTTATGCATATGCCTGGTTTTCTGTCTGTCTGTCTATGTGTTTGTGTATCTATCAATCTTTATCTCTGTTTGCTTGCCTATTTGTTTATTTGTCTCTCAGTATTTCTGTCTGTCCATCTACTGCATTTTTGTCTGTCTTTCTGTCTGTTTGTCTCTCTGCCTTTATCTGTCCATCTATATTTTTCTCTATCCTTCTGTCCATCTTTCTGTCTTGTGTATCAATAGGTTTATGTAAAGATTAATCTGTCTGTCCATCTGTAACTTGGTGGGAGCGCTATTACAATCTAGCTGCATAAAGTTGGTGATAGGAGTGCTATTACACACTAGCTGTGCAGAGTACGCGTCTTCCTACAAGCTGTTCTTGAGCTTGTGTTCAGCTTATGAGTCAACATTTTCTCTATTCTGTTGTTTGCTATTTATATTTATTCAACTTCTAAGAGAATACTTTGTCCTTGTCATGAAAGCACAACGCCACAAATGCAGATAAATATCGGTAAACTGACATCAAAAGAAGATAAATAGTTTGAAGAGCAGCACTTTGCACAGAGCTCACCTTCATTAGCTGTGCGTAATTATTTTTCTCTAGCACTGACGTGAGTCTTTGCCGCTGACTTTCACGTCTTGGCTCTCACAGTTTCCTGTTTAAATTTCCCTTGTGCATTCATATGAAAAAAATAAATAAATAAACGTCAAAATCTGTCATCTACGGAAAATTAATAAGCAATATAATCTGGCCATCTGCTTAGGCTGTTAAAAAGGCCACGGAGCATTTCAGAAACAGAAGGAATTTACAAGGCCACAAAAATAATAGTAATAACGCTAATGCTAACAACGTTTGACAGAACGTGACACAAAAATTACGCCACTCGACTTAAAGAAACCACCCTGGTGGCGTTGCCATGGAAACACGGGATGGCTGGAGATCGTAATCGTGGGACACAAAAAAAGACGAATTATATGAATGAATAAATGAGTGAATTAATTAATTAATTAATTAATGACTGACACTTATAAAGCACCTGTTGCTTCTTTTGAGGGTCTGGCGATCCTTTGCAGCGGCGAGAGGGGGGGGGGGGATGACTTTCCTCAGCCCCCACCAAAGTGTAACACACGCTGGCCAACCTGAGTGGGAGGGATTTATGTAGCTCACATAAATGAAGGAATGACCAACTCTTGGCTCATGGCTCTTTGGTGATAAGTGCCATGGGATCTCTAATTTCCATGGCGAGTCAGGACCTTGGTTTAACATCTCATCCGGTACAGCATCATCTTGATCGACCGGGCAATAGTCCACTGTTTATAAAGTCTGAATTAACGGCGGGTTCCCCCGTGGTATGTCAAAAAGGTGGTCCTCGGGACTGCGCACCGGTAAGAGAGAGGCGCGATCGCAGACCCTGTAGGAGACCGGCCAGTCAGGTCACAGCTGATGCAGATCAATTGACAGGCCATCCCTACCGCAGTGTGGATAAGTGCAGACTGATAGGGGAATGCAGGGCGGTGTGATGCAGGTGCACACCTGTTAGCACAGTGGTTCTCAAACCGCTCCTCGGGGACCCCAGTCAGTCCATGTATTTGTTAAATTCCACCACCAGCACACCTGATTCAACTAATCAATGCTCGTTAAGTAGTAATGAGTTGATTCAGGTGTGCTGGTAGTGGAATTGAACAAATACATGGACTGACTGGGGGTCCCCGAGGAGAGGTTTGAGAACCACTGTGTTAGCACATGCATGCAGGTAGACACCTGTTAGCACATGTTCACACTTGTTTGTACAAGTATGCAGACCCAGCTGTTAGCAGAGGTACACATGTATTTGTACAGGTACGCAAATAGACACCTGTTAGCACAGGTGCACGCATGTTTGTACAGGTAAGCAGCACCCGTGGGGCTCTCTGGGCAGCCTCCCATGCTCTCTGGAAGCGAGAGGTGTATAATGAAGGTGCCGCTCTAGTCACCACACCTGGCTTGTTTTGCTTGTTTTGCTCCGGCTCTTTTTGTGCCGTTTGCGTAAATGGCCTTTCCAACAGGATCAGTTCCCCGACACATGCATGCGCACTAGGGTGAGAACTGTTGATCATGGAACACAAGTGGATGGAGTTATGCTCTCCTGCGTTGTAAGTCGCTCTGAATGAAATCGTCCGCTAAATTAATGTAATGTAATGCAACAGCAGTCATTGCTTAACGACAGAACACTTTCACTACCAACTAGTGAATTAAAACACAAGGGTATAAATGGTCCGACAGGGTACAAATGACTCAAACAGCCGTTTTCCAATAGACGTTTATTCCCATGTCAGTGGGATATTAATTTAGCCTTGAATTGAAACTGCTGTTTTTGTGTCGCTAGTGTTTAGCAGGTTGGAATAATCCTCTGATCTTATCTGAAGTATGTTAAGTGCTGCTGGGAAGGACCGCGATCAAAAACAATTCTAATAAATTACTATAAATTAATATGAACAAGTAAATGGCTTCTCTCTAATGAGGAATAATTGAAAACAGGTTTTCACTCAATGCCAGAAAGAGGAAATTTCTTGTTCTGTAATTTTAAAATCTGATTCAGAAAGTATAATTATTATGCAGCCAGGAAAGAAAAAACATTACCATAGAAACTCAGTGTTTATACGTGTGTGTATGCGCGCGTGTGTGTGTCTGCACGTATGCGTATCTGTGTGTGTGTTTATCTGTGTGCGTGTGTGTGCATGTGTGTGTGTGTGTGTGTGTGCATGCATGCATGCATGCATGCATATGTGTGTGTGTGTTTGTCTGTGTGCCTGTGTCTGCATGTATGTGTGTGTGTGTGTGTGTGTGTGTCTGTTTATGCTTCTGCTTCTGCATATGTGTGTGTGTGTGTGTGTGTGTGTGTGTGTGTGTGTGTGTGTGTGTGTGCATGATGGGGGTGGGAGGGGGTGAGATATTCCTCTACCATTGAACTTCAGTGTTAGTTTGCTGATGGGGGGGGCATGCCCTTTAGAGACAGCTGACCCCAGATCAGTCTGTCAAATTATTTATGTACTTTTTGTTCAGGGAGCATTATTTCTAACACTGACCCAGGTTCAGAGTAGAATCAGCTCCTTAACGCCTCTGTCCTTGAGTTATTTTAGCGTGTCCACTCTGTCTTTCTCTCGACTGTGAGAGTACTTCACTGCATGCATTACAAGAAAGAATACACTAACTGCAAAATATACACTGTGAAACAAAAAAGTGCAGTTGAAAAAGAATGAATGACTCACAGAGAGATTATACTGAAAATAACAAGATATAAAATGTTGAGCAGCAAGCATCAGACGGTCAGAAGCACTCTCTATCCACATGCCACTTTTGTCCTTTTCGTAACAACTTGAATATGAAGAGTTACGTTACTTTCATTCTTACACAGTTCTTTCTTTTTATTATTAATAATAATAATAATAATAATAATAATAATACATTATATTTATAGAGCTTTTCATTACAATGAATCTGAAAGTGCTTAACATGAATCAATGTCCATAAATACATGAATAAATATTAGTATTTACTTACATAAATGAAACTTTAAATAAACCTAAAATAATAATAATAATGTCAAAAATTTAAATGCAAAAAAAATGGGATGGATGGGACAATTAGAGTTCATTAAATGCAATTCTGTAGAGGTGTGTTTTAAGGTAGTTTAGTCCTGAGGAGATCCATAACTCTGGAGTAAGGACACAAAAGGATCGGTCGCCCATTGGTTGCCCAGAGTTGGGTCTTTGACACCTGGAGGATTGGCTTATAAGGGGAAAGTGGCTTATAAGGGGAAAGTAGCTCAGACAAGTACACAAGACCAAATCCATTTATAGCTGTGAAGGTCAGGAGGAGAGTTTTGAAGGTGATCCTGTCTTTAACCAGCCACCAGTGAAGTTCAGCAAGATGGGGAGATTGTTTTTTTATTTGTGAGAGGCCTGGCGAGTGCTGTCTCGGAGGAGACAATGCTTCGCCTTCGTCACTACCGGTCACAGGGCCAAGGCAGCAAACTCACATTACGAGGTGGGGATTGACTTGAAAATAGCATGTGTAATTAGCTACCAAAATGGGAGAAAATGGGATATAATCTGAAACTATTTTTTTTATTTTTTTTTATTAAAAAATCTTTGATGCTTGCCCAATCTCAAAGCTCACGGCACATGCCTGGTGTACATATACACAGTATATATGTGTGTATATATATATATATATATATATATATATATATATATATATTATATTTGCATCATTCAGCATATTGGGGTTAATTTGAATGTCACACTTCCACTGTGGAGAGAGGTTTGACAGATGATAATAGATATGAATTCTCCAGCTGAGCAGAAGTGTGTGCTGTGAGTTTGAGTGCTCGGTGTTCCAGTGCGGGATTCTGGTGCCTTCTCATCTCAGCCATGTTCCCCTCTGTGTCTGCCCTGTGCTCATCTATCATGTATAATGAAGCGTCTTCTCTCACGTCCTGTTTTTGGCCCAAGTTGTGGAGCAGATGAGAGAGAGGGCTCGTCGGGTTGGGTTTGATTAATGGCCAGTGGCGTCACGATGAGGTAATTCCACTTCCTTGTGCCTTGGATGACTCAAAGACTCAACCGTGTGTGGGGTTAGGGGTATGGGGCATGGGGTACAGGGTTAGGGGGTTTGGGTACAGCGTTTGGAGTTTGAGGTACAGAGTTTGAGGTACAGGGTGTGGGGTTTGAAGTGCAGGGAATGGGGTGTTCGGTTTGGAGTACCCGGTTCGGGTACAGGCCATAGGGTTCGAGTTACGGGGCGTGGGTTTTGGGGCTCGGGATTCACGGTACAGGGTGTGGGGTTCGGGGTACAGGATGTGGGGTGCAGGTTATGGGGCATGGTGTTCGGGTGTAGGTTTGGGGCGCAGGATTCGGGCGTGTGGAATGTGGAATGTGGGGTTCAGGCTCTTCCACAACGTAATGCAGTCTATAACATAATACTGTCCACAATGTAATACAGTCCAGAACATAATACAGTCCTCAATATAAAACGGTTCACAATGTCCATCCTCGTTGTTTTCTTCTTTTCTTCTTTTCCTTTTTTTCCCCTAAACCTTAGAGACAGCTCTGGGCTAGCTCAGTGCTAGAGCAAATCATCTCTGCCAGTCTCTTTCCCCTCTTTGCTCTGTATCAGCAAACACACACCAGCATGTACAGCAGTTTTCTGCTCAGTGGTGGACCGTCTTGGCTTCCCTTCCTGTGGGAAGATAAAATACAACCATTGCAGTAGAAAGCATCGCAATTACTCCACCTTAAATTATGCTTTTTTGGGAGGGGGTGGGGATGGGTTGGTGGAGGATATGAGACAGGTTGTGGAGGATGTTTTTCAGTACAACCGACGCTTGCACAAAGAATTCTACACAGCATCTCCATGAAGCGCCCGCTATCTGCTGTATACTGTAGGACTTGCTTTATCATTATTCTGCCTTTATACAGGAGAATTTACAGAGATGATATTTTAGATTGAGGTAAACAGACATAACGTTCAGACAGATGGATATTTACTGAAGAAATTCGGGTTCAAATTAAGTGAGGGCATAAAGACAGGTCGCCACCCGGCAATCAAACCACATTTACAGAACAGCACGACCCCTGGACCACAAGCCCAGTTCCCCAACAGTTGAAACCAACAGAAATAAATGAAAAGAGACCACATAAACACACAGAAAATCTCTAACAGAAACAGGGAGCAGAAAAGGTTTTAAAGGGCACTTGTCAGAGGTCATTTGTGTTTGATAGCCTGCAGTTATAAGTTCTTTCAAGTGCAGGCACTGTTCTGCTCATACATCCAGGTCACACTCAGAGGTGTTGGTTCAGAAGTAGGGTTGCCAACTGATGTCCTGTTTTTGGGCCAACATTGGCTCGTCCCATACGTGACATTCCTTGTCCACGTTACAATATACAATATACAGTATGTGTTGATTTACATCCATGCGACACCATACCCACTTCGCCTCCAGTGCCTTCTGTCCCGTATTTGGGTGATAGAAAGTTGGCAGCCCGATTCAGAAGGGAAACGTAATGTCAAGGTGAAGGACATTCTCCTGGAATCAGGCCTACAGATCCAGGGGGCATTGCATTCTGGGAGCACTTCAATGCACTGCGTTCACACAGAATATACCGTTCTTAATCAGAACGCTTCCTCCCCGTCCAAGCAGTCTCCCCACTGTCTCCCGGGGCTCAAACAAACATCCAGCGAGGATCATATGCTGCACAGGCATATACAGAACCCTCCAAAATGATGCACACCCTTGAAGATGAACAAAGGAGGCTGTATAAAATAAAAATACAGGTATATCGTATGCTCACAGAATGGTACAATTATATCAACGCAGTTGATGAGTGAAAAATATTTTGTTTAACAAGTAATATTTTGTTCCCAAAAAATATATACAGGTGACTGCCGAAATAAAAGAAACACCAAAATAAATGGCTCTAGTTTTGTTGTCAAAGCGCAATGCGCAGACAGTAGCGCTAATCCAGGATGGAGGTGCTTTTAGGATGTGTCCTTGTCCATTCTGGTAGTTTAATGATGAGAGACGATAGCGCACCTATTTTCTGTTGATAAAATATATTAATATGGTCCCCAATCCCAGAGCTCAACAATATCATCAGCAATTGTTTTACTGCTTTTTTTTTGTTTTGTTTATTATTATTCCTTGTTTTAAGGTCCCTCTTCCCCAGTGCAATCATATCCAACCTCTTCAATGACTCAGGGTATTGCCCCATAATACACCGGACAAATATGTAGCCTATATTTTATTGCAGTGAATGTTTAATATTTAACATAACAGAAAACAGTCTGCATGCATACATATACACATACATTTGTTTTTTTAAAATGTATCTTACACAATTACACAGGTGTAGAGACGGTCTTTCTCCCCAAACTAGAGCCAAAAGTGTCTTAATAGGGCGTTGGGCCACCACAAGCTGCCTGAACAGCTTCAATGCACCTTTGTATAGATTGTACAAGTGTCTGAAATTCTACTGGAGGGATGCAACACCATTCTTCCACAAGAAATGACATAATTTGGAGTTTTGTTAGTGGTGGTGGAAAACGCTGTCTCAGGCGCCACTCCAGAATCTCCCATAAGTGTTTGATTTGGTTGAGATCTGGTGACTGAGGCAGGCATGGTATATGGTTTACATTGTTTTCCTCAAAACCATTCAGTGACCATTCATGCCCTGTGGACTTGGGGATTTTCATCCTGGAATAGACCACTACTTAGACTGAAAGTCTCATCTCATCTCATCTTCAGCCGCTTATTCCTAGTTAGGGTCGCGGGGGGGCTGGAGCCTATCCCAGCATGCATTGGGGCGAGAGGCAGGAATACACCCTGGACAGGTCGCCAATCCATCGCAGGGCACTACATACACCATTCACTCACACACTCATACCTACAGGCAATTTAGACTCTCCAATTAGCCTAACGTGCATTTCTTTGGACTGTGGGAAGAAACCGGAGTACCCGGAGGAAACCCACATGGACACGGGGAGAACATGCAAACTCCACACAGAAAGGCCCCCGGCCTGGATTCGAACCCGAGACCTTCTTGCTGTGAGGCGACAGTGCTATCCACTGCACTGCTAGACTGAAAGTGATCACTCAAAATAATTTTGTTGAGTTGAGTGGACCTAAACTATGTCAGGAAAATGCACCCCACGACACAACAGTCCCACCTTTATTTTTACAGTTAGCTGTACGTATGTCATGATTATCCACACCCCTGTTTTCACTAGTTAGAGCACCCTCTCTAAGCAATAGCTCATTACCTGTATTGTTTATTTTATGAATGAAACAGGGCTTACTGACTGGTTATGAGACTCAAAAATATAATGCAGGGTTTACACATGTAATGATACAAGACCATCTTATAAATATATTTTTGTTGGACGCATACATTAAAGTTAATAACGTTTACAACTCTATAATAAATAGTATTTTAATCTTCTGGTGTCGTGAGTTAGCAAGCCATAAAAACTGTGTCCATTAAGTTTTCTGAATATGTTTTATTGGCTGAAACGTGCACATCCTTTTCAGTGTTGCCAGATGCATGGAATTTTATTCCCCAATATATTACTCAAAATCCTCCATCTCCAATTGACTCCCATTTAAATGTTTTAAGACTTCCCCCATATGTTCTTTTAAAATCAGCCATCTATCATTAACTCCCATATATTTGGGTTTGAAACTTCCTCCATTCATTTTTCAAAACCCCAGTTGTTCAAAACCCTGAACCTTCTGTGCCTGTATGTCCTGCAATTGACAATTATGAACAGATGATGTTATTGGGAGAAGTAGATCTGAACAGATAATGTTATTGGTTGAAGTAGGTATTGACCATGTGGAGAATAAGATATTAGAGATAATAGATATTAATGTAGAGAATTAATAATTTGGGGCATTGGTGCCTCCCAATGGTGGGGCATTTTGATGATGTAGGAGAAGCAGAAGAAAAAGAAGTGTGTTTACATGATGTAAATATTTTTAAGGACTGAGAATCTGCGGCTATTGTACTTATATCTGTGGGAGACCCTGAAAAGTGCCAAACTTTCAGTGCTGTATAGGCATGGGGTATGCCATACCCACAACCTGCACCCCACACCCCATATCCACACCAATACCCACACCCGGCTCCCCACACCCAAACCCACACCCCAAACCCACACCAATTCCCACGCCACGCTCTCCACACCCCACAACCACACCCACACCCCGTGCCCATACTCACACCCTGCACCCCTCACACCAGGTCCCAAACCCAGCCCTCCTTCCTCACAATGCTCTCCCCCGCAGAGACCACAGACCTGGGCAGCCGGAGGGAGCTGAAGTCCATGCCCTTCATCACGTACCTGACGGGCCTGCTGGCGGTGCAGCGGCTCTCTGAGGAGCACCTGGTGACGGGTGTGGAGATCCACTGCGAGGAGAAGGGCCGGTGCCCGTCCGCCTGCCACCTGTGCCGAAGCCCGGGCTTAGAGCAGCCCAGCCCCACACCTGTCCTGCTGGAGGTCACGCGGATCGTTCCCCTCTACAGCCTGGTGCAGGACAATGTCACCAAGGAGGTGAGAAAGGGAGGAACGAGAGAGGGAGAGGGAGAGAGAGGAGTTTAGAGAGGGGGGGAGATGGGGAGAGAGGGAGGGAGATGGGGAGGAGGAGAATCTGGTGCAGGATAACGTCACCAAGGAGATGAGAAAGGGAGGGAGAGAGAGAGAGAGAGGAGGAGAGAGGGAGAGTGAGGGAAAAAAGTAAAGAGGGGGAGAAAAGAAAAGGAGGGGGGAGAGAGAGAGAGAGAGAGAGGAGGAAGAGTGACAGGAGGAGGGGTAGAGAGAGTGTTAGTTAGCTAATTCTAAACAGATGGACTTTTTTATGTTTATGCAGCAGTAAGTGTTTGTGTTTGGTGTAAAGGTTCCACCAACAACAAAAAAAAAGCATATTTTAAAAAAAAATTCTTACGTATCTTCTTGATTTTGCCAATCCTTGACATAAGATTATAAGATGTGACATCACTCCACGGTGGATAGATTGAACTGGCCCTCGTATTTGACCAGTGACGTGGCCTGGCGTTTAGCCTGCCGTTCCCTTTGTGTCGGTAGCATTAATGCTGTGATCTCACCCTGCCTCTACTCCACAATAAAGGTCAACTCTGTGACTGAGAGTGTAACATGAGGACATTTCAGGACTTGCTTGGCTGTGCCTCTATATTTCATGTAGCTTTATGAGGTGTCTGTCTCAAAATTCTGCAGGGTGTTAATTGACCAAAAGTAAAGCTGTAAAAGCCGGTGGCTTGAATGAATGGGCTTTTCTCAAAGAAAAGAAGCTGATGACGATAGAATTACCAGTGCTGGAGCGCTGCCTCCACTTTTATTAAGTCTGCAATAAATAAAAAGTTACAATAGTTTTGATTAGCGTAGACAGGGAAATGAAAGAAAAGAGGGGGGGAACAATGTGATATTGTGTTTTAATCGACGCTCAGATTTAAGAGTGGACTGGGATGGGGGGGCAAGATTTTCTAGGATGCAGTTTGCATAATTCTCCTCTAGGTGGCGCAGACGGTTTGACTTTGGGTTCAGAGAGAGAGAGAGAGAGAGAGAGAGAGAGAGAGATAGTGTGTGAGAGATAGTGTGTGTGAGAGAGAAAGAGAGAGAGAGAGAGAGAGAGAGATGTAACCCAGAATCTGCGATAAAGTAATGCCACCAACCGTTATCCTTCATCAGCACAAAATAGGTTACATGTTCTTGGTTGACCTTGTTTTCTGACCGAGCGAGCATATTTCTCCCTGTTTCTGCATTGCATAGACCCTCCTGACAGCTGGGTCATCATTTCCTCCACTTTCATTTGTTTTCTTTATTATCATATATAGTATATGTTTGTGTGTGTGTGTGTGTGTGTGTGGTTCACAAAATGACTTGTTTTAATCACATCACATCATTTAATAGTGGTGGACACGGTGAGTGAGATATGGATGTTTCAGTTGTAAATCGCGGTGCTCAGTTGTAATGTTGGAGGAGGTTCCTTTGCCCTTTTTTTGTGTGAAAATTGATGACAGCTAGCCTTCAGCTGAAGACATATGTATTTGAAATATTTGGCCAATCACATTTTTATTTACATTTTTTTCCTGAAAATCTGAGGTTTCATTTATCCTGGTGCTAGTTTATATATACTCAGGTTTCACTCTGATGAAAATGTAACAGCAGGGCAAGAGAGGGCGCTGTGTGTTCCCTGGTGGACTCTCCCCCCTTTCCTTGATGACAGGGGTGAGCGTGAATGCTGTGGGGTCCTTTTGATAGCCCAAGGACTCAAGAGTCCTGGAAATACTCAAAATACTACACACTGAATATGAGAATGCACAGAACAGCCAGTGGTATTTGTATTTCAGTACACATATTCATTTTTAATCGTTTTGAAAAACACACAGACAGAGCTTGATTTACCTTTCACAAAACTGGTGACCTTTGACCTCGGTCAACGCTGGTTGTATAACTTTATGCTTCTCCTCTCTTTGCTCTGCTACAGTTCAGACTGTTTTGTAAGCTTAATGCACAGCTGTATTAAATCCCAAGGATCTAGCCCCTCGAGTCAGGGCATGGGAACCTGGTAGACGCAAATACAGGTAAAGGTGAGTTTTAGACAGGATTAGCTGGAGGAAGCAGATGTAGGTAAGGGTGAATTTCAGGCAGGGGTTACTGGTACAGGTAAAAGTGTGTTTCAGGCAGGGGGGACTGGTTGATGTAGATACAGGCAAAGGTATGTTTCAGGCAGGAGTGACTGGTGGAAGCAGATACAGGTGAAGTTGAGTTCCAGGCAGGGGTGATTGGTGGAAGCAGATACAGGTAAAGGTGAGTGTCAGGTAGGGGTGACTGGCTGAAGCAGAAACTGATAAATGTGTGTTTCCCAGACAGCACTACTTTCCCCTTGCACTTTCATAAATGCATTCCTCAAGTAATAAATGCACAGGGGTAAAAAACAGCATCCAATAATATCTTTCTTTTTACATTGTAAAAATCAGTCCAGTAGCTTAGTCAGAACAGTGACAGACAGGCACGGTGAATAGCCAGTGCTCACTAGTCAGTAGTTTCTGTCAGTAGATAAGAGGTGGAGGAACAAAATGTCTTTTTTTTATTATCCAGTGATCTGCGAACAAAGGCGTCTGGGTTCTCAGGGCCCACTGCAGAGGTAGATGGATTATTAGCTTGTTATTGAAGCCAGCGGCCTCTGGGACCAAGCAATGGTCCTTTGGCTGGGCTTCTGAACAAAAAAAAAAAAAGAAAAAAAGAAAAACCTGAATCCAATTAGCATAGCAGACAGACTGACCTTTACTGCACCCATTCCAGCCAGCCGCCACTCTCTGAGCGGGGCCCGTGCGAAAGAGAAGAACGTTAAAGAGCCCCAAAAAGTAGGGATTTCCACCGATCAGCAGGAAGGGGGAAAAAAAACATGGATTTGCTCTTTTCCTGTTTCCTGTTTTGTGTGTGGTATGAGTACAGGAAGTGCCCATACCAGAGGCCGCCTGGACCCCCAAAGTGGCCGTGTCAATGTACAGGTACCTTCACATGTTAATCACAGACAGATAGACAGGTACTGTGCTACTATCTGGAAATATATCTGCTTGGTTTCCTTGTAAACAGTGTGGGGGGGGTAAGTGCAGGGGGGTTAAAGCCATCGCCTGGCTTCTTCAGTTACAGATTCATCCTGTTTTTATCCTTTCACTCACACCCTCGTTACTGACAGGCTTTGTCCCTCCGAGGGGCCCCCAGGGGCCCGCGGAAGATTAGGCCTCTCTCCGTCCTCTCATCGCCCTGGGGCCTAGGACATCCTCTGATGTGAAACCCTATCACCCTCTGAACATTCCGGACAACACAACCATTACATTCACCCAAATTTGTGTTCCTTCCTGCCCCTTCTCGCCGCCAATTGGACTCTGTCCATGACAACTGGGCTCCAGTCAGCCTCTCACAAACAAAAATGGAATAATAATAATAATAATAATAATGATTATATGCCTTTTTCCATTGATACACAACTTTTCTAATTCATTTTAGTGATTGTTGAACTCATGGAAGTTCTGGATAAAAACTAAACTAAAATGAGTTCCTGAAAACCTCCCACGGTTATTCATTGTCTTTACTGTGAAAATTGTATGTACTGTATATACTGTACATGATATGCAGGATATTATGTGCATTCACATATTGAATAATAATTACTTTGCATATTCTATTTCACATCCATACATCCTGCCTATTAGTCCTTCATGGCAGGTCTTGACCTGTCACAAATGTGTTGCTTTAATTTTTGTTTCATGTATTGTGTGTATGAATTTCACCATGAAGGCTCCCACTCATGCGCTTGTCTCCAGTTGTTTTGAGATTGATGACGATGTCCGCATGGTGACGGGAATGCACTGAATACAGCGAGGGTTTTGAGGGCCATTATGCCGGAAGAGGAAGAAGTGCTACAAAAGTACATCGATTTTTTTGCGAGAGAGGAAATGTGCCAGTCTGTGAGATATGGAGAATCCTGAGACATAATTTATTGTTGTCCTGACAACACAGCTTCCTCCTGGCTCTGCTCAGACTGACATCAGCATCAGCACGTTCATTAGCATGTTCCTCAGCATGTCCATCATCATGTTCATCATCACGTCCATCATCATGTCCATCATCATTACATTACATTACATTACATTACATTACAGGCATTTGGCATACGCTCTTATCCAGAGCGACGTACAACAAAGTGTTAACCGTAGTCAAGAACAGTGTAGCTGAAAGCCACCCTAGCGGGAAGTACAGTTCCAGGTGCTAGGAGCAACCACATAGTTAAGCTAGGACCCTGTAGGTAAATCTGTAGCCACAATTCAAAGGCAGCAATAAAACAAACAGAGCGGAAAATAGACAAAGTAATGCCTAAACCTAATCCAATACATAAACAAGTAGACAAGAGTGCAATACTAAACAGCTACAACCCTAAGCTTACCTAAGTTTAGGTAAGCTAAGGTAACCCTAAGTTCATCATCATGTCCATCATCATGTCCATCATCATGTTCATCATCATGTCCCTCATCATGTCCATCATCATGTTCATCATCATGTCCCTCATCATGTCCATCATCATGTCCATCAACATGTTCATCAGTATATTTGTCAGCATGTTTGTCAGATTTCACTTCCCCAAACATTTTTTTATATGAAATTCCAATTTTAATGCAAAATTATTCTTATGTGTTTTAGGTTATTCATCGGTATTGTATTTATTGTATTATTCATCGATACAGAGGTATAGCACTTAACAAGGACAGTGAGTGGCATCATTGTTTTAGAGTGTTCAGGGTGGGGATTGTGTCTGGCCTTCCAGGTGAGTTTGTGATATCATAGACTGTAGGCACTTGGACTAAGAGGAGATGCATGAGCCACACAGAGCCCTGAAAGAGTGGTACTCTTATTACTATCCTACTGATAAAACGCCTGTGGTTGCCCAGGGTGTTGTTGATTGCCTAAGCGATTGCCTTCATTACCTTTTTTTATATTAACAAATGGGGGTTGTACATGTGTGAATACTGTCTGAGTTTTAACCACTTAACTGATACATGCATTGTAGTAGCTAGTCCTAGCCACATTATAGGCATTGTATGTGCAAGCTCATACAGTAGTCAGTATGGTCTGACTGTGCTTTATAATGATAACCCTTATTTGCTGGTGTATGTGGAAAACATGAACCACCAAAGTAGGTGAAGCTATCTTGTATGTTATCTTTGCAGTATTTTGATTGGTTTGTGGAAGTGATTGACAGCACATTTTCCTTGCCCATTAATGGGTTCATGAGCTGTCACTCTCTCATCAGTGCCCTTAGATCTGGTCTGCTAGGATGAGTTCAACAGCCTTGAAACATGCATGGCTGGTCCCATTTAAAAGCTTATACAGGTAACTGCCAAAATAGAGAAACACCAACATAAATTGCTGTAATATGGTGTTGGGCCACTATGAGCCACCAGAACAGTTTAATTGTGCCTTAGCATAGAATCTACAAGTTTCTGGAAATCTTTTGTAGGGACGCAACACCATTCTTTGAAAATAAATTCCACCAATTGGTGTTTTGCTGATGGTGGTGGAAACGTTTGTCTCAGGCGCCGCTCCAGAATCTCCCATAGGCATTCGATTGGGTTGAGATCTGGTCACTGAGATGACCATGGTATATGGTTTACATCATTTGTATGGTCATCTGGTCACTGAGATGCACCATGGAGGTGACCACTCCCATCAGGATGGTTTACATCATTTGTATTTATTGGCATTTACCTTGTCATAAACCTAAACCATGCCAGGAAAATTGACCACTCATCCAGGAAATAATGAGCATCTGGGTAGATCCCATGGAAACGGGGCCGCTCCAGTCCCATAGGCATCATGGAAGTGACTGAGATGACCATGGTATATGGTTTACATCATTTGTATGGTCATAAACCATCAGTGATATCCCCTGAGAGCATTGCTTCACCATCAGGATTCACCATAGGATGAAGGTGATAACTAAAAATGGCTTTGTATTTATTGGCATTTACCTTGCCCTCTAAGGGGTTGAGTGGACCTAAACCATGCCAGGAAAATTCACCCCACACCATAACAGAGTTGCCAGGAAATAATGAGCATCTGGGCCTCACTACCTGTGATCCCAGCCTTAGTTGGCTGGGCAGTTAGATTAGCTACCTAATGATGCACAATGCTAGCTAGCTATTTGAGTTGGTGGGACTCATACCGTAGCTAAGGAGCTAGAACAAGTTGAGAGTAGTTAGTGCTAGCTCAACAGCTAGTGAAGTTTTCGAACCCTGGTCTTGTATGTATTACATACATAGCTTTTGAACATGTCTTGCTAATAACTTAGTATACAAAACATCTGATAAGCTATAGTAGTATCTTGCAAATGTTTTTAGTTAGCAATGGCTAGTAAGGTAGTTAGCTAGCTTGTCAGATTGTTTGTGTACTAAGAAGTTACTAGCCAGACACTTAAAAAAGTTATGTAATACATACGTGACAAGTGCTAGAAAGGTTTGCTAGCCAGCTAGCTAGCACTACTCCAAACATTTAACTTACATTACCTTCAAGGTCACAGGCTTTCTGATCATTGGGCTGGACATAATTAAAAACACAGTTCAAAATGTATTTCTGGTGACTTTCAAGTGTTAAAACCTTGAATTATTTCCAAGTAAAATAACACATTTTGTTGTTACATGGTTGGAGGCCTGCTGTATGTGAGCTGTTTCCAGTTAAATGGTGCAATTTGGTATCTGCTTTGTTGAAAACCTGATAGAGATATACACCACAGCTAATGAAACTAGATTTTTGTAAAAAATGCTTACTACTACATCTATGCAGTCCCTGGGTTACGAACAATATCCGTTCTTAAGTCTGTCTTTAAGTCAAATTTGTAAGTCGGAACAGGTACATACAGTTCTTATTAATTGTCACTTAGAAAAAAAGAAAAAGGATCATGATTAAAGGTTAACACTCATTTGTGAGGTAACATTATGATAACATTAATAACTGGATAATGCAGAAGATGATGGACCTGTAGATGGACTTTAGCAGCACTTACATCTGCACTCGCTGCTTCACCTTGAACTTTAATATTATGTAAATTTGCTCTCAATTTAAAGTGATTGAACCAACCCCTACTCGCAACAAATTCTTCATCGCAATCGCCTTCACTTGCTGCACGAGCAGCTTTTAAGTCATTGAAAAGGCTTCGAGCCTTTTCTTGCACTAAAGAAAGACTACTAGGCATATTACGCAGATTTTGGTCTTCTATCCAAATGATCAATAGCCTTTCCATCTCAATAATTAAACCACTGCGTTGCTTGGTAATAATCGTGGCATTCATCGGGGCATGGCCTTTCACATGCTCCATTATTCTCCCTTTGTCTTTTTAAATTGTTCCAATCGTTGATCGGCTGTAGCCTAATGCTTTCCCAATGGCTGATGGTGTTTCACCTCTCTCCGATCTCTTTATTATTTAAACTTTACTTTCCATGGTGATTGTTTTCCTTTTCTTTGATGCATGACCAGCACTTGCATCGGATTTACGCTTTGGAGGCATCGTTGTAAGGGTAGCAGAAAGAGAAAAACGGGACCGTGATCTGACTTAAAATAACGGACGGTGATCTCTGTTCCTTGAGTTGACGAACCGCTGAAACTGCGCAATGTTTTCATGAGCATCACAAAGTAGTGCGTGCGTTCATTATTATGAACCATTGTATTTAACTTAATTTAAAAAATATAATAGGCCTTATGGCAGTCCGTTCGTAAGTACGAATTGTCCGTAAGCTGGGATGTTCGTAACCTGGGGACTGCCTGTACTTAAATATTGCATAGACAGCGACTCTCAAATTATTAAAAAGAATATACAAATGAAAATGAGCTTTAAATTGATGTTTGGATACTCCAACAACTACCTATAATGCTTTTGGTTTTGGTTGGTGATCTGTTTGTGAGCTTTGCTGTACATAGTAATATAGTATCAGAGTTCTGTACAGAGTATCTTAATTCAGTCTGAACTTTGTGGCAGACTGGCACACATGAAGAGCAGGGTTATGGTTGTGAAAATTCACAAGATTTCCAGCAATGTCAGTTACTTTTGAGTCCCAGCATCAAAAGTTCCTGTAATATCAGGTGCAACTACTTCTATTCCACGCAAACTGAAAAATATGAGTGCAACTGTATACGAATGGAACTGAGAGGCCCAGACACCCATAGCGTCAAAGCTATGAGCATGCACACACTATGCGAATGATATTCAAGCTTCCTGACCAGTGTGGGAGAAACCAGTGTGGAATACACACTAAATTGCCACACTCTCGCTGAATGAACTAACAAATATCTTATTCATGCAATTAATAACTGTGGATAAGTTGAATAATTAAAAATTGTAAAATAATTGTAACTACATTTATTAGGGAGGCTAAGCCTCTTTGCCTCAATGGATGGGCCGCCACTGATATATATGTATATGAGTTCGGAGGGGCGACTACTCTGGTCGATTGATAGCTGTCAGTCTCAAAGTAAAAGGAGTTTTAGTCAGTGCACTCTCCTGGTGACCCTTGGACTTTTGTGTAACCTTGTAAGAATCCTCCCCTTTAAAAAAAACAAAAAAAAGTAATAATAATTAAATAATCCAATGTGAACAGGAGTTGGCAAAAAGCTTTGCATCTTGCCTCAACCACCTTTTGATTAAATGTGGCGGACCTTTTGAATAAATTGGATGTGTTGCTTATGATTCATAATGGCATATATCTTGTGGTTCGACCTGCCCCCTGAGACAAAATCTACATTTATTGTCTGCTTTTCCTTTGATAAACATATCCCCTGGCACCCAGAAGGGCGGGAGGGGGGGCAGGAGTGCATGCAGTTTGACTCATTTCCCCTAATGTAGTTTACTTGCTTTTAAATTAAGCCGTGTCGTAATACAGTCTGATGTCTGGGTCTGTCGTCGTGGTAACGGGGCAGAGGCTTTGTCATATGAGATCACCGAGTTGGACGGCAGGATTTTGCCATCTCAACGTTGTTAGGGGCGAGGTCATCTGTAACACTCTCCTGAGTTCTGGGCCCGTTCGGTGACAGCCCCATGGTAGCCAGACTGGAGGCACGTGTGGCCGATGTGTTGTAGGTGTGTTGTTAGCATTGCCATTGGCGTTGGCATGCTCCCACTTTGTTAAGCATGAAAAAAGATTTCTCAGCGGAAGTCATTGGTCACGCTACGCAAATGGCCCGCAGGTGTGGCGACTTTTGTTCTGCTCCTGTTTAATTTGGCGGCTCTAACAAGTTTGTCTCTTTGAAGTTACAGTACTTTTTAATCACATTAGGTTATCCCACAGTCCCTCCTAAAAAAATAACCCCCTCCATGCACATGGGTTAAAGACGAGGTTTTCTGACCAATGGCTGGCCTTTGTCATAGAGTGAGGCTTCTTGAACCCCATAATGGGCAGAGCTACCATGAACATGAGCTGTCAACCACCCTATGTTAATGAAACAGTTAAAGAGTTAAAGTATTTCTTTCCATACTTCTACAATTTTTATCGTAATTGGTTCAGATCAGTTTGCTACTGATAACACATGATCATATGTTCCATCCATTTTTGAGGAATATATGTAAGTACATATATATGTGATGAATGCAATTTATAGGCGGCACGGTGGTGCAGTGGATAGCACTGTCGCCTCACAGCAAGAAGGTCTCGGGTTCGAATCCAGGCCGGGGGCCTTTCTGTGCGGAGTTTGCATGTTCTCCCCGTGTCCGCGTGGGTTTCCTCCGGGTACTCCGGTTTCTTCCCACAGTCCAAAGACATGCACGTTAGGCTAATTGGAGAGTCTAAATTGCCCGTAGGTATGAGTGTGTGAGTGAATGGTGTGTGTGCCCTGCGATGGATTGGCGACCTGTCCAGGGTGTATTCCTGCCTCTCGCCCGGAACGCATGCTGGGATAGGCTCCAGCCCCCCCCCGCGACCCTAACCAGGAATAAGCGGCTTAGATAATGGATGGATGGATGGATGGAATGCAATTTATGTTTACAAGCAACTACAATACCCAGAGGACCTTGAGGTCACTTCAGCTTTACCTTCACCTTTATGTTCATGTCCTCGCTACGGTCACCTTGCTGTGAACTTCATTACCCCTTAATGCCCCATTTCCTGGGAAGAGCGCGTTTTTAAGGAGTTTCTAGCTCGAGATGGTCCATTACCTAAACCACCTTCAGGTCACTTTGGTCCAGATTGCTTCCATCTTCGCATTCTCCTAAATGTTGTGGCCCCCAGTTACCTCTCTGCAAATCTCATAGTGTAGGTCTCAAGCATGTGTTTAAGGAGTGCTTAGCAAAGAGAAGATTGTCCCCCCTTGTTTACCCTAATAAATCATGGTCTTAGCAGACATGAGATTGTTTGTGTCCTCCATTATTTACTCCATTGATTCCGGCAGCGATTGCATGCTCTTTTCCCAGGTATCCTGGGTAATCTGATAAAGCTAGGTTGTCGACTAGACAACCTAGCCTGTTCCTCAGCCTCCATGGTTTAAACACATTCAGCACTGGTGCTGGACTTTGATATTCCATCTGAGGCAAATACCTAAAATTACCTAAAGGTTAATGTTTGAATTTATGTGTGGTTGGGCACAATGTTGGAGTTTCTGTAAAATGAGTGATGTGATGGAGAGGTGCATCGGATTGAGGGGGGGGTCCTGGCAGCGTGAAGTATGGCTTCACCATGGAGAACCTACCTCCGCTGAACCCAGCCATCTTCTCTATTACAGGCCAGGGGTCCTGTTCTCTACCTGTTACTGTGCTGCTGATGTCTGAGAAACACCATTAGTGCCGCCTCCCACATTTCATTACCTGCCTCAGGCTGTTTCGCATTAGGCAGGAGAGGAAGACGGATGATGGACTACCTCTTTTTTTGTGTGCTGATGTTTTATTTTCCCCTCGGTGCCTATGTGCTCATTGTGCTGTAAAATGCTTAGTGGGTAAACTTGAACTGAAGCCATTCTTCAGTTCACTTGAAGTCTTTTCTGCTTGGGATGGATTTCTGGAGTGAATTGTTGTTACTACTTACTCTCTGTTACTTCATACAGTAGAACATTGTATTTGTTTATTTGTTAACATATTGACATTGTTTAGACATCTTAACAAATTAGTGTCATGCACTGCACTGTCACTGACAACTCCTGGAGGGTTTTTCAGGCGACTTGAATCAACATTCGAACTGACTTTAACCACAATAAAACTTCTTTATTTCACACACTTCTTCCCGCAAGCCACCATAAAACCTATATATTTCATACCCGTCTTCCTATAGCCACCATAAAACCCTGTTATTTCATACACTTCTTCCTGTAGTCACCATAAAACCTCTATGTTTTCCTGTAGCTGCTACAAAACCTGTGCTACATAATTATAGTATAGTATATATACTGTATATATATATATATATACACAGTCAAAAGTTTTAGAACACCCCCATTTTCCAGTTTTTACTGAAATTTAAGCAGTTCAAGTCCAGTGAATAACCTGAAATGGTACAAAGGTAAGCGGTAAACTGCCAGTAGTGGTAGTGTATATATATATATATATATATATATATATATGAATCCCTTGATTCCTGGTTACCTAGCCCTTTGGGGAATACCAAATTCATTAAATAAGCAAAAGAAAGAAAGAAAGAAAGAAAGAAAGAAAGAAATAGCAGTGCTCCACAAGACAAACCTTGAACCCTTGAACACATCACCCAGGACAGTTGCGTTTGTGGCAGAGTTGGGTCAATGTGCCAGGCCTGCGCTGTGCGCTCGATTACCCACCCTCTGTCTCAGAGCCAGAATATCAGCCTCCTGGCCCAGGGGGGAACTGCGGTCTGATAAGCAGAGTACACGGCGTACTCGACCTTAATCAGTGTAGGGTACTGTATCCTCTCCTGGAGTCCCATTACACCGCTAATGAGATTGCACAGATACAGCTGGGAGATGCCGGAGCTTTGACCCACCGTAGGAACATATCAGATCAGCTTCTGGAGGAATTCTCCCAGCTCTGATTCACCACATACAGTATGTCCTTGTTTTTATTATTACAGATTCAGACTGGATATTATTACTTATCATTCACCATGAAAGGATGACACCAGGGGTCTGTCCCCCCCCAACAGTGAGCATTAGATTACCTACGCTTTTCAGTTTAACTCGGTTTCCAAACTTCTCAGTAGTGTGCTAACAGAGAGAGCTGTTTTAAACTTAAATACTCTCTTGTAAATGTTATGTTTTTCCATGGAACTTGAGGAGAGGAATGCAGGCCTGCAGACTGTACGTTTCTCATTGAGATCAGCATTCAGCTAAATGCCCTGTCGAACCTCACACACAGCATCCGTTCCTCACAAAGCCGTCCCCGGATGCTCCACTGCTTTCAGCAAGGTTAGGGTCTCTAGAAGGACGGTCTATTTTCTAGATTTTCTAAATCCATCCCTTCTGATATACGTGCTGCTGGAATAGAGATGAAAGAAAAATATATCATTCCAATGTGTCTGTTGGTTTGAAACACTGAAACATGTGCCTGTTACATTTTAATTCATGTCACACACACAGCCTGTACTGTATTTGACTACTAATAAAAGAGTACCCCAATTTAGTACCCCAACTGAGAGTCCTTTTATGTATAAAATATATAAATACTAATTGGCTGATGGCTATGTTTTATTTTTGTGTATATGCACAGCACAGTGCCTCATCACCGTTCCAAATCACTATGTTTACACATTTCAAAACTTTAGTTCTGACTTTAGTTGTTTTTCATAAACAACAGAACAGTTAGCTCAGGAACAAAAATGATGATTTTAATTTATTCTGGGCTTTTGTAAGCATACATTTTGTTTGATATTCACTGACTACTTCACTAGTCACTAATTATGACTACTTCACTACGTTCTGCTGTCATAATTACAAACAACTGCAAAGGAAGTGTCCTTTTTAAAGCACCTGCAGTAGCCACAAGAACACATAGAGGACCATATTAATTATGTCAATATCCAGTAGTAATTGTTACAAGACCAAAACACTGTATATTAAGAGTGTCCATGTACTCATATTTGTTAGTTTTTGATGAACGATGAAAACAAACAAATCTTGGTAGTGGACTCAAGACTTTTATTTTATTTTTATTTTTTTTTATGTTTCCATACAATGTGAACTCTCAGAAGACTACCGAAACACATTTTCTAATTTAAAGGAAAAACAAAAAAAAGCTTTACACAAAAAGAGCTGCCTCCTGAGAACCAATGAAATGAATCTCTTGTTATATACAGTATATACAGTATATATGCCATTTAGCAGACACTTTTATCCAAAGTGACTTACAGTAGTGAACGCACACATTTTTCAGTATATGGGGTCCCAATGGAAATCAAACCCACAACCTAACCGTTGCCAACGCCATGCTCTACCTACTGAGCCACACAGAACCAAGCCTTTTAGACTCGCTAGCCATGTCCTCACTCAGGGCAGAAGTACACTGAAGTGCTGTACCCACTCTTAATGGATCATTACATCACTGTAATGCTGCGAGTGTCTGCAGTGTTTGACATGATAATGAAATGGGATATTAATTTGAATTACAGAAGGCGCATCAAGGACAAGATCTGTTCATCAGCCATTACAAGAAGCCAGCCTGAAGCTATTGGGGATTTGTAACTGTGTTGAGAGAGGGATGGCCCCTGTTTTCTGATCAGCCTTATGACCGTTTGAATATTTATTAATGATATTTATGATTTAATTACTTGTGCAAAGTAACTATATTTAGATATGTAGCACATTGACCTATTCAGACTCGCTTCAAATGCTGTCTACATGGCATTAGTTTGTTCTAATTAGTGTCTAGTTAGGACAGTGATCTTTTTGTTTTTATTTGAATATAAATGTGTTTTATGTTAATGTCCTAAATTTGATCAATAATATTTAACTTTTTAAAGGGTCATCAGTTCATGAATGCTAAAAGTGTGGTCCGTTTTTAATCTACCTTCCATGAGGTATGTGAGGGTTAACTGGAAAGCAATTAGCTGTCCAGAAGCACAAAAGAAACTCATTATATCACAAAGGGTTTGCCTTCTTTTTTCTTCAGAACATGACTAGGAACGTCCTTAGGAAGAAAGCTGGCCATGGTAGACCTGTCAATCATTACTGGTAGGCGGATCTGTCACCACCCTCTCACCCCCCCAGTTTTCACTATCCAACTATCCAGAACAGCATCTACATACTAAGCTTGTGGAACAAGAGATTTATTTTTCCCATGAAAGCAAGACATTGACATTTTAGGCATTTTGCGGACGCTCTTATCCAGAGCGACTTACACAGTTTACATTTCTTTACATAC
The DNA here is from genome assembly GCA_029706075.1 of Aldrovandia affinis. NCBI lineage: Eukaryota > Metazoa > Chordata > Actinopteri > Notacanthiformes > Halosauridae > Aldrovandia > Aldrovandia affinis. Next base: position 2,579,289 of record JAINUG010000100.1, read on the forward strand.
AATCCATTTATACAGCTGGATATTTTACTGAAGCAATTCAGGTTAAATACCTTGCTCAAGGGTACAACAGCAGTGCCCCACCTGGGAATTAAACCAGCAACCTCTGAGTTACAAGCCCAGTTCCCTAACCATTATACTACACTGCCAGCCAGCAAGAAAGATCACCGGTGTCATTAATTGCCGCTAATGGCAATTCTGGTATCTGAAGGTCAGGCAGTGCTGGTCAGGGAGCGTCGGAGGCCAGCCTGTTAGCCAAATGCAAACATTTCACCCTGCCGATTAGAGGTTCATAGCCCTGGACTTGTTCTGAGCTGACCATCCACACCGGAGAGTGGGGTCAAGGGTCTTGTGGACCACAGCTTAATTGAATTTCATTCTGTAGGTTATTGTGAGTACCAGTTCAGTTGCATGTACAGTAGCTAGACATCCCACACCTTAGGTATGGGGGATCACAGCCCTGTGTATCACACAGGGTGGCTCATTCAAACCCTCCAACACACCCATCCCCTCTGGAAAATAACATTTACATTCACCAGAGCCTGTATTTAAAGGGGTTTATCATGGCTTACTGGTAATTCTCATTTTAACTTTCCCCAGAAAGGCATCTACAAGGCCCTGGTCACATTGCAACATGTCAACGACCAGTCGGTGCGATCCATGTAGGAGGTTAGTAAAGTTAGTAAGCCTTATACGAGTCATGGTGGCTCAGAGCTTACAGCAGCTGGCCCACCAGTGCACCTACTGGGCAGGATACCTGTCTGTCAGAGGGTTCTTACCCACAATGCACCTCTTTGAATACTGAGTGCCAAGCAGACAGCCCACGCCTACCATTTAAAAAAGTTTTTAGTATGACTTAATCAGGATTTGAACCATATAACCACAGGGCCAATGAAAGAGTGGATGGAGAAAGGGCCCTTACAGCCACCAAACTGGTAACTGATCAGTACAGTGGCTCATATCTTATGGCTGTACCAGTCAGTCCAGTGCAAAATGAGACTGTTCCCAGGTCAGTATAGACTACCTCCCTGCTCAGCCATTCATGTGTAACAAAGTTGTGAATTAAAATAAAAGTTTAGGTTCCCTGGGCTCCTGCTTGCTGGGATGGAAAGATTCCTATGTTGTCGCTTTGTTCATTTCAGGGAACAAGTCAGAAAAGGACGACGTTCTGTAAAACTGAACAAACATCATATTCTTTATATGATACAAATCCACTGTCTTACAGTAAATGTTTGCAAAGGGGGAATCGTGTACATGTCCTGCCGGTACAGGAAACATATATGCATTTACAACATTTCCCGTATTATCACAGCTATTAATAGCTGAATAAATATTATTTGTGTGAAGTCAGGGTGGTTGACATTCCTCTCGATGTCTTGCTTGTGGTCTGCCCTCATCTGTGTTGCTCAATAAATGTAGACCACGAGTCCAACAGAATGTCGATTGTGATTCACAGCAGCGGAGTGTGCTACAGGAAGTCACCAAGTATTCTCCAGCTGCTGGCACACCACTCCTTTTGGCTGAAAAATTTACGTTTGTATGTATGCTCGCCAAGGATTTTTGAGGACACTTCTGCTTTTGAAAGAGACCAGGTTTTGATTATTTTTCTGTTTACTGTTCTTAATTAACCACATCTATCGATGCAAAAGCGAGCCGTTTAAGACCCACAAAAAAAGGACATTTCTGAGCTTGGTTATCCATTTAGTAGTTGTTCTTTCTCAAAACATTGCGGCTTCGTCATATCCCTGCCCTACACCACGTTCCCTGGCTCCATCAGGCAAGCTAGTGTGTTGTTCTGGAACATTCCGTTTGCTTGGGGTAACCTCCACCTCCTCACCCCTCCCCCCCCACCATTTTAAAGACTTTAAATTAATGTGTCAATCAGGGTTTATTAGTTTTATAGATTTATGTTTTCTCATGAAGACATGAGGTTAACATAGGGGCAGACAAAAGTTTGGCCTTGGGTGGGAATCCTATACTGTGATTTAGGGGCAGGTTTTTATCTTTCTCTGACAGTTTTGAGGGGGCATCTATCTGCTCTATCCACTCTCCATCTCTTTGTGAAATTAATAGCGCACCCCTTTACCTATGGTGAATATCCTTTTTTAATAAAAAATGATTCATTCATACAGGTGGCCATTCGATCCTTAGGGTGTTAGCCCTAAGGATTTGAATACGAATTGTCACATACTCTTACCTACGGTTTCAAAGACAAGTTGTTGGCTGAAATAATTAAACTAAATTAAAATACTAATACTGCTAGTATGTTAATACCAATGTGGTTAGATGGTTTCACCCCTTCTAGAAGGTAGGGTCACTTGCATGATGGATTTTCAGCAGTCCACTCTGACAAGAAACTTTCAGAAAGCATACAATGATATAAAGGTTATTATAAAACGGATAGTTGCTGGATGCTGCTGGATGCTGATTGGTCAACCAGACTTCCTGACCATAGTGCTGATATTCATGATAAAGTATGGCTAATTAGAATGTTTGTAAATCATTCTTGAAGAGGAGAACAAAGTTGCCGTTAACAAAGCCATACGGAATGAGAAACCATGTTATATCATGATTATCCTCACTCTGCTTCGCTTTGTGCCCAAGAACACCCTCTCACCGTGCCGAACATGATGTAACACAGATTCTTGTTTAATATTGCTGTCATATCCCAGCCAGGCTGATCATGAGTGTGGAGATTACAGTGTGCCCATGGTGCCACCTTTGTAACGCCACAAGCTCCCTGAAGGCAGTGTGGCCCAAAGCATGGCTCCTTGTGTCACGGCCTGTAATTACCACAGGAAGCGGTTTAACGTGTGACGCTAAATAAACGCGTCAGCACAGCATGACCCAACAAGGCTGTTTGGAGTGCATGGAATTGGGTGGGGGGGGCAGTTTCTCTATCAGAGGTGAGAAGAATGTGTGGACTGCTGATGAGATCAGGGCCTTGGGGGGTTGGGGGTGATGGGGGGATCTTCAGAGGGGCAGGTGGGTCAGTGGAAGATTGCTCAGAGGGCAAAGAAACAGAAATTAAATTAAATGATGTAATTTCTCTCAACTGCCCCCCCCCCTCTCTACCTCAGGCCTTCAGAAGTGCTACCATGAGCTCATATTGGTGCGCGGGGAAGGGCGATGTCATCGAGAACTGGTGTCGCTGTGACCTCGGCGCCTTCAGCAAGGACGGCCTTCCCAGCTGCAGTCCTCTGCGCCAGCCCGTGTATGTCGGCTCCCCCAAACTGCTCACCCTCAACCGCTAACTCCCCACAACCTTTTTCTCCCCTCTACCTCTCCTCTCTCTCACCATTCTCTCTTCTTCTCCCTGTTCAATCTGATATATCTGTTCAATACTGGATAGAGCTTGATATACTGGTAGCATGATATATGTATAATGTGAATTTTTGCCAAAGCTTAATAACAACACACAGTTAACAGCACAGCCATAGTATATGAATAAGTAAATATCTCTCTCACCCTTTTCACCCCTCTCCTTTTCAATAATATGTGTTCAGTGTTTCTATTATGTATACAGTGTCCCCGTTTAACTGTGCATCCCCCCAGCCTGCGCCTGGCCCCTCACCTGGAGCCGTCCAGCACCATGGTGGCCCTGGAGTGGCTGGACGTGGAGCCTCTCATAGGCTGCAAGGTGTCCGACTACATCATCCAGCACAAAAAAGTGGAGGATCCCTCGGAAGCGGAGATTTACACAGGTACAGTATGCCCCCCCACAGTGCAGGCGGATCCAGCACAAACAGTACGCCCCCACAGTACAGGCGGAGATTTACACAGGTACAGTATGCCCCCACAGTGCAGGCGGATATTTACACAGGTACAGTACGCCCCCACAGTGCAGGCGGATATTTACACAGGTACAGTACCCCCGAACAGTGCAGGCGGAGATTTACACTGGTACATCCCCTCAGTGCAGGTGGAGATTTGCAGGGGTACAACTGCACACAGTGGAGTGGACGTGGAGATTTCAGACACAACTGCACAGTTATTCACACAGGTTAATTAGCACAGTGGAGGTAGAGATTCACAAAAGTGTGTTTGCACAGTGGAGGTAGAGATTCTCGAAAGTTTGTTTGCACAGTGGAGGTAGAGATTCGCGAAAGTGTGTTTGCACAGTGGAGGTAGAGATATGCAAAGGCTCGTTTGCACAGTGGAGGTAGAGATTGGCCCAGGTTTGTCTGCCCAGTGCAGGTAGAAATGTATTGAAGTGTTGAAGCAGGAGAGACTTACAGGCCCAGGTTTGTCAAGGATGCCCAGGTTTGTTTGGCAACTGCAAGAAACCTATTTGTGTCTCCATGCCTGTGTGGATCTGCAGAGATGGTATTGTGTTTATAGTGAAATAGCTTTCAGATGGTTCTGGACATAACCCCGAAAAAACACTGATATAAATAAAGATGAAGCATCAAAATACAGGTACATGAAACCGAGCAGACTGTCTGGTGGTCAGGGTGTGACTGGTGTCCAATGGCTTAGTGTCTCAGAAGGTGAGTTGAGGATGAAAGATGTCTCCTCAAACCACCCCATCCCCTCAACTACGTCAGCAATGACACTGACAATTCTCTTCTCAAAGGTGACTGCTGCTGTTGTTCCATTGTGCAGGGTGTGTGTGTGTGTGTGTGTGTGTGTGTTTGTGTGTGCGTGTGCTTATTTCTGTGTGTGTGTGTGTGTGTGTGTGTGTGTGTGTGTGTGTGTGTCTGTTGGGGGTGGTTATGCCAATAAATTAAGTTATTTGTGCTGGTGGAATCTTTGGAGTACATTTTGATATTAACATCCTTCACATGTTGTAGCTGTTTTGGTACAGCCTTATCAATCAATCAATCAATCAATCTTTATTTTTGTATAGCGCCATTTACAAACAGGTTGTATCTGGCATTTTCCAGAGGGAATCTCATCATGCGGCTTAACAGACCACTGGAAGGGCATTCTAAGTGTAGGAGTGGGGTGGACCTCATCCCTCCAGATACCAGGGCAGGGCGGGGGATGGGAATGGTCTAGCTAACACACATGGGGGGTCTGGGGCAAGCTCCGGGCAGGTGTGCTCATCTTAGAGGGACGGTGGTCTGAAGATGTCCCAAGGTTTTTGGGAAGAGAGTGTGGAGTTCCCTGTTAAAGTTGAATAATTAAGCAGAATACACACTTGGCACCTGACGTTCGGTCTGCAGGGTGGTGAGTCAGAGCTTCAGTGACAGCCTCTGAATCTTTTTCTTTTTTTAAAGTAAAGGTACTCTGGAACAAATATGGTTTGGCCTTTAGTGTGTGTGTGTGTGTGTGAGAGAGAGTAATCCAGCACTCCATAATCAGCTGACTGTGAGTAAGTATGATTGAGCAAGGCCTGTGTATGAGCTGGTAAGAGGACTGAGTATGATCTGGTAATAATAGTGAGTATGAGCTGGTAATAATAGTGAGTATGAGCTGGTAATAATAGTGAGTATGAGCTGGTAATAATAGTGGGTATGAGCTGGTAATAGTAGTGAGCTTGTTATTTATTGGCTCTTTGAAGTATTTGCTGAGAAGAAAATACTTGAATTATGGAATTGGCAATCAATGTAATAAAGTTGCTCTCCGACTAGTCCTCTCGCTGTTCATAAGCCTTGTCATCAAGTTTACAAAAAGTCCTTGCCAGCAACACAGTTTATTTGAGTTATTTTCTTTATCTTACCGCATCAAATAGATCTCATGAGAACAATACTACCATTTATGTTGCTTTGCATTGGTAGCTTTGGGGTTGAATGAGGAGGCAGGGCATTTGCGAAAGTTGTGTTATGTGTCAGACAAACAATTTTAAGGAGTATATTTGAATTGTTTCTGAAATGTTTGATTTAGTGTGTTGGCACACGCTGTGACAATGCTAAATCATTTAATTTAGCTAGCTAGCCTGGTTTCATGTCTAGCTTCCGTTTTCCAAAACGGAAAAAAGCTTTGCTCAATATGTTTGTCCAGTTTAGCCTACAGCTATAAATCTATTTATTTTTGTGTACTTATTGTTTTTCCGACCTGACTGGGTCTATATACAACTATGATGATACAAATGATGGATATGACAGAACTTTGACTATAGGTGCAAGGTCTGCACACCCCTACTAAATATTGCCAGTGTTGTAAGTACATAAAAAATCAACAGCTAAAACTATATATTGAAACCAGTAAACATATACAGTACATGTTAGACGTTGTAATCATAATGAATATTGTAGTTTTATATTGATGGACAGATTTAATAAAAAATCTCTCTCTCTTTCTGTATCTCTCCTCTCACTTTCTCTCTCTCTCTCTGTCTTTCCACGCGGTTGTTTACAGAGAGGTCTCCAGCAAAATTTCACAAGGATTGTACACTCACCTCAGGGCACAGACTCCCTCCCCAAAGATGTGTTTTGCATTTTCTAATTAAACTTAGAAAAATATTTGACATCATGCAGACCAGCGCCGGGGGAAACCAGCGTTTCACTTACCACTGTCCGTAAACAGGCTTGTTTTCTGTTTGTTTTGTTCTTGTCTTGTTTTTTTGTTTTGTTTTGTTTTTGGCTACTGGTTTACTTTGGGAACATTCAGAGACGTGCGTCTTTGCACAATGTTTTCATTTGTTCATACCTGGGGAAACTGGTAATGGGAAAAGTACACCTAGATGGTTTTCCTTTCATTTTGTGGCGACACATCCCTACTCCATGTCAGACTGTGTGCAGGGGCAGTGCGGTTTCTCTCTCAGGCATCATCCCTACTCCATATCAGGCCCGTTTGTAGGAGCAGTGCGGTTTCTCTCTCGTTATTTAGATTCATGCTACATCAAGTTGCTGTGAAAGTCCTTTCCTGTCCCTTTGTCAGCTGTAAATGTATTCCAAAAATGCACCCAAAAAGAAAGAAAATAGAAAAAGCACAAATACACTATATTGCCAAAAGTCAGTGGACACCCCTACTAATTATTGAGTTCAGGTGTTTCAGCCACACCCATTGCCAACAGGTGCATACAATCCAGCACATAGTCATGCAATCTCCACAGACAAACATTTAGAATTCAGAATGGTTCGTAAAGAGCTCAGTGACTTTAAACGCGGCACTGTCATAGGATGCCACTTTTGCCACAAGTCAGTTCGTGAAATTTATGCCCTACTAGATTTGCCTCGTTCAACTGTAAGTGCTATTATTGTGAAGTGGAAGCGCCTAGGAGCAACAACAGCTCGGCCACGAAGTGGTAGACCACGCAAACTCACAGAGCGGGGCCGACGACTGCTGAAGTGCATAGCGGGTAAAAATCGCTTATCATCTGCTGCATCACTCACTACAGAGTACCAAACTGCCTCTGGAATCACCATCAGCTTCATGGAATGGGTTTCTATGGCCGAGCAGCTGAACACAAGCCTCACATCACCATGCGCAATGCCAAGCATTGGCTGGAGTGGTGTAAAGCACACCACAACTGGACTCTGGAGCAGTGGAAACGTGTTCTTTGGAGTGATGAATCACACTTCACTATCTGGCAGTGTGATGGACGAATCTGGGTTTGGCGGATGCCAGGAGAACGCTACCTTCTGGAATGCATAGTGCCTACTGTAAAGTTTGGTGGATGAGAGATAATGGTCTGGGGCTGTTTCTCAGGGTTTGGGATAGGCCCCTTAGTTCCAGTGAAGGGTATTCTTAATGCTACAGGATACGAAGACATCTTAGTCAATTGGGCGCTTCCAACTTTGTGGCAACAGTTTGGGGAAGGCCCTTTGCTGTTCCAGAATGACTGTGCCCCTGTGCACAAAGCGAGGTCCATAATGACATGGTTGGACGAGTTTGGTGTGGAGGAACTCGATTGGCCTGCACAGAGCCCTGACCTCAACACCTTTGGGAGGAATTAGAATGCCGATTGCGAGCCAGGCCTTCTCGTCCAACATCAGTGCCTTACCTCACAGATGCTCTTTTGGCTGAATGGGCACAAATTCCCACAGACACACTCCAAAATCTTGTGGAAAGCCTTCCCAGAAGAGTGGCTGCTGTCATAGCAGCAAAGGGGGGTCCGACTCCATATTAATGCCCATGGTTTTAGAATGGGATGTCCAACAAGCTCATATAGGTGTGATGGTCAGGTGTCCACTGACTTTTGGCCATATAGTGTATCTTGGTAACACGTTAGCTTATGGTAAAGTTAGTAAATTGTGAATAGCCGTACTGTACATCTACAAAAAGCTGTATCGGAGTGTGTGAGGACAGCGAAATACGTCATCAGGGTCAATGAGTGCAGTCCGAGGAGCGCAGTCATGGTTTTAACTCATGCCCGTCAAGTAGGGGCTGGGCTCCGTTGTTGTGCGTCTCCCAGCCTGGCCCGACGTTACAGCAGCGCAGCAGCAGCAGCAGCAGCACAGCTCACAGAGAGCTCTCTGCACCCTCCTCTCCTTGCCTGCAGTTCTTCATGACATCATCCCTCCTTTAGCGCCCTTTAAATGAGCGCGAACATAATTGCACAACGTCCTCCCTCTACACCCGGCACGCATTGTGTGTGTGTGTGTGTGTGTGTGTGTGTCCGTGTGTGGGCGTGTGTGAATGTGTTTGTTTGTGTGTGCGTGTGTGTTGTGTGTGTGTGTGTGTGTGTGTGTGTGTGTGTGTGTACGTAACTGAGTGCCGGGGTTAATGCACATTTGTGTCTGTACATGTATGTGTGTGTGTGTGTGTGTGTGTGTGTGTGTGTGTGTGTGTGTGTGTGTGTGTGTTTGTGCGTGCGTGCGTGAGTGCATGTGTGGGCCTGTGAATGTGTTTGTGTGTGCGTGAGTGTACGTAACTGAGTGCCAGGGTTATTGCACTCATTTGTGTCTGTACATGCGTGTGTGCATGTGCGTGTTGGCAGCTGTTTTGTGGCACCCTCTCTCTCCACATACTGCTCTGGCTCCTCTGCTCTAGTTATTATATGCCATTTAACAGACGCTTTTATCCAAAGCGACTGACAGTAATGAATGCATACATTTTTCAGTATATGTGGCCCCAATGGGAATAGTTCTAGCTGTAATCATTCTCAGCTCTGTCTCAGCTGTGGATCCACTTTGGCTCAGCTCTAGCTCCACTCTTGCTCATCTCAGGTTCCACTTTGCCTCAGCTCTAGCTCCACTCTGGCTCCACTCTGACTCAACTCAGGCTCAGCTCAGGCTCAGTTCAAGCTCAGCTCAGGCGCAGCACTAGCTCATGTTCCAGTTTTAAGACGGTCACAGAGAAGCTCGGGCCACACAGTCTCCCTCAGCATATTGAGACTGGGATGAAATCTGCGCTCTGGGAAGCACCTCATAAAAGGGACTCATTTCTTCATTGCTGTAGGCACTGTGATTTAGCCCGCCTCAGGCTCACCTGGGGCTGCGTGTCCTGTCCTCTTCATCCCCGCACAGTGTGTCCTCACCTCTACACCCTCTCTCAATGAGCAGCAGGGGGCGACGCTGTAAACGCCATCTGAGCCGCCACCCCGGTGTGATTTAACCGCCTGCGAAGCCGCTGGGATGGTGCTGGGAGTCACACGGTGGTGATGTCACCTCACAGCATGCTGTCAGACTGTGGGATTAGACACTCCAGCTATTTTTAGCTCCACTTCTCTCCTCTTTTCAGTTCTTTCTTTTTTTGGTGGCATTTCATCTTTACCGCTTCTCTGATATGTCTGGATATTTCTGGTGCCAGACTTGTCCTTGTTCCTCTTCGTCCTGTGCTCGTCATCCTCTTCCTCGTCTCTGCCATTTTGCAGGTCTCTTGTTAAAGAGATAATGAGTCCGCTGCAGTGGCCATGTTGCCCATGCCACTATGGGTGAATAGAGTCTTATCTACTCATATCGGTGTGTCACGGGGCTGTGGAAAGACGTGTGTGTCACCGGTGAATGTGCAGCATAGCATATCTCAGTAAATCTCAATAAATATGAATACTCCACTGGATAGTTAATTATATTGCAGGAATATGCATAAACATAAGGTCCTCTATGTTACATATATTTGATGCAAACTGCCTGCATTCCAAACAAAAAACCCAGGTGTGGTGTCGGGCTGTGGTTTTATGACGTTTCGCTGAAAACTGTGACCTCATCGAGTTTTTACTTGACTTGTGTCACACTGAATTGGCTCAGTGATTCACAAGCCTATCACTGTTAAAATAGCTAAGGTTATAATTATATCTCTATCACAGGCAAAACCATATTTTTGTATATCAAAAGTTGAATCTTTTGTAATATATTTTAAATTTCTTAAATTACATTTAGTATGCATGATGTCCATAGAAAAGTACAATATTTGACCCCTCTTAATTTGAGGTCACCAGTATCCCCCAGAGTCAATGAGAACATAGCTGTTATTTCCCCTGAAATTCATACTTGGATGTCACAGAACATCTTTTAAAAAGGTCATTTTAAAATGAATGACAAAAAAATACAAAAGATTTTTTTATTACTTTCTGAAAGCACACCCCGGGCAAGCGAAGCTTTTAAAATCAAACAGATTGAATTAAAATGAGCCTCAGAGTGTCCTTGCAGATGAAGGAAGATAGCAGATCAGACACACCAGCTGCGGTAGGCTGCTTTTTCTTGCCTGTTTTTTTTTTAATTTTTTTTTGTTAATACAAGATGACCTCATCGCTAAAAATGGATACCAGTTCCCTCCTCTTCATAAGCTTTACCATCAGCAGATTAGAGATCGGGCACCTAGCCAAGTCCCTGAGTCTCCTCTCAGCTCTCCCCTCTCTCCCCTTCTATCACACACATACCCTCTCTCTCTCTCCCTCTCTCTCTTTCCCTCTCTCCCTCTCTCACAGAAATGCCGTAAGAAGTGTTTCTCAATGTTTTTCCCGCTCATCCCTTCTCTGTCTGTCTCCCTCAGTGTGGGTACCCTGTGTCTCAGTCTTGGCGTCATGTGACCGGGCCATGTGGGGGACAGGCAGAGGGTTCACCAGCAGCGATAGGCGGTTGCGGGTCGGGTGGGGTCACCAGCCACCCTTGCAGGAGAGGAAAGCGGTAATCAAGCAGTAATGAATCACAGACATCGCCATTTCAACAGGGATCTGCTGCTGCCGGCCTGGGTGGTGTCTTAAAGGGGCCTGGTGCATGCCCATGCTGTGTCCACTTGCCCAAACTCCATCAATTCCGCTTGGTCTGACAGGGCCAGTGCAGGGGCAGTGACATTGGTGTGCGAGATGCGGCTCAATTTCACATGTAGCAGCACTCGTCCAGTCTGGAGCACCTCACCCAGAGAGGTAAGAGCTTCACCTCGCCCAGACGAACAAGAGCTCCATCTCACCCAGAGGAGTAAGAGCTCCACCTCACCCAGAGAGGTAAGAGCTCCCTCTCACCCAGACGAGCAAGAGCTCCATCTCGCTCAGAGGAGAAAGAGTTCCATCTCGCTCAGAGGAGAAAGAGCTCCACCTCACCCAGAGGAGTAAGAGCTCCATCTCACCCAGAGGAGTAATAGCTCCACCTCACCCAGAGGAGCAAGAGTTCCATCTCGCTCAGAGGAGAAAGAGTTCCATCTCGCTCAGAGGAGAAAGAGCTCCATCTCACCCAGAGGAGTAAGAGCTCCATCTCACCCAGAGGAGTAAGAGCTCCATCTCACCCAGAGGAGCAAGAGCTCCATCTCACCCAGAGGAGTAAGAGCTCCATCTCGCTCAGAGGAGTAAGAGCTCCATCTCACCCAGAGGAGTAAGAGCTCCATCTCACCCAGAGGAGCTCCATCTTGCTCAGAGGAGAAAGAGCTCCATCTCACCCAGAGGGGTAAGAGCTCCATCTCGCCCAGAGGAGTAAGAGCTTCATCGCACTCAGAGCTCCATCTTGCTCAAGAGCTCCATCTCACCCAGAGGAGGTAAGAGCTTCATCGCACTCAGAGGAGAAAGAGCTCCACCTCACCCAGAGGAGAAAGAGCTCCAGCCACCTGCCACCAGGTTGCTCTGGAGCTACATCTGAGAATGGGTCACATTCAGAGTCTGGGAGTGGAAGGGAGTCATCATGGCCATCACATACCCAGCAGCAGCTCTCCACCATTGAAACATCTTCTCCCCCAATAGCAAAAAAACATTAAAATAATAAACGTGCACATGTAATTTATATATATTTATTTATTTATATATATATGTGTGTGTGTGTGTGTGTGTGTGTGTGTGTGTTTGTGTGTGCGAGCGAGTGCATGCATGAGTGTATTACATGCAACAGACAGTGTTTAATCCTTATTTCCACAAGGAAGCATTTAATCACTGAGTCTGAGGCTCTGGCTCCGCCTGGGGGCTCTGGGTTTGAGCCAGAATGGCGATTGTGTGGAGCAGTAAATGAAATGGATTCAGTGATGTCAGCCTAGTAAGTGGCCCACTGAGATTTCGGAGCAGGGAGAGAGGCACAGTACACGCGCGTGGGGGGTTCGCTTCTCACACACCGCGAGGTGTTATGATCACCCCTCCCACCCCCCCCCCCCCCCGTGCTTTCTCAAAGACGTGCTGCCCTCGCTTATACACCAGCAGAGCAGACAAAAGAGTCTCTCTAAACACTGATTTGTTTAGAAGAGGGCTACTATTTCTGAAAAGTAAACAGCAGCTCAAGAGAAAAGAAGATGTTCTGAGGTGATTTTCCATCAATTTGGGCCAACTAGATAGGTGTAAAATAGATCAGTAAAGCCTGTAAAACTGCAATTACAGTAGTATGCTGTACTTAACCTACTATACTGCTGGCTTTAGCTGAAAAACAATTGTTAGCCAGCTGTCCTCTGGGCCATAATGGCTAGGCTGCTTTCTCCAGTTGGGTTTTGGTGTGAATTTCTGTAATGCTTTCATTGTTGATCAAACACATTTTTTATCACTGTTTATAATTTAAATTGACATTCATCAGTATTTCAGACAGAAAGTCTTGGCCAAGATTAATTGCAGCAGAGGCATTCTTCCGCCATTCAGATCACCGGATATGTCCCGCAAATAATTCACAATTTGTGGTTCAGACTGTCTAGTACTCGTTTCCTGCAAGGGGGTTAATGTAGCTAAGGCTAACTCTTTCCGTCTGCTGTAGTTCATTATCTGAATATTTAGGATTGAATAGATATGGTGCAATGTCATCATCAAACACAAACAAATCAGAAAACTCTTCCACCGAGCTTAATGCTGATGCAGTCATCATATCGGTCTATTGTTTGGTCGCTTGCCAGTAGTAGTACAGTCTAGGATTGTCATTGCTGGCAGTAGCTCTAATGAAGGAGGTGTGTCTCTCCAGAAAAATTTAATTGACGTCTTCTCTTCGGCTTGGCTGGAGAATCAGAAGAGAGTCCCAGACGACCATGCATCGCAGTCTGGGACAATGAGGCAGTGGCAACCGATTAAATGAACATTGCATTCAATGCAAACTAAAAATACTGTCACTTCATTGCACTAATTGCTCATTTAGTAATTACAAATTAATTACTCAGTAGGCTTCTCTGTGCAAATGTCACTTACCGTTCTGGCCAGCGTTATTGGCACCCTTGCATTTTATGTAGATAATGTTCAATATATTTTGGAATAATTGGAAATGCAATCAACCTTTGCCCATCACAAGATTTTTATTTGATTTTCACGATTATAGAACAAAAAAACTGAAATGTCGATTTTTTATTGAAGAAACAGAGAGAATGGCCTTGACAACATTATTGGCACCCTTCTCTAATATGTAGTTGCACAGCCTTTGGCATTGATGACTGCTTCCAAATGTTTCTGGTAGCCATCAGAAAGCTGCCAGCGGAAGGGTACAGGAAGTTTATCCCACTCTTCAATTGCAACTCACTCCAGTTCTTCAATGTTCCAAGGATTCCTTTGATCAACTGCAGATTTCAGGTCTCGCCATAGGTTCTCAATGGGATTAGGATCAGGACCCATCACTGGCCACTCCAGAACAGTACAAAATCTTATCTTGAACCATTCCTGGATGCTTTTGGATGTGTGTTTTGGGTCATTGTCCTGCTGGAGGACCCATGGCCTTTGACTGACTCCCAGTTTTCTGACACTGGGTAGCACATTTTGCTCCAAAATGCCTTAGTAATCCTCTGATTTCATAATGCCCTTAATACTTTTAAGGCGCCCAGTACCAGAGGCTGCAAAGCAGCCCCACAGCATTATGGAACCTCCACCGTATTCGACTGTAGGTAGGGTGTTCTTTCTTATGTAAGTATGTAAACAAAGCGCTGATCTGCATTGCCAAATGACTCTAATTTGGTTTCATTGGTCCACAGAACATTTTCCCAGAAGGATTTACGTTTGTCTTGGTGTGTCTTGGCAAAAATAAATTGGGTCTTTCTCTTTCAGCAGTGCGGTCTTCCTTGGCCTCTGACCGTAAAGCCCCGCTTGGTTCAGTGTCCGGCATATGGTATGGGCTGAAACCATTACTCCAGATCTCTCCAGGTTAGCCTTGAGATCTTTGGATGTCAAACGAGGTGTTTTTCAATGGCTCGTACCAACCTTTGACAACATCTGAGATCAATTTTCCTCTTATCACCACATCTTATGAGATTCTTAACAATTCCATGGGCAGCAAACTTCTTGATAATTTCCTGTGGAAACAGGAATGCCAAGGTCTCTAGAGATGGCCTTACAGCCTTGTGAATGGCCTCTATTCACCACGTCACAGAGGTACAGGTTAGAACGGACTGTTTTCATACTTTAAAATGTATAATTGGTTCATTTATACCATGTGCGCACATGCAACCTGTCACAGGTGAGTTGAATTACACTGCAAGCGAGAATCTATTCATAAACTATATCCTCCAACCAAATTGATTGAAATTGATTTAATTCTAAAGGGTGCCAATAATTGTGTTATGGCCACAATTTTGACAACATAAAAGATTTGTATTATTATTGTTGGATCCTGTGCTGTTGTAAATCAAACAGTTGAACGTGTGAAGACCGAAAGTTGTTTCAATTTCAAATTGTTTCAGAATATATTGTACATCATCTACATAAAATGCAAGGGTGCTAATAGCATTGTCCAGAACTGTAAATGTGACTGTACCAATTAGCACCAGTACCCAAAAGTACCAGTTTATTGCGATTATAATCTGGTTTTCTCAAGAAACCAATCAGAAATTAAATGGATAATTAAACAAGGGGTTAAACCAGTGGAAAGTATTTCTTGTTTTATCTTCAGTGTTGATTATTCTTGCAGAATAAATCTGTGTATGTGTCCTGCGATGTTCATCCATTGGGTTTTCTTATTCAATATATATAATTTAGGTTATGCGGTTGGAGGGAGTGTTGACCACAACCAGGGTGCACATGAATTTTGGGGATGGAACTGTAATACAGTAGCATAGGAAAGGGCTACACAAGTTTCACTGAATATTCTGTAGATGCTCAAATTTTAAAAGAAAGCTATGTGAAAGAACATGGTAGCAGTAAGCCTATCAGTGCACACGTGCTTATATCACACACATACAGTATATATATATAGGTATACAGGCAATTGCCAAAATAAAGTAAACCCTTGAGTAAATGAGTGATACAATATATTGAAATCAGGTGCTTCCACAGAAGTGTGGTTTCCAAGTTAATTAAACAATGACCATCCCATCATGCGTAGGGTAGTATATAAAAGTGCTGGGCAGGCACAGTTGGCCATTCCATTGGCTGCCAAGGCTAGAAATAGAGATCTTAATGACTTTGAAAGAGGGTTGATTGTTACGGCACATTTGGCAGAAGTGATGAAGACTGCTCAACTTCCTGATGTTTCATGAGGAACAGTGGCTAAGGTGATGTTAGCATGGAAGCCAAAATAAACCTACATGCCCAAGTGCTTGTTTCTCACAGTGAAGGGTTCTTGTGGCTCTGTTATGGTGTGGGGTGCATTCTCTTGTCATGGTTTAGGTTCACTCATGCGTGCATCTGACTGTGTGCAAGTGTATACTGTATGTGTGAGATTGAGAGTGTGTAAATGTGTGTACATACATAAGAGTCCATGTGTGAACATGCATGAGTGTGTGGGCATCAGTGTGCGTGTGCATGCAGACATTATGTGCACATGCATTAGCGTGTGTGTGAGAGAGAGTGTGTGAATGTGTGTGTGTATGTGCTGTATGAGTGTGAGTGTGTGTGTGTGTGTGTGTGAGAGAGAGAGAGAGAGTGTGTGTTTGTGTGTGTGTGCGTGTGTTTGTGTGTGAGAGAGAGAGTGTGTGCCCTTTTTATTTTGGTATTATTTAAGACGGCCCCTCTCCTTCCAAAGTGTTACAAATGTTTCCTATTATGAGTCCTTCCTCTTCCAACTGTAAATACGGCACAGTCTGTTCCCTGGCCACTGCGTCCTCTATGCTCGAAAGCCTCAACGTTTTTATTTTGCGTCATTCACCTCAAAAGCACGCTATAGTCTATCTCCTTCAAACCCCACCGTGGACTGATTAGAAAAATATGGACAATTATGTACAACTTAACCTTTTAGGAAAGCTGTGTTTGTGCCGGAGGCGGGCTCACATTTCCTCAGCTCACCAGAGTTTCTACCTCAGGGACCAAGGAAGTCCAAGAAAAATAATGTTAATGAGCTATTCCTATGTGTGGGTTTGAAATTATTAACAGCAAAGTAAAGGTAGCTGTCCAAAAAACAACAAACACACACACAAACACAGGAACACAAACTACACACACAAATGCACACACAAACACACTTGCACTGTACATATGCACACACAAACACAAACACACACTTGCACATACAAGCGCACACACACACACAAAAACACACACTTGCACATACAAGTGCACACATGTTCTAAATACATACATACATACATAGACACATGTATGTGCATGCATACACATACATTCACACACTTGCAGGCATACACATACACATATTCTGTTACGCACATGCATACACACACAGAGAGAAACCCCCTGACCAAATTGAAAGCCTTGGCAGATTGTGTAGGGTTCAGAAGCAGAGTTGGGTTAACGAGTGTGTGGAAGACAGAAAAGGGCAGTGGCCCAAGCTCCCTCTCTCTCTCCGTACTGAAGTGGTGCGGTGAAACTGTAGAATTTCACATCACTTTTAAAGGAATTTCTCAAGGAAACTCTGGAGAGCCTCCCCACAAATAAAGAAAAAAATCACCTGGGACGAACTGTTTCTCGAAAAGAAAAGGTGAAAGCGTTTAAGGTGAAAATGCAGTAAGACAGCTAGTGATGGCGATTGATATTATGAGACATTCCGATTGTTCTTGTTAGAGTTCAGACGATTTCTGTTTCTACCATATATCACCCCTTTTAAATACTATACATGCTACAAATAATGATAATAATTTTGTATTTCTCTGTGACTGTTCGATATTCCTGTAGAGCCTATGTGCTCCTCATATACAACACTTAAGATAAGCAGCCACTGCAGTCAGGCGAGTGTGTGTGCGCGTGCGCGTGTGTGTGTGTATGTGTGCGTATGTGCATGCATTCCTCTGTGTGTGTGTGTGTGTGTGTGTGTGTGTGTGCATGTGCGTGCATCCGTGCCTCCATGTCTGTGTGTGTGTGTGTATCTGCGTAAAACACAAGGTTATATAGATATAGAGTATCAAATGAAAATAACTGACCAATCAAAGCCTGTATTCCATTGATGTGAAAGAAATGAACCGATCAAGACAGCTTCCACATTTACCATAAAGAACATGCTTTTTGCCCAACAAGCTCATTCCATTCACACATGTACTTGATTGGTCCATTTCTTTTTCATCTCAGTGGATTGGTCACTTTCTCTTTTTTTACTTCCAACTTGTGAGCACCTTGGCTTTCCATACGTCTGGCAGGACTGAACGCTGACAGATTTACAGGGAAGCCAGCTGTGGTGGCCTGCAAGCCGAGGGCTGGGATTGGACGACGCTTTAGACCGTGTTTTGAGAGAGCAGACGTGGTCAGGCTGCGGTGTGGACTGGACCCCGCTATATCCTGTAATAAAAACACCTCCCACCAAGAATCCCGCAACATACACACACACACACACACACACACACACACACACACACACAAACACATACACAAAACCAACTACGGCCACATTCATACCTTGTGTGTGTGTGTGCTTGTTTGACCTGTGAGTGAGTGAGTGTGTGTGTATGTGTGTGTGTGTGTGTGTATGTTTTTAAAGTGAGTGTGTGTGTTTTGTATGCGTGTGAGCACTTAGGAATGGACTCAACCCTCCGAGGGCTGGCAATTGCAACTAGACACACAAGGAGGTGTGTAGATGCTGAACTTTGCAGTGTGGAAATCAGTGTCTGTACCGATATATGCAATTTGGAGATCTGAGATTTGGCATGAGGACAGGGTAGCCAATGTGATCGGTGATTTTATGCAGCTAGCTTATTGGATCGGTACGTTTGGAATGGGGATAGGCTAGCCAATGGTATCATCATATTTTTACTGGAATGGGGACATACTAGCCAAAGGGCTTAGTGCATTTATTCAGAAGTGGGGACTGTCTAGCCCAGGGGTGGGAAATCTTACCCTGTGTGGGCCGGTGTAGGTGCAGGCTTTTGTTCCAGCCGAGCAGTAGCTCACCTGATTTGACTAATCAGCTAATCAAAGTCTTCAATCAGGGCTTTGATTAGTGGAATCAGGTGTGTCACTGTTCAGTTGGAGCAAAAGCCTGCACCCACACCGGCCCACACAGGGTAAGATTGCCCACCCCTGGTCTAGCCAATGGGTTTAGTGCATTTATGCAAGAATGGGGACAGTCTAGCCAATGGGCTTATTGCATTTATGCAGGAGTGGGGGCAGTATACCCAATGTGCTTAGTGCGTTTAAGCAAGAGAGGAGACAGAATGTCTTCATTGGCTTCCATACCTGCTCCTCTGTCATGTACCCTCAGCTTCTGTGAAAGAACACAGTAGAGCATTGAGCGGAACTTCAGCCAGTGGGTGGCTCTGCTTCACCCCAAGAGAGCCTCTTAATCAGCTGAGCGATCGGGTAATCAGGAGGAAATTTAGGTGGCTGCAGTTGGAAAATGCTGCAGTGAGATCATTTGAATGGCGCGTGAGGAGACTCGGACTTCCCTTAAAGTAGGCCTCGCTTTACGCCGTGCATCTGTACATCCGTGCGTCAGTGTGCTTGTGGTCGTTGAGCAGAACACACAACATCGCTCAGCGGGTAATGTGACTAGGGCCCGATTGCGTCTTTGTCCGTTTCTGTTTTACATACACACTCACTCACACGTGCAATGTCACCCACACGCACACAAACGTTTACACACAAGGCTACATGCCAGCATCGCAGGGTCTCACCAACTACGAAGGTACCTGCAGAGTAGTCAAACGGGGCTGCAGTCCTCTCCATCTTTATTACCTGAAACTAAAGTCCCGCCTGGGGACATAGTTGGAAAAGGAGGCAAAAATGTTTAGTCCAGATGTCTAACATAAATGTAGCACTGCTCAGAGTAGAGTGAGTGCTTCTGGCCGGTGTGTGTGCATGTGTGTTTGGAGTGCTGAATGGGTACTTAGGGGCATTTGGAGGTGAGAGTGTGTGTGTGTGGGTGGGGGGTTGTAGGGGTGAATGAGTACATAGGGGCATTTGAAGAGGTGAGAGTGTGTGTGTGTGTGTGGGTGGGTGGGGGGTTTGGAGGGGTGAATGGGTACATGGGGCCATTTAGTGTGTGTGTGTGTTGTGAGGGGGAGGGGTACGCAGGGGAGATACCCCAGAGTGCAGTTTCAGTTGGACGGCGAGACAGGGTCATGCGAGGACACAGCCATTAATTGGAGCGCCGGCTGTGCATGACAAACGATATGTGTAATTTAAGCTGAAAGATACAGAGGCAGGGAAAGGGCGGCGGGAGAAGCGTGTATAGATCCACTGTACATGCAAGGGAATGTTCCAGAAAATGTGGGAAGCCGTTGCTAAGAGGGGGTGGGTGAGATGGTTTGATAAGTGTTCCTACCTGAAGTGGTGACATTGGTACTTCATTCACATCCAAGCAATCATTCACCTCCAGTGGAGAAACACTATACAAGACTGCTTTAAGCATTTCTTCCATCAAATTTGCAGTGACCTTACTGTACATGCATAATTCTGGGAAGCCTAAGTAAAAAAATATACATTTTTAAGCAAATTATTACACATAATCCATTGTTTACATGTGTAGGTTTGAGGCATTGATGTTTTCTACTCAATGATTTATTTTTCGTTAATGTAATGTCATAAAATATCAGGTCATTAAAATAAAGTGCTGAATAAAATAAGATGCTTCTTATTCCGTTAATATAAAACAAATATGAAAGCCAACCACATGTTCACCCAAAATGGGCTTTGGTGGGGGGGTGCTGAGATTGTTTCTCTGCAAAATAAGGTCCTACTCTGGGCTTCACTGAAGGCTGCGTAATTGGCTGTTCCAGAAAACATCCTGCCCTGTGTTTAGCGGAAAACCAGTGACTGGTCTGCTAGCGCTTATGAAAGAAGAAACATGGCTTAACTTGTCAGAGCGCATTACTCAAGACTAAAGGGGATGGGGGGAAAGCAACAGTCGCCACAGTTTCGCAAACATCTGAGAAACCGTAAGAACGTGCACAGTGCTGAGTCTGGTCCGGGCCATATCTGCACAGCTGGGCTGCGGGAGAGGGAAAGGGGAGGTCCGTAAATATGGTACATTTCATCTACCAAACGCTCTCTTTCAGGATTACCTGCAAACCCTATGCAAGGCTTTATAACATATAAATATGCGGGGGGTGGGGGGGGGGGGGCATAATGAGAGGGAATGTTTTATATCTACAAATTATTGGGGGGGACAGATATGACTGTTCCCCCCCCTTGTCACGCTTATGGTTTATAAAAACAGCAGTAACTACTGTACATTAAACGGATACTAAATGCTCATGGAGCCAGGACTGGAGCTAAGAGAAAGCTGGAGAAATTATAAAATCATTCATACAGTTAGTGTAACTAACAATCCTCA
The DNA here is from genome assembly GCA_029706075.1 of Aldrovandia affinis. Lineage (NCBI taxonomy): Eukaryota > Metazoa > Chordata > Actinopteri > Notacanthiformes > Halosauridae > Aldrovandia > Aldrovandia affinis. The sequence continues at coordinate 2,600,138 of JAINUG010000100.1, forward strand.
CAATCATCTAAAACAGACGTTTCACTGAACCTCAGTGAACATGTTATATGTCAAGTGAAGTGTATTGCCATTTGTTGGTAATAGTACTGTGGAGGGCGTCAGTCTCGGCAACATGGGAGTGGCAGGGTTGCCTTTGTTTTCCCATGCTGGGGAGGTCTTTGGAGCAGTGAGACTTTCCGGGGGCAGGTTTGGCACTCTCGCAGGCGGTGAGAGTGTGAACTGTTGCCCGGAAGGTTGCCCCAAAGGCCATAATTTATTTAATTATTATTTAATTGGTGTTGATTGTTAAGTGATTATTCACTTACCTGGTTGTGTGTGAGAATGTGAGTGGATGTGAATTGTCAATTGTTTAGTGATTGTGATTGGATGTGTGAGTGATAGACAGGTGATTTCCTCCCGAGGCCCACCTGAGCCAGGCAGAAAGTAAGCCTATTTAAGAGCAGGTGGGGTGAGTGGGGGATCAGTTAGTCTTTGTCTTGTCATTCATGTGTGTGTATCAAGAGAGTTAGTCTTGTCATTCATCTGGGTGTGTAGTGTAAAGTTGTTAGTCTTGTCATTTATGTGTGCGAATTGAGTTGTTGTTCACGTGTGTGTGAGTGTGCGCGTGCACGTGTATTGTGTTATGTAATGTCAGGTGTGACGTAGTGTTGTTTGTGTGTGTTTCCCCACAAGGGGGTTTCTGTGTCGGAGGACATGGAGTCTGTGGAATCTGTTGAGTTCTGTGTGTGTATGGCTAGAATGACTCAGTAGAGTGCTTCCTGTGTGTCTGGGAAAGAGAGAGAGAGGGCGCACTGAAATAGTGTCCGCCTCTCTCTCTGTGTGTTTGCGTTAAGAGACCTCGCACTGGGGCAGTGGAGTGTTTCTGGACAATGCCCCGAGAACTCTCATTGAAAGAGTGGAGAGTGTCTCGGGGCTGGTTGCCAGAACTCTCACTGTAATGAGTGGCGAGGGTCTCTGTGTGTTTGGGTCAAAAGAGAACTGAAAAGTTAGTGTCTCTGTGTGCATGGGTTTGGGAAGCACTTGAAAAGTCACTGAATATGTGTGTGCCTGGTGAGGTTATAGTGGAACCGGACTGTTGTTGAGATGTGTTTTGAGTGTGTGTTGGGACAGTGCGTAGAGTTCTACCCTGTCCCAGTAAGTGTTGATGCGTGTTAAATGTGGATGTATGAAGGCGGTGTGGAAAGCTGCTGACTGTCTGTTTGTTGTGTGTTCCCCGAAAGGCGATTTCCCCCCCAACACTTTCATGTAGTGTTGTTTATTTTAGTTTGTTGTTTTAGTTAATTGTTTTTGCCCGAAAGCTTCGTGGCAAGTAGGGTGAAGACTTTGTGTTTGTGTTTGTTTTATTTAACCTGCTCTCCTGCTGTTTCTCTCTCCCGGGTCTGGGAGAGAGGCGGAAAAATAAATAAAGATCCGGTCCGTAGACCGGCAAACCCCACTCCTCTGCCAGTTCTTACCATCGGCTGCTCTGCTCCAGTCCAGGGATTGTCACGTGGCGTGTGACAAATACATTGGAATTTTCCATTAGATTTACCTCTCAATTAATAAAAACACTCAAGAAAATCAATGGTCAATACAATAATATAGGCCCAAGATGCAATTAATGTATAAATGAATAATAAATTAAGAGGCTTAGATAAAGTGTTGAGAGTAAGATTAGAAAAAGTAAAGGGTCTATAAACTGCTTTAGGGTAAAGGCTCTCTTTGAACCGGGTGAAGGAGGTCTTGATGCCGCGGTAACTCTGCCCTGATGGTAGTGGGCACGCTAGCGGAAGGACTGGGGTTCTGTGGGCAGAACAGCACATTAGCGGGAGGACTGGGGTTCCCTGGTCAGAAGAGTGAGTGTAAAATCTCACCCAGGTTTTACACAATGCCTCAGACGGAGCAACACGTGATGGTCTGTGGCTACGTCAGCTCCTCTCTTCTCTCGCAAGTATCTTCTGAACCTCTGTCTAATGCAAGCATGGGCGATCTGGTTTTCCAGACCACCTTCGGCCCCTTTTGCATAATCCCTGACATTGCACTTCTTTGAGTCTGGGTTTTCATGAGTCTGGCTGGATCTTTTTTTTCCCTGTGTTTCTCCAATTTTGGTGGCCAATTGTACCCTCTATTTCTTCGATTCACCCTTCCTCATGACCCTGCCGCCTGCAACTATGGGACCAGCCACTACCCCGGGCCCGGCAATGAACCGCTTCCTTCTAAACTAAACTCTCTGAAATTTTCTGTGCTCATGCTGGCCTTACCTCCCCCCTCGGACGGACAGCCAGTGACCACCCCCAAATGGGTACTCCAGGCCAGAGCCTGGCTACCGCAACTCTGGCTTGGGCAACCTGCACTCTGGGCGAGTGTTTTCAGTTGCGCCACCTGGGGCCCCTTCTAGAACATTTAACATCAACACGTAATTGCACACACACACACATTGTATACTGTATGTATATATATATGTATATTTATCGATGTCTCATTGAATGAAACAGCCCTCTGTATGTGAATGTTGGGTATACTGTAAATAGCTATTGCTATTTGTCATAGTGCCTTTTTTCTATCCTTGAGAAACTATGTACAGTATGCCCAGCCAGGGGCGGCTCTACACATTTTGGAGGCCTAGGCGAGATTGGCATTTGGGTGCCCCCCCCCCAAGACAAAAATTATTTTTTTTTATTTTTCAAATAAAATCACTTCTCAAACAAATCACTTACCAAAGTCTCATTTAAACAGGGAGGATAAGAGAATATGGTAAGAAAGACTTTGTTAACAATTGTGTTAAAAGCAAGTTATCTCTCTATCAAGGTCAGAGTTCTACACCATGTCAGCAGGTCATCATTGGAGATAGATGCAGTAGCTGCTGTTCTTATTTCTTCTGTACAGACAGGTACAGTTATTAGCCTATTACAAGCAAAAGCAGCTGTAGGACAAACAATTTAAATCGATTTTGTATGGATAGCTAGCCACATTATTATCACTGATATAATGTTGCACCCTACTACTAATTTTGGTAGCCTAATAATAAAGCTTGAAACTCAAGGCAAGCATGAGGGTTTTGCAACTCTGCAATTCAGGTGTAGTAGCCTAGTTTTGGTAATAATTACAGGTGGGTACTAATAAGCTTCAAGCCAAAACGTGAGGGTAACTCAGCATCAGCATGCATTCATCCTTCAATCTGTGTGAGTCTAGCAGTAGCTCTTAGCATCGCATTCTCTAGCTAGCATTAGCTTGTTTATTACTTAGCTAGTTAGCTCCCTAGCCTCCTACAATAACACAGAAACACAACAAAACGGCATTTTGATGACATAGCCTACCTCTTAATTGGACTCTCTTTTCCTCCTCTTCCTTCCTCCGTTTTCTCCCCTGCGCACCTGAAGGCTTGTTGTGCCTTTTCAAAGTCATTGGAAACACAAAATCTAGCTGTCATCGATCTGATATATCACGCTGATGTTGGCTCTCTGCCTGACTGCATCGGTAATGCGTGCCTCTGCGCTTGACCCGACAGGCAACAGCACGTCTCTTGGGTTGCCTGTGATGCGCGCACTTAACCCCCACTTTCAGCAAGCAGCCAGTCATCGTATTCCCCACCTCAGTAACAGCATCTCTGTCAAAGTGCAGGCCAGATGAAACATTGTGTGAGGAACAGAACAGGGGTGTAAAGTGTATTTCTTTTTGTTTATTTGTTCGTTTATTCATTTAAAGGAGAGGGCGCCCACGATTTCAGAGAGGGCGCCTTTTTTGTGAGGGCGACCTGGCGCCCCTAGCCGACATGGCGCCCCAGGCAGCTGCCTGTATTGCCTGTGCCTTGAGCCGGCCCTGTGCCCAGCAACAACTCTTCTGCACTGAAACAGATCCTACATAGCACATACAGCTCTTACAGCAAGTAGGAAGGTAGAGATGTTTGTTAAGAGAAAGAGCTTAGTGATCATCTCTCTGCCCCCCACCCCCATTACTGTAGCATAAACATAGGCACTAAAAGCACCCCCCACACACACACATGTGAGAAAACTGATGCAATGAAGCAAAACAAACCCCAACCCAAATCAAGGCCCACTCTCCCAGGGAAAGCGGTCACCTAATGTGGTTTTCATGGACAAGTAAAACGCAGCATCACCGGTTTCCACAACACGCGTCCCCAACAACAAAATTCCAATGTAATTCCAAACAGCTGTGCGCCATTTTTCTCATATTCACAGCCTGTCTGGCGAAGCAGAGATCCGCAGTTTTCTGAACCTGACCCCTCGCTACCCTCAGCCACCCCCAAACCCCAACCTACCTGTAAGTATAGCTCGTCAGCCCCCTCTCATGGTTTACCTGACAGGTTGAATCGAGTGATGGTACAGTGAGCTTGCATGAGCATTGATGTGTGAGTTATGTATTTATGAGAACCAATCAACAGAATTTTTGCTGGACACAGAAAAACACAATGATCGATTCAAATCATGGTGTTCTTTCATCAGTGCTGAAAATGTTCTTGCTGTCACCTGAGTCTCCCTTCACTAGTTGAATTCTATATCTGTCCATGGCAGCCAAATCAATGGCTTCACCAAGAGACAGAAGGGTGGATGCTTGAAGGAGATCCTCCTTTGCAGGGCTCCATCACCGTGGCAAGACAGGGGCCCGATACTCCATCACCAAAGCCTGCTTCCTCACATTCCTCACAAACTGTCATTCCATCAGCAGACACCTTACCCACGGCAGGCTGTGCTTTATTGTTGTGGTATTTGGGGCCACTGTCAAATGGGTCACAACCCCACACTCCCTGAGAGAGGCGTTACCATGTCAGACACTCAACCTGCAAATCAAAGACTATACCACGAACGCGAAGAGGCCTTGCACCATAAATGCTCACACCAAGGCCCAGCACCATAAACGCTCACACCCAGACCCGGCACCATGAACATTTTCTTCACCATTCGCCAAATTAAAATCAGATGCAGAGCATTCAAAATATATATTATTTTATATTCTCAGCAAGGTGCCGGTCAGTGGTCACAGCTGCAGAAGCCTAGCAGTGGCAGTGATTGACACGATTGCTTAGTGACTCCTCTTGGTCTTCTTTTCTCACTGTCTCTGCATTATCGCTAGTTGTGGGGTGCATTATCAGTCGTTAAATTAAATTAGAATTTCACAGTGATTTTACCTTTGAGCTCTAAAAACAATCATTTTCGTCCTGTGCACCAAATGACCCCCCCCAAAACAGGTGCTTGCATATTGCATTTTGTTTTGGAAATGTGGTGTCACATGCTTCTTACAAGCCCCACCTGTTGTGTCACTGACAACTTTGCCTCACCTTACATTAGGTACACCGCATTAAATTGGAAATTGGCATTTTAAAGTTGCATAAATGAAATTAAATGAATGAATGGAAACGTATTTGATATTAAATGAACCTTTTTTAGTCAATTGTGTGTGTTCTTGAAAATAAATTTCCCATGATTAAACTACTATTAGAAATACACACACAGACATGCACATACAAAAGATAAACCGTGGAAAGTTGTGTACTCGCTTGTCGTTGTGTTTGCCATGTCTGACAATATTTCATTGACTTTTCTAAAGAGTCATATGTTACCGCTTGTAAATCATTCTCTATTGGTTTCTCTCTTCCTCTCTTTCATTCTCTCTCTCTCTCTCTCTCTCTCTCTCTCTCTCTCTCTCTCTGTCTCCTTTTCTCCCTTTCTCTCTCTGTCTTTCTCTCCCTCTCTCTGTCTCTACATTAAGCCCCAGTAAAGCTGAGGAATTCTGGCTGGAAGGGAGCATTCTTCTCGTTTTTGAGTAAATGCCAGTCGAATTCTCATCTAATTTGAAACCTGACCTTGAAGTCTATGTTACTTAACTTAGTCTTCAAAGGGCAGAGCCGATCGGTGGCAGTGTTTTAACGCTGAAAGGCTCATACAGTTACTAATCTCATAAGTAAAAGGGCTTAGAGAATAATAACATTAAAATATACAAAGAAAACCTGGGGGGGGGGGTGGCCACAATCGGCTCTTAGTCTGTCTGGTAAAGGATACAATGGCTGGTCATTGGCCTTGATTCAAAAAAACTGTGTGACCCAAGAGTGTGGAGTAAAGGAAGGAGAAAGAGAGAGAGAAAGAAAGAGAGAGGGGGGGATAAGGGGGTTAGTGAGTGTTCTACTGTATAGTCCAATGTTACCTGAGGTGAGGGATATGGATAATGTCTTCTCTTTAGGTTGTTGTCTATTGAAATGGAGGGTAGCTCAGCTGGAGGTTGTTTTGTAAAGGTTCGGCACCATCTCCCTGCAAATGGGCCTTGTTGTGAAAACTGTTTGATGAAAACTGAGTACAAGTTATGTTATTGTGCAGTTATGGTCCAATGTAAGACTTAGCCAAGACTCAGCCAACTCGGCAAGCGGCGCTGGTGAAGACAAACACTTACGCTTTAATTTAATCGCGAGTCAAAGTTAGGACACATTTTATTGAATCCAGACCACAGTGTCCATGTGCACTGATCACGATGTCAGCGTTGAGGGCGGGGCTCTGAGGTGACTGGCATGGTGTGGTTTATTGGTTAAGGAGTTGGGCATTGAAGCAGGAGATTGCTGGCTTAAGACAAGGAAAAGGAAATGCTGGTGTGCACATAAGGAACGTTCACGGTTCAGCACGTGCTTTGAAAGGGTCAGCTAAGGGCTTTAATATATTTAAACAATAGCGCTGATTAGCAAATCAGACAGTTTTATTTTCTTATATATACTTAGACATCATTAGTGAGTTTACTGGTTACCCAAATTATCTGAAAATAGTGTATAGGAGTAAAAAAGAAGTAAGAACGTGCTTATACTGTCTCTCATGGACCAAGCAGTGCGCTGTTTATCTTGCTCTCTCTAGTGCAGGGTTACTTAAATCTGGCCCACAAATCCAAATTCGGTCATGGTTTTCCTTTCTCTCAGGTCCACTAGCCAGAGTGTCTCACACCTTATCTCCAGGTAAATGGAGTGTGGGAAAACAGCAGTACTCGGCCCGTGAGGACCATGATCATGAGACTGATTTGCTCTGCAGGGACTGGGGTACAGTGATGTACAAGGCAAACATGAAACGCTCTGTGTGTGAGCACAGCAATGTTCCATAAATATTGAGGGTGAAACTCACTGTAAATGAGGAAAGCCATGTTCCATAAATTCTCGGAATCCCTGTGGCTGGTGGCTCGTACTCATAACATGGATGTTTGCACTAGTCTCATTCACAGTTCCCCACTTCCACCAAAGGAGATCAAACATACAATGAAAATATGTTTCAGCCACAGAAATGCAAAAAGCTAGAAATGCATAGATGCATTATAAATCTAAAATGTATAGGATATGCACGTAGTGTGGACTCTGATACTGAGATTTATACAGTACAGTGCAGTACAAGTTTTATGAATAACAGGATAGGAGTGCACACGGTTTACTAGAGCTAAACAGAGAAAGTAGTGCATGGACCGTCAACATTTGTACTTATTTACTTCAATACATCATTTGAATCATGCATATCCGTCAAACTCTGTGTCTGTATGGCTGTCTGCCCTTCCGCCTCTCTTGCGCTCTCCTTCCCTCTCTTTCTCTTTTTATTTAAATTTCCCCCCGTAAAGAAGCATAATTTTGGCTTCTGCTTCAAAATTAGGTGTCATGGAGCCTGGTTGTGTCCTGGGAAAGTAAGGTTACCACTACAGGGTCATCCCTATGTTCCCACAGCCCTATGTTCCCACATCCTATGTTCCCCCATTTCTCAAAATTAGGCCCTATGTTCCCCCAGCCCTATTAGGTTAGGGTTAGGGTTAGGGAATGGCCATACCTGTGCTGTGGGGATGTAGGCCTGAGGGAACATAGGGCTGGGGGAACATAGGGCCTAATTTTGAGAAATGGGGGAACATAGGCCTGGGGAACATAGGGCCTAATTTTGAGAAATGGGGGAACATAGGGCTGTGGGAACATAGACACGCTCCCACCACTACAGCGCCGACATAAACAGCAGCTCCTGTCACCGTCTGTACATCTGGACGTTCTGTCAAGCTATCCGACGGCCTGTGTGAAAGCCGCTTGGACTTTCGCTTGGACTTATATGTTAAGTGGAGGTGTGCATGATCTGGTACATTTCATATTTATAAAGCATATTTTGACTTATACCTCATTCAGCTTGACATAATTACATAAATGGCAATGCAGAGCCCTGCATGTGGTGCATGAGTGTAAACCGGCTCTGGTGCTGGCATCAGTCCGACTGGCTTCTTTGACCTCTGCTGGAAAGCTTCACAGTGCTGTGTGTGACCATGCCATTAATACAGTAGTAATAGTAAATACAGTGGTTTAATGAATAAATATGAGCATGGTATTTAGTTATTTCAGCATATACATTTATACCTATCATATAAATGTGTGGCTTTTTCCATGCGTCTTACTAGAAATATATATATATATATACAGTATATCCTATAACTAACTGTAAAATCGTATTGCCTTGGTTGAATAGGTAGTATAGAACAGAAAAGAATAAATGAAATGTTCTACCTGTAAATGTTAGTAGGTGACTACATTCTTCAACCAATGCTTTTAAAGGCTGTCTGAAAATAGTATACCAACTTATGGCCATGCGTCGCACAAATTTATCACACATACTTATGCGTTTGATATGTGTATTTGCTGATTATTTAAGTTTTTCTGTATAATAGTCTATCTTGATATAGTGAGTGTGTGTACTCCTTGTTATTTTAGCTGTACACCCCATGGTATGGGACAGATATCGAGTGAACCGAATGTGCTGAGAAAGAGTTAAAGCATGAGCAGCCATTTATGAAATTACACTAAACCTCAGCTTCAAGGGTAAGTTAGTCTGTGCATTCCACTTTTTTTGTACAGAGTTTAGCTAATGTAGCGATGGCAGGAGCTCACACAGGCGAGTGAAACTAATATGGGCTGGCACCAGGGGAAGGAGAAGGGAACAATGTGTCTATACGGCCCACGGACGTTCCAAGAAAGATACGGGTCTGCAGCGGGGAGGCGCATTGTCCAAAATTACGGGGGGCGCAGTACACTTAGACCCCGGTTATATGCCTTAACTAGATTACAGGCAACGGGACATATTCCAGACAAAGATGCATTTCTCCTGGCTACAAGAGCTGGGGACACGTTCTGGACTGGAAGAATGTAGAACAAATAGTGGATGTGGAACAATCCCCCCACTGAGTGGGGGATTGGGGAGGCAGGGGGCTAGGATGGGTGTAAGGCTGGGTTTATGTGGGTAAATATGTTAATCCTGTGGAGAATGTGTCATTTGATTCACAGATAGAGGATCTGCGTTATTGCGGAAAGTCATTGAAAAACATGGGAAAAAACCTTTCTTTCTTTTTTTTTTTTTTTTTTTTTTTGCTCAAAAGGTTTTCCACGGTCTTCTAGTTTTAAGTTACCCAGTATGTAAGCACAGGTCTCCCATTGGAAATATTGCTGCCGTGATACGAATGAATCCAAATACATGAAATCCACCCGGCTTACCAAAATCACCAATTTTCCAGTCTGTTAACCGAGCACAGTGTTGAGTAAATTCTGTTTAACATTTCACCACGATTATTGGCTATTCGTCTCTGCAGTTCATTCTAATAACTCATTGTCGTGGTTGAGGTAAATGGTTGACGTTCAGAGCCGACTAAAATCAGAAAATTGAAAGCTTTCAAGATCAGGCCTTTCCCTTTTTTTGAATAACTGAATGGAGGAGATTCCCTTACAACAAGCAGTGTGGTTTTAAAAAGAGACGCTTGGCTCGTAAGCTTGGATGAGTGATCCTAGCAAAGGCCACAATAGGCCCTGTCTGGCAGATATAACAGACACCAGACAGCCAGAGCCCTTCAAAGGCCCAGTCTTTGACTCAGAATCAGCAACCTACATTTCTATAACAGCGACCCACGACCGAGGGGAAGGAAAATATATGCAGTAATTATGGTTTCAGGATGCTCGTCTCCGTCTTTGTGTTCCTCGTTTCTGTCCCCGGGGGTGGGCGGGTAACAGGAAGCCGTGTCAGGAGATGCCTGAGATGGACCTTCAGGCACCATCTAAAGGCAGGGCTGGGGTTAAATGCTATTAAAATAGTTAAAATGCTGGCTGCTGGGTGGCTCATTGTCTTAAGACACTGTTCTAATGTGTGAATGAGCCCCATGGTCTGGTATCAAATCCAGACCATGCCAGTGCCGAATTTGACCATCAGTCCCGTGGTGGTATACACATAATTGGTGGTATCGTCACCCAGGGAGGGAGGGTGTGTCTCATCATACACCAGCAACCCAGCTGGTAAATCAGGAGCCCACAGTGTGCCTGTATAAAGCTGCACATGAAGTGCCTTCCTCTGATTCCGAAGAAGCAGCGGCCGACTTCAAATTTTTGGAGGAGAGTGCATGCTTGTTGGCCTAAGAATAAGATTGGAAATGTTGGAAAGAGCAAGAAGGTGGGGCTCTGGGGGGAGGGGCAGCACCGTCAATTTCAAAATGTCATAATCACAACAGTTAGCATGCGTGTGTATGTGTTTGTGTGCCTATGAGTTATGTGTGTCTGTCCTACAGGAGTGTACGCATGCTGGAAGTGCATGCTGGGAGATGGTTTGGGTGCACGGGAGACAGAAGTATCGGTGGCTGATTAAGGAGATCTTTATGTGGCAGATATGAAATTTCCATCATTATTAAAAGCAGAGCGGTTTCACAAGGTTGCTCCCAATGACGACCAGCACACAGGAACTATAAAAATAAACAGGAAATAAAAACACTCCCTTGTAGATTTGTGCCCTCATATTTACTTAATTGTGGGTTTAGGTTTTTGGCAGGGAGTTTGTGTGTTATGTTATTCCCATAAGTCAAACTCTATATATTTTTTTAATGATGGCCAGTAAAGGAGAGGAGCTGAGTAAACTGTCGGACCTCAGCAGTCACCTGCACTGCGCTAGGCTTTAACAACACTCGAGGGCCACCTTAATGCAACGTGCTCACATGCCAATAACACTGGTATATAAATTAAATTATTATTTTCAGCTGTGGGGATATGGTTCATTTCCATGCCCATTCACTGGGTGAAAATTCATGGTGGGAAAACAGGTATTTGTAGTGACGTACAGCACAGATACAGTTACAAACAATCGCTTTTTTAAAATTTTTATCAATGATTTGTTCATTCTATTAAATATCAATAATTATGGGTCTTGTTACATAAATTCAAGACATTAAAATGGGGAGACTAAATTCTTCAAATAGACTATAATAATGATAGTCATTTAAATGCAAATGTTTGTAGTAAATTGTTTTACAATTTAATTATCCCACTGTGGTCTGTCTTACTATCTTACTAATATTAACACTGAGTTTGCAATGTGTCAATATCACATGATTGATGGCTTATAGTTTCACATAAGTGACATGTGTCCACTTTAAGCATGTTGTTCATTATGAATGTCGAATAATTCATAATTGTGTTTGTTTTCACACCTGTGTGTGTGTGTGTGTGTGTGTGTGTGCGCGTGCGTGCATATGTATTTCTGAAAAAATAAGTATGAATGGGGGTGTATGGGTGTGAGTCTGTGTCTATGTGTGTGCGTGTGTGCATGAGTGTGTGTATGTGTGAGCGTGAGTGTGTACGAGTACGCATGTGCGTGCGTGTGTGTGTGTGTGCATGGGGGTCGGAGGTCACACACAGGGCACTGTGTAAAGGGATCAGGGAAATAGTATGGACCTGGGGAGAAACATGTAACTGTAATAACTGTAACCATAATTAATGTTCTGTTTATTGTACTCAGAATAAAGAAGTCTTCCAAAGAGGAGTGTAGTGGGACTAAAAAACTTGTTTTTCACAGATCCTTCAGTTCTGTGCAGTTTTTCAATCCAATGGCTTTCCTTGACTCTCTGGACCAACCAGGTAAACCGAATGCCCCAGTACAGTGGTGCCCCAGGACACCATGCTGCTGGAGATGCCATCCTTCAGATGAGACATCAAACCCAGGTCCAGACTCACTGTGATCATTTCAGATCCCATGGCACTCATCAGAAAGAGCAGGAGGGTGTTCCCAGAGTCCTGGTAAAATTTCCGACTTGGCCATCCAACAATCCCCTGGTGTAGTCAACTATACCGCACCATGCCTTTCCTGTGAACCTGAAGCATGTTGATTTGCCCACCCCACAGTCTACAGGCTGAAATATGCACAGACTGCAGCTCTCACGCAAACAGTCTCAGATCTTTGCAGTTACTATCTCTCTCGAATGCAGTCCCAGGGCTAAAACGCTCTCACGTGGGACTCTACAAATGTTTCGAAATATATTTTTTTCCCTCTGTGCTTGTTTGTTATTGAAATATGGTTTGCTGTAATGTGGGAGCTGAATTGCATGTCCTACCCACAGATTGCTGTCTAGGAAAAAGTTAAACTTTCCTTTTGTCTCTCTGTTAATCTGTGTCCCCTTACACAAATTTGCTTGCCAGTACCAGTACCACAGAAAGCAGACATTCCCCATGTTTACTCTGTGTGTTGGCCGTGAGCTGGAACCAAGCACCCACTTACACCCCCAGAAAACAAGCATATATATGCTATGCATGGTATATTTTAAGGTATACTCTAAACTAGTGATGGGTGAATGAGGTATCATGACATCAAAAATGGGTGGAACTTCCATATGCTACCAGTATTTTACTGATTTTAACCAATCATTATGTGTTCCATTTGATTTGTCCAAACAAGTCAGTGATTTACAGCAAATTTTAGCCCTGTCCATATTTTGTGTCAAGCTATCTCATTCTCCCATAACTACTTACAGACATGAATAATTTTGCCCGACTCCCTCACCACAAACGTGTACATTGGGAGAGATGCAGTGGTTACACTACATTTAATTCCGTTTTGAAATAAAAAACAACAACAAGACGGTCCTGTTCCAGGTCTGTAATGTACAGCACGTGCAGGTGCAAGCACTGTGCTGCTGGAAAGCTGCTCAGTGTAGCTGATAGAACTTGTGGAGTTCTCACAATGACTGTGCAAAAAGCAGGGCCTGGATCAATTATTGGAAACAAACGGTTTTAAAACACAGTCATAAAATGTGTGTGATGTGAGGCCTGCCCTGAGGCATCATGTATAACCTTGGACGTTAACCTCGCAGGGTCTATATTTCTGCTCTCAGGAAAGGTAGAGGTCTGACAGGATATTGAACAGAGCTGTTGGAGATGGCCAGCTTTCATATCCATTGGTTGGGTGGGTGTCGTTCCCCATGGAGAAAGGGGTAATGTGATATTTCCAGGGAGATCTTCATGCGTCCTGAAAGGGAGAAGAGACCGTACACGTGGCAGACAGGATGAGCAGGAGACAGGATGATGGGCAGCAGGAGACTGTGTGTATGCGTGTTTGTGTGTCTGAGTGTGTGTGTATGCATGTGTCTTCTGTTTCTGTCTGTGTACATGTGCGCTTCCTAGCTCTGAGACACTAGTAAACCAACCTTAACTGAGTCCAATATTATCATCTCTACTATGTGTGTGTCCTAGCTCTGAGACACTGGTACAATGAGCGTGTTTGTGACCATTTTTCTGTCTCTATGTGTGTGTGTATATTTGCGTGTGTGTGTGTGTGTAAGTGTTTCTGTGTGTGTCCTAGCTCTGAGACACTGGTACAATGAGCTTAATTGAGTCTAATATTATTATATCTACTATGTGTGTGTCCTAGCTCTGAGACACTAGTACAATGAGCTTAATTGAGTTATATATTATAATTTTTACTGTCTCTATGTGTGTGTGTGTATATGTGTGTGTGTGTGTGTGTGTGTGTGTAGTGTGTTCTGTGTGTGTCCTAGCTCTGAGACACTGGTACAATGAGCTTAATTGAGTTATATATTATAATTTTTACTGTCTGTATGTGTGTGTGTGTAGTGTGTGTGTGTGTGTGTGTGTGTGTGTGTGTGAGTGTGTTCTGTGTGTGTCCTAGCTCTGAGACACTGGTACAATGAGCTTAATTGAGTTATATATTATAATTTTTACTGTATCTATGTGTGTGGAAGTGCTGAGTGTCTTCTCTGTGTGTCCTAGCTCTGAGACACTGGTACAATGAGCTTAATTGAGTTATATATTATCATTTTTACTGTCTCTGTGTTTGTGTGTGTGTGTGTGTGTGTGTGTCTGTTTGTCTGTCTCTGCTCAGGGGAAGTGCTGAGTTTCTCTGACGACCTCCTGTCTGGATTGGGCTCTTCCTGTATTGCGGCCGGAAGACGCCACGGGGACCACGCCCACTCCGTCCTCTACTCCCTGGTGTTCAAGTGCCTGGAACCTGACAGCTTGTACAAGTAAGACCACACCCCTGCCCTGACCACACCCCTGACCAGGCCCCTAAGCAACAGGTGTGGGAATGTTCACACCCCTGAATTCAACCAAAACAGCCAAGTCATCTAAAGGGAAAGACTTATTCAATACAATTTAAAAAAAAATCACAGATGAATCCAGCCCCGCATTAGATCAGATCCACAGCCTGAATGGAAACTTGGCTGCTTTGCTGGAAGTATTTTTATGAAAAAATCTTCTCTTCTTTTGGTGGAATAGCGCTTTCCTTTAACATGGCTACAGGGGGTAAACCACCTGTTTTAATTCACTTTTGCTGTGCATATCTCATATGTTCCCTGTGTATTTGGTACCCCCTCCCCTAAAGGGCAGTGCGTTTGTCTGTGCCTGTTCACCTGCCGGACCCCCACGTGCCCGCCGAGCCTCTCCCGCCTGCAGCCAGGGAAGGCAGGGGTCTCCACAGGATGGGATTTATGCCTGCTTTTCCCACAAGCACCATCGCGTGCGTCCACTCTCAAAATAAGAAGCGACTTTGACACGCTCCAGGAGCTTGTTCTCGGTCACCTCACTGGTTTCCTGGGTAAAGCACAGTTCAATTAACATAATTTATGACATACGCGTAAAACCCACATTATTCAATGGCACATAATGTTTTCCCTGAAAAGAAATTAAATATTTATCTGGTTTGATTCATTTTGGCTAGAGCCGATGACAGTTTGGCAAGACACAATGGTAGAGAATACACTTTTCCAGGGTTTATGTACAATTACACACAAACTGAAGTCTGAAGTTGGTCTGAGCAAGCCTAGAATTATTTTTCTTCTATTTGTGTTCTTGATTCATTGGAGTTTGGTACCCAAAGTTATCCCCATTCAAAAAATAATTATATATATATATATGGTCAAAAGTTAGGAAAGTTTGTGTGTCTGTGATTTGTCTGTCTTTTAACAAGAGCTTATTTAAAAATGTACTCAAGTTCACTGGGAGGTCCAAACCTCTTATTAGCAATAACATAAATAGACAATTTGTCTTTCAATTATGTAAATTCTTGAGTAGCCGGATTGCAAACATTGTTGTGATAAATTGGTCAAATTAGCTAAGTAGAGGAAAGACCAGTTGAACATAATGTATGCTCCAGCCATCCTTTTTTTGTGGATTTATTTAAACAAAAGGGCTAATGAACACAATTAAATGGCTGCGCTGATTAGACTTGGCAGATGAGACAGAACACAGAAAAGACTCCACTGTAGGTAGAGTCCCGCCAGTGAAACCCTGGCTTCATTAATGTCCCAGACACTGGAATGTTCTTGTGCGGATGGTGATTATTGTAATTTTAACCGTGCACAGTAAGCCCTTCTTAATTTCCAGCTCTTAGAATATCATTCCAGAATATAGCCCAAAACACAGAAAAAAAATCCACTACTCATTCAGAGGAAATAAAGGTTTGCTATTACAGGGACTCCCTTGTTTATGGAAACAGATGAACACAGAGGAACTATGGGGGAACTGCGCTGTCCTCCATCAATCCGTAGCTCTTCTCTGAGTCTGGAAGGCAAACCGGAGAACAGGCTGTTGCTCTGCTGGATGCTGTCAAACTGCACAGCACACAATCAACAGATGAGCTAACCAATCAATCAATCAATTATGTACAACAGATTAATCAATCTGTCATGAATCAATGAAGCAACGAGATAACCAATCAAGTAATCAAGTACATATCAGTCAATCAATCAATCAGCCAATCGATAGCGAGAGCAATGAGATAGGCAATCAACAAACCAATTCATCAATCAATCAAGTAATCAGTCTACCAATCAATCAGTCAAAATGTCTTTTGTACAGGGCATCTTTCCTCTATTGTATTGTAACAAAGGGCTTGTGAGTTCATTTTGCTGAGGGAATCAAAAAGCCGGAAGACCTAAAGCCAATTTGAGGGGAAACTGATTGTGTACTGAAAACGATTCCCTTACCACAGGAAGAGGCAGTTGAGAGAAACTCCAGGAAAACTGTGGAACAGAAACACAAATAGCAGAACAGAAACAGGGGGAAGCATGCAAGTGAAAATATCCATGTAAGTCGAGTGCGTAAGTCCATAAATCCCCCTCCGTAATTACTGGGGTTAACTCTGAGTAATTACAGCACACTTTGTTTTGCTGTTAGTCACCTGGTGGTGGTCGTCATGGTCACCATCACCATTACTGCCAGCGACCCCCACTCCCAGTGGGCATCTGCACAGTAACACCCATTGCCCAGCTCCCTGAAGAGCGCTGTCCTAAAAACCGCTAACTCTGAGCCACAGTTCATCTGAAACATTTCACGGTCATACGCTGTAACACAATGTATTTTCAGTGTGTGCATGTTTGGGGTCAGCTGTTCTTTCCCATCCGCCATTGGTGTGCTCTAACCTTTGTGCTAAAGAAGGAGCTCCTTGAATGTGACAAATGTCGGCAACCATTTCATATTACGGAGAAAAACAGAATGGCATCATGCCACAGACGATTCCATCTAGTGGATTTAATGATCAATTCTCCTGGTCAAACTTTTATTGAGTCTAATTAGTTCATCAGTGTCTATTGTTTCATATGATATCAGATGCACATATATATGTACTCATTATACCAATGTAGAAACTCTTCTCTTGGAGGAAGGGGAATGGGATAAAATTGTAAAAAATACATACAGAGTAACACATAGGGTGCTGTGAGAATGGGGGGTACAGGCCTATGCCCAATTCACACAGGCTTTAATACTGGGGGGTATCACGGGTGTGTTTGTCCTCCTCTGTTGCTCATGCTTTGAAATTGGAACTTCACAGCACGGAGGTCAACGTGTCTTCCCCGAGGGATAAGCGTGTTCTTTAAAAAAAATGAGAAACCCGTCCGTATCTCTGCCATCAGTGCCGGCGACTGGTCCTGGCGAGAGTCACAGCTGTGGTCGCACGGTCTCCACGCCAGTGTGGCTGTGGCGGTGTCGACTGTGCCAAGCCCGGGCTTTATGGACCCATCCATCACGGCAGCCCGATGCTTTTATGTAAAGTGGTTAAGTGGGGAGCTGGTCTGCCATATATTCACATCTGTGCAAAATGAATATACGGCAATATATGCAACCCACCCTCCCCCTCCCCCTCCCCCCGCGGCCTGTCCGTGTTACAGTCCGTTCCCTCTCCTCGGATTACAGCAGCTATCTCCAATCTGAACATCCTGAAACTAAGAGGGGTGCTAGCGCAACCCAGGGGATCCCATGTGCTTAGAACACAGATCTCCTAACCAAATTAGACAGCCCGTGTATATATATATATATATATATATACACTGTACTACTAATCCATTCAGGTGTTTTTGCTGTTGGATTGAGGTGACTGTCAAAGCATAGGCTTGATGCAATGAGAGTGCAAATGCATGCATTGAAACCAATGCCAGCCAACGGGACTGAAACAGTGCAGACACTAATTCCACACAGGCCAATCACAGCTAAGTTCTCACAATGTCACTCTGCTAGCTGCCGCATGGTGTTTCAGCACCACCAACATGAAGTCAAACAAAGTGTAAGTTAAAGTCAACCTAACATTTGACCTAACACTAGAATTGAATCAAATATGGCTTCACAAAAACATTTTTGACAAAAAATAGCACACACATTACAGATAGTAAATCAGAACCGCGCTAGATACAGTATACTAGTTTAGAGGTAGCGCTCTTTGACTGAATGCATCGTCCAAATTTAAAGACACATAATGATGATCGCAAAAGTACATAAGAATACATAATGACAAGAACAGGCCTTTCGGCCCATCTAGGCTCATCATTTCCTAGTATAAGAATATCCAGTACTGTATCAAGCCTTTCAGCATTTTCATGTCTTAATTTCTTTTTTTTCCCCACCTGTCTTTCCCGAGGTGTCTTTCTGCAGTGTGTCCGTATACATGATATGCAGATGCTTCTTTGTAAAAGGAAAGAAAAATTAAAACTTTGTTGTGGTAGATGAGCACTTTCACGTACAGTTTGCTTTTATTCCTTGATTCTTTTCACCTTTATACTTTGAGAATGCCCAAATTCCAGTTAGTCCCATTTTGCAGCAGATTCCTGTAACCACAATGCAACACGTTTGCCAGCCCTTACAATGGAGTTAGACGAGTCTACAGGATGAGCTCACCCTGTCTGAAATATGACGTCACCATCACCACAGCTCCACAGTCCTGCAGTGGTGGCACGCTCTGAAACATGACATCACGACTGTCAGAGCGACACAGTCCTGCACAGAAACAGGACCTCGGCACAGCATAATATTATAATATAATATATGCAACTTAGCAGACACTTCTATCCAAAGCGACTTACAGTAGTGAATGCATACATGTTTCAGTACACATAGTCACAATGGGAACCCACACAGAACCCCTACAGAATCACAGAAATGCTTCTGATCCTCAGAAGTGGTACCAGCTGATACCTGGAATCAGTTCTGTCCAAACAGAGAAGACTGTCAGACACACTGTGATCATCCCAAGATCTAGCATGTACACAGACACATCCACATGCACATGCACACACATGCACACACACACACACACACACACACACACACACACACACACTAGGGTCACATTATTCAATCTAATATGGATTTTCTTTTTTTTTACAATATGCCCTGAATCATTAGAAAAAGATTGTGTGTGTGTGTGCATGTGTACATGTGTGTGCATGCATGTATGTGTGTGTATGTGAATATGTGTCTGTGTACATGCATGTGTATGTGTGCATGCATGCATGTGTGTTTGCGTGTGTGCACATACGCGTGCATCTATTATGTTTGTGTGTATGTGTGTGTATGTGCACATATACATGTGCATCTATATATATATATGTGTGTGTGTGTGTGTGCGTGCGTGTGTGTGTGTGTGTGTGTGTGTGTGTGTGTGTGTGTGTGTGTGTGTGTGTGTGTGTGTGTGCGCATATGTGTGCATGTATGCATGTCCTGTATTAGCACATTTGCTTTCTGGGTTTTAAATCTAAGCCTATATCTTTTGGTCTTTGAGCAAGCTGCTTCGGTCAGTTCCCTGATAAGCTCTGATTTACCTAGAGAGCTGTGTCTATGAGACAGCCTCTGCGTGGCAAGCAGCAGTCGCCCTTATCAGGGTGGCAGGGGGAGCGGGGTCTGGAGGCCAGATAACTGCTCCACAGGGCTTTTGACTCACATTGGTTGTCAGACAACTGTTTCCATTCGAGCGCCCCAGTGATATCTCCACTGCGTTACTGAAGGGGGTTACGTTAAATGACTCAACACCTCTTTCCCACACAGCCATGGAAACGCAGCCTATCGCATCATGTACAGTAAGCCCACGGGCTCCGTCCTGGTGTCGGAGGCAGGAGCTGACCCTGTGGGAGGACAGGAGCCGGCTGGAATGAGGGCCACTTATCATATAGGGCCTGTGCTATCGCCCAAGAGTATGCATTCTGGCACACTGTCTTTGGCACTGCTTGCTGATGCAGTCGTGCCAGTTAAAGATGGGGACTGTAGTTCCATTACCCTGGTCCTCATGTTTAAGACCAAGGACCACAACGGAAATAAGTCCATGACTTTTTGTGCTATCCTGGACATTGTTTTGATGCATGACTTGCACTGACATGTATTTTAAATTGATATGTCGAATAAACTAAACTAAACTAAACTAAACATGTTGTTGATGGCGACAGCAACCAGTGCAGCCGGAGCTGACCATCTGAACTGACTGGGTAGCTGGCCTGTGAGTTTTCCCTTTAATATAAAGTTTCAAAGACCTGATTCCTTCCCTTGTCTGCAGGTCTCAGAAAACAATTTAGTTTCATACATACTGTACTATATGTTAGATAATGGTTGATATGCGTTTACATTCAAAATAAAAAATCACCTACGCTCTTATGTGCAGAGAAGCCTGGATGCTTTATTGCATTTTATTAGAGCAGTGCAAAAAGACCTCAATCCATATGCTCTTGGACCAATCAACGCCATTCCAGAGCTGATAGAGTGATTGATTTTTATAGAATCACACTATGACACAGAACACAATCATAAAATATATAAACTTTGTTAAAACGTACATTGTTTCTCTGTCATTTTCTCCCCTTCTCCTTTAATGTTCAGTACCAGTCACATCTCATGTGCACTAATATTCGATTTCTCAAAACATCTTTGTGAAAATACAGTACATATTTTGTAAATGTTTAAACATGCAAAGATGTACTTCTTCTTTGTGGAGGTATGTGAGGTTTTTGGAGCGTACTCACTAAGTCCTCTTCAAGCAAACACATTAGAAGGACTCACTCACTCCCTCACTCATTCAATCACTCAATCACTCACGTACTCACTCAATTACTAACTCATTCACTCCCTCAATAACTCCCTCATGCACTCACTCATTCACTCTCTAACTCACTTTCACCCAGTGTTCAGTGACTGAGTCCATCACCCAGTTCTTAGTCTGGCCTGTTTATTTCTGACTGATACTTTAGTGCAGTCTCAAACTGATATAAAGAGAACCAATCAGAAATTGAACCAAAACAAAGGTTCATATTCTGTGCTTTAACATGTGACATGCTGGACACGCTACACTGACCAAAGACGTTGTATGGAAGCATACTTCATTATATTGTATTGTATTTTACATGCAAATCAGTTTGTTGAAATTTCTGTCTATTTTCTTATTGGTCAGTCTCAATTTGAGGAACAAAATCTCTTTTATTGCATTTTTCCACATTGTTTTAGCCGTCGCATGGTGCAGAGGATCAGGGTGAAGATTGTAAAAGATTTTGCAACTTTTAAGCATTCGTGTGAATAGCAATAAGCCTGAAATATCACAATGTGACACACAGTAATGCTAAGAGAATGCAGGAATCCAGCAGCACACCACCAGGCTGAGGGGGAGAGAGTGGGGGGGAGGGAGAGAGAGGAATGAGCCAAAGGGGGGAGAAATTGAGACGTTGCGAGATAGAGAGAGGAGGGGAGAGAGAGAGAGAGAGGAGTGTTTTGCCAACACATTACTGTCTGTTTTGACATTTTCATTGGCAAGCCAGACACGGCCTTCCTTTGTTCTCTTAAACGATATTTGCCAATTAACTGCAGAGTCGGCACGGTGACAGCCTCTTCACACTGCACACTGACAGTCTATCCACACGGCACTGGATGACAGTCTATTTACACTGGACAGGATTAATTAAACACGACAGTCTATTCACACCCCACTGGATAAACTGCACACTGAAAATCTACTCGCACTGCACTGGATTGCTTGCACATTGGCAGCCCTCTGTCTCCTCTCATGAATCCAACATCGAGTCTCGGACTAATGCACTGACTTACTAACACACTGGGTGGCTCACTGTGTATAACATACCAAATGACAGAATTTCTAATACTGACCTGCTACTGACCAACATACTGGTCAGGTACTACCAGCTACTACTGACAAAAATTGTTACCGACTGAATAGTGTACTGCTTGGGATACTGTCTGAGTGATTGACATTGTGATTGACTGACTGCATCACATGCAGAATGACTGAGTGAATGAATATCATACAGACACACTGACTGAGGCACTTACAAATAATGTACTTACCAACCGAATAAAATATTCTGCGCGACTGAATGTTTAACGTTCCAGCTGACTCAGCGGCTGACTCCCATGCTAACTGACTGACTGTGTTTCAGTCTCATGTATGTCTCTGACTGATTTACTGAATAAGGAGACTGGTGATTTCTGGATCAGAATGACTGCCTGACTGACTGCCTAATTGACTGACAGATGGATTATGGTTTATGTGCACTGAGACGTTATAATTATATAAAATCTTTTACATATGGACTTAATTTGAAGCAGTTATTTAACTGCTTATGCATACACAGATTTATTTTGGTGTTGTTAGCATCTTCTTTTTACACCAGCACATTTTAATAAGTGGCTTCTCAGTGCATGCTGGGGGCAGAGCATAATTGAATAGAGCTGAATCACTGAATATTAAAATTATGACAGAATGCCATACAGTGGTGTCAGTTTTATTCCCTTTAGCGACTGTTGGATCAGTGTGTTTGTCAGTGGCATGCTCATCTCAGCAATGATGATGGCCAATTATGAGAACTTGGCATTAATGTGATTAAAATAACTCAATTGCAGAGCGGCGCTTCTCTAATACAAATAATTCAATATTGCATGGTGTTAATGTGCTACACGGAAAGCTCACACATGTTTTGCCCTACCTTTAGTTTTAACTACCCTTAATCACAACTGCCTCATCGTTATTGAGCAGCATTTTTGATGGAGCTGCAATTCATGCTCATCTGGCCTCTTCATAGATAGTTACGACAGCACAGGATCGATGTGGAATGATTCCCTTCCGTGAGTTCGCCAGAGCCGGGCTCGAAAATGACTCTGTACTTATTCATTTTCTGAATGTCTGTTGCGTAAAGACCATTGGTATGTATGACTATTGTGTTCAAAGAGACAGGAGAGAACAGGTAAACCAGACAGCCAGCCCAGCATGTCTCAGCACCAAAAAATATACTTTCCCCTCCCTTCTGTCATGGTCTCACATCTTCCAACAATGCACCACACTGGTCTGGAATAAGTTTATGTTAGGACGGGACGGGGGGTTGGTGGGGTGGATAATAGCAGTGAAATGAATATG
This sequence comes from Aldrovandia affinis, assembly GCA_029706075.1. Lineage (NCBI taxonomy): Eukaryota > Metazoa > Chordata > Actinopteri > Notacanthiformes > Halosauridae > Aldrovandia > Aldrovandia affinis. The sequence goes on from JAINUG010000100.1 coordinate 2,623,054, forward strand.
TATGCACCGAGGATCATATTTCATCATAACATAACCCCCCCAATCAGCCAGTCGAACAGGCAGCTGAAAGACACGTCTCAATGACCTAAACTAAACTCTCCAAATTGCCCGATAGAACCAAAACCATTGAAGTCACAAGTCTGTAATGTGACCATTGAATTTAAACAATGCAACGTGCAGTATTGTTATGATAGGCACGGAGACTGTGGATGTCGTAGGGGTTTTTGAGAAGCTTTTGTGAGGTTGGGAGAATACCGGGCATTCTTTTTGATGAATAACAAAATTGAAACCCAAAAATGCAAACAATGTACAAACAAGGCCAGATTGCAAATAAGAGAGTCAGTCAGTGGTTTCGAGCTGTGGTTTACTAGACCAACAGAGACAGAGTCAGACAAACCTACTGTTTAAAAGTAGAAACCTTGTAAACGAGAGAGAGACAGAAAATAAATGTTGCTGCTTTATAACTGGCTTATTTGATGTATTTTTTTGTTCTGCTCTATTTTTTGAATTTCTGATGAATCAGCAACAATAGCTGGGTTGTCTCTTCCTGGATTATCTTGATGAGTGCAGTGTCATCTGTTGCACTGCATTAAGGGTACGTGCACAGTGCAGTGTCATCCCATGTAAGTCGACACGCTGTGTGTGTGGTGAAATCCTTTATGCTAAGTGTGCAAGTTATCCGTTACAAGTCTACATTTAGCAGCGCAATCTTGTCTGTTAATGTATATCTACTGCACAAGTAGTCCATTGTCATCATTCATTCAAGTCTACATTTAGTGGAACAGTAGTGTCATCTGTTTTAGGTGTATATGTACAAGGGCAGCCTGATCTGTCATACATTAAGTCTATAATGGGGTAGTGTAGCATCATCTGGCATACAGTAAGTGTTCATGTAGGAATGTAGTGCCATCTGTTATGTCTACATATATACGATAGCTGTTGAAGGTGGATGTAATAGGTCATATTTAATAACCCATCACATGCCGAGCTTCTGAAACTGTTGCTTGGCAGTATAAAATATACAGTATATATTTACCTGGCACTTGCGCCACTGTTTCATTGTGTGTGAGTCATGAAGCATACTGTATGTAATTTTGCACTGTATGTAGGACATTTTGGGTGGTCTTGACATAATTGTGGAAAAGAAACAGGAGTTTGTTGCATATTAAGTCATAGGGTAATTTACTAAAGTGTCGAGGCAGCTATAATCAGAAGCTGTTTATAGAGGTATGAAGAGCAGTTGCTACATGCTATCCTCAGCTATAGCTTCTAGTTACAATAACTAAATGGACAGTGAAATGTATAGACCTGCATTCTGTGTCAGAGGAAAGACACATCCAATCAAGCACGGATTCTGTATGCAAAAAAGTGTTTGTTTTGCAACTGCTTCAGGACTTACATTTAACATGGACCATGAATAGTATCATGAAGTATCATCACAGCAGTATATATTGTGGCGTCCCCAAGGGTTGGGCGACACTCACTGACCTTTCAGAGGGCGTAGGCAAGTGCAATAACACTGAGGAGGCAGTAATATTAGCAGAAATGATGATTTATTAAACAAACAACACAAAACGCAGGGTGGGGTCTTTTGGGGCATACGAACACAAAGTCCACAATCCTTGTCTCTTCGTCGATGTCCGTTCCAAATCCGCAATCCAGGTCCAAGTTCCGTTGTCCAGTCCGTAATCCAATCCCAATCAATCCAATCCAATTTCCAACAAACAATTCCCCAACACTCTCTTTCAAAAAACTCTCTCTCACCGCTCCTTGTAAATCCTGGCTGGTCAATGACTTCACAGGTATTTACTCAACAAACTCGCACAGCAACTCCTTTCACAACTCGTTCCTACTCCTCTTCAAGAACAATGGGCATCAGCCCTTTAAATAGGCCTTTGAAATGGCTTTCAGCTGTTTGTTATCTCCATTGCCTGACTTGGTTCAGGTGTTGCGGTGGCATGCTGGGAAATGTAGTGAAAATGGCTGCCATGTGTTGGAGGCCAGGCAGCCATTTTGTGGTGCAACCCTTCGGGCCGCCACACACCCTCCTCCTCAGCTCTGACCTCGGGGAGGGCCGAGCGGCCTATGTCCAGCGGCCACCAGGAGGGTCCCCTCTCCAGGTCCACTCAGGAAGTGTCCCCCTGGGTCAAACGTCCAGAATCCCCAGTCTCCGGTTGCCTGAAAAATGTCTGGCAGACATTAATGAGTGACGCAAGTTGCTCACCTTTTCTGCCACAAAATGGCCAACAGTGTGTACAGGCTCTGGGCTCCATGGACGGAGCGGTCACCGCTCCTGCTCTGGTCTTCACCAGCCCTCCATGGCTCCTCCGGTATACGTTACGCCATTCCGAATCCAGTGTCCAGGCTTCAGCCTTTTCCTCCACCTCCCTTTTCCTTTCAGGGGTCAGGTGGGGTAACTGGGGAAAACATGCCCTTCACCACACGGTTAATTCTCCCTTTGTCTTTTCGGTCCTTCTGGCCTCTCTGCTCCATAAATGGCTGTTACAGTTAATCCTTTTAATTTTACTTCCGTTCTTTTCTGAGTTTCTTTTCCCGTGAGTTTTAGTGATTTCCACTCTTCTTCTCAGTCTTTTCACTTTTAGTGAGGGGGATGGACTCACCACATCAGGAGATGGTTGGGTGCTCAAACAGACCTCGGCCATAATTATGAGGCCTTCCTCAACCCTATGGTCCCCCCATAGCTCCTCTAGGCTCCCTGGAAGGTCCGGCAGGCTGAGTGGGACTGAGGACCATTGTCCCCACTCCAAGGTCTGGTCATCATGTCCTCCCAGTTCCGCTGGCTGCAGACCTCCACCTGCGTGCTAGCGTCTTGGGTGACAGGAACACACTTTACACAGTCCAGCTCTTCACTCACCCCTTTCAGTCGGGCTTGTAGGTCCAGCACAGTCTCGGCTTGGACCTTCAGTACTTCCCGAAATGCATTTTCTGTGGCCCGCTGCTGGGCTTCCATCTCCGCCATTTTCCCCTGAAGCTGTGCGGTCTGCTCCAGCTGCAGCTTCTGGACTTGCTCCTGGTGCTCCAGCGCACTCTTCTCCGCCGTCTCATCCGCCTCTTTGAGTCTGCGCTCGAACCATCCCTTGGTGCCCTCCATGGACTGGATTTGAGCCTGCAGCTTCTCCACCGTCGGCTGTAGGCTCTCCAGCTCCCGAGTGCGGGCCTTCTCGTCACGGAGCTGTGAGCGGATCTCCTCCTCGGTGCGGTTCTTGTCCTCGTGCAGGCCGCGCAGCTCCTTCTCGTAGCGCGCCCGCACGCCCAGCACCTCCTTCTCGTGCTGCAGCCGCACGTCGCTCAGCTCCTCCTTGTGCCGCGACTTCTCCAGCGCCACGTCGATGGCCAGCTCGTCCAGCATGGCCTGGCGCTTGTCCGCCGTCTTCCTGGTCTCCTCCAGCTCCTGCTGGAGTTTGTCCTTCTCTTGGCCCAGTTCAGTCACCTGCTCCAGGAGCCGGCTGTTGGCGCGGTTCACCTCCTGCAGCTGGGAGCTGACGTCATCTCTCTGGGCCAGGAGCTTCTCCTGCTCGGTCTGCCTCTGCTGCAGCTCCATGTTCAGCGCCATTTCCTGCTCCACACTCTTCTCCAGCTGGGCCAGCTGCTCCCGCAGGGCGTTGGCCTCGACCTGGTGCGTATCCCTGCTCTCCTGCTCCACTTGGCACCGGAGTTGCTCCGCCTCGGACGCATGGTTCTCCGCTGCTTTCCTTAGCTCTGCCTCCTTCTGGGCGAGCCTGGTCTGGGCATCCCCCAAGGCCCTGGCATACTCATCTGTGGCCTGGTCCTGGGACTCCTGCATGTCCAGACAATGTCGCTGCTCATCCTCACGCATCTGGGTTAGGGTTCTCACCTGCTCTTTGAGCGCCAGGTTGTGGGACTCGACACGCCTCATCTCATCGCCATGGGACGCCTTCTCCTTTTCTATCTCCGCACCCATGATTCTCACCACTCCCAGGAGTCCATGTGGTGCTCCTCGCAACTTCATCACTGCCATCATGTGGCGCTCCTCTGAGGCGCTCAACTCCAATTTTGCCTTGCACAGCTCAAGCTGGGCACTCTGCTTCAGCTGTTGGACCTCACGGAGGGTGACACGCCATTGGTCCTCCACCATGGCTGCCCGTCTCTTCAGTCTCTGCATCTCTTCCATCGTGGAGTCTGTTGCACAAACCAAACATAAACCCTGCTGCACTACCTCCTCTTGCCTATCTGTGCTGCCCTCTGCCCGCATTCTCCACCATATGTGGCGTCCCCAAGGGTTGGGCGACACTCACTGACCTTTCAGAGGGCGTAGGCAAGTGCAATAACACTGAGGAGGCAGTAATATTAGCAGAAATGATGATTTATTAAACAAACAACACAAAACGCAGGGTGGGGTCTTTTGGGGCATACGAACACAAAGTCCACAATCCTTGTCTCTTCGTCGATGTCCGTTCCAAATCCGCAATCCAGGTCCAAGTTCCGTTGTCCAGTCCGTAATCCAATCCCAATCAATCCAATCCAATTTCCAACAAACAATTCCCCAACACTCTCTTTCAAAAAACTCTCTCTCACCGCTCCTTGTAAATCCTGGCTGGTCAATGACTTCACAGGTATTTACTCAACAAACTCGCACAGCAACTCCTTTCACAACTCGTTCCTACTCCTCTTCAAGAACAATGGGCATCAGCCCTTTAAATAGGCCTTTGAAATGGCTTTCAGCTGTTTGTTATCTCCATTGCCTGACTTGGTTCAGGTGTTGCGGTGGCATGCTGGGAAATGTAGTGAAAATGGCTGCCATGTGTTGGAGGCCAGGCAGCCATTTTGTGGTGCAACCCTTCGGGCCGCCACACATCCTCCTCAGCTCTGCCAGGAGGGTCCCCCTCTCCAGGTCCACTCAGGAAGTGTCCCCCTGGGTCAAACGTACCAGAATCCCCAGTCTCCGGTTGCCTGAAAAATGTCTGGAGACATTAATGAAAGCTAAGTTGCTCACCTTTCTGCCACAAAATGGCCAACAGTGTGTACAGGCTCTGCTCCATGGATTTGTCACCGCTCCTGCTCTGGTCTTCACCAGCCTCCATGGCTCCTCTGGATACGTTACCCATTCCGAATCCAGTGTCCAGGAAGACTTTTCCTCCACCTCCCTTTTCCTTTCAGGGGTCAGGTGGGGTAACTGGGGAAAACATGCCCTCACCATTTTCGGTTAATTCTCCCTTTGTATTTCAAAATCCTTCTTCCCTCTGCTCCATAAATGGCTGTTACAGTTAATCCTTTTAATTTTCTTCCGTTTCTTTTCTGAGTTTTTTTTCCCGTGAGTTTTAGTGATTTCCACTCTTCTCTGTCTTTTCACTTTTAGTGAGGGGATGGACTCACCACATCAGGAGATGGTTGGGTGCTCAAACAGACCTCGGCCATAATTATGAGGCCTTCCTCAACCCTATGGTCCCCCCCATAGCTCCTCTAGGCTCCCTTGAAGGTCCGGCAGGCTGAGTGGGACTGAGGACCATTGTCCCCACTCCAAGGTCTGGTCATCATGTCCTCCCAGTTCCGCTGGCTGCGAGACCTCCACCTGCGTGCTAGCGTCTTGGGTGACAGGAACACACTTTACACAGTCCAGCTCTTCACTCACCCCTTTCAGTCGGGCTTGTAGGTCCAGCACAGTCTCGGCTTGGACCTTCAGTACTTCCCGAAATGCATTTTCTGTGGCCCGCTGCTGGGCTTCCATCTCCGCCATTTTCCCTGAAGCTGTGCGGTCTGCTCCAGCTGCAGCTTCTGGACTTGCTCCTGGTGCTCCAGCGCACTCTTCTCCGCCGTCTCATCCGCCTCTTTGAGTCTGCGCTCGAACCATCCCTTGGTGCCCTCCATGGACTGGATTTGAGCCTGCAGCTTCTCCACCGTCGGCTGTAGGCTCTCCAGCTCCCTCGGTGCGGTTCTTGTCCTCGTGCAGGCCGCGCAGCTCCTTCTCGTAGCGCGCCCGCACGCCCAGCACCTCCTTCTCGTGCTGCAGCCGCACGTCGCTCAGCTCCTCCTTGTGCCGCGACTTCTCCAGCGCCACGTCGATGGCCAGCTCGTCCAGCATGGCCTGGCGCTTGTCCGCCGTCTTCCTGGTCTCCTCCAGCTCCTGCTGGAGTTTGTCCTTCTCTTGGCCCAGTTCAGTCACCTGCTCCAGGAGCCGGCTGTTGGCGCGGTTCACCTCCTGCAGCTGGGAGCTGACGTCATCTCTCTGGGCCAGGAGCTTCTCCTGCTCGGTCTGCCTCTGCTGCAGCTCCATGTTCAGCGCCATTTCCTGCTCCACACTCTTCTCCAGCTGGGCCAGCTGCTCCCGCAGGGCGTTGGCCTCGACCTGGTGCGTATCCCTGCTCTCCTGCTCCCCTTGGCACCGGAGTTGCTCCGCCTCGGACGCATGGTTCTCCGCTGCTTTCCTTAGCTCTGCCGCCTCCTGGGCGAGCCTGGTCTGGGCATCCCCCAAGGCCCTGGCATACTCATCTGTGGCCTGGTCCTGGGACTCCTGCATGTCCAGACAATGTCGCTGCTCATCCTCACGCATCTGGGTTAGGGTTCTCACCTGCTCTTTGAGCGCCAGGTTGTGGGACTCGACACGCCTCATCTCATCGCCATGGGACGCCTTCTCCTTTTCTATCTCCGCACCCATGATTCTCACCACTCCCAGGAGTCCATGTGGTGCTCCTCTCGCAACTTCATCACTGCCATCATGTGGCGCTCCTCTGAGGCGCTCAACTCCAATTTTGCCTTGCACAGCTCAAGCTGGGCACTCTGCTTCAGCTGTTGGACCTCACGGAGGGTGACCGCCATTGGTCCTCCACCATGGCTGCCCGTCTCTTCAGTCTCTGCATCTCTTCCATCGTGGAGTCTGTTGCACAAACCAAACATAAACCCTGCTGCACTACCTCCTCTTGCCTATCTGTGCTGCCCTCTGCCCGCATTCTCCACCATATGTGGCGTCCCCAAGGGTTGGGCGACACTCACTGACCTTTCAGAGGGCGTAGGCAAGTGCAATAACACTGAGGAGGCAGTAATATTAGCAGAAATGATGATTTATTAAACAAACAACACAAAACGCAGGGTGGGGTCTTTTGGGGCATACGAACACAAAGTCCACAATCCTTGTCTCTTCGTCGATGTCCGTTCCAAATCCGCAATCCAGGTCCAAGTTCCGTTGTCCAGTCCGTAATCCAATCCCAATCAATCCAATCCAATTTCCAACAAACAATTCCCCAACACTCTCTCTCAAAAACTCTCTCTCACCGCTCCTTGTAAATCCTGGCTGGTCAATGACTTCACAGGTATTTACTCAACAAGCTTCGCACAGCAACTCCTTTCACAACTCGTTCCTACTCCTCTTCAAGAACAATGGGCATCAGCCCTTTAAATAGGCCTTTGAAATGGCTTTCAGCTGTTTGTTATCTCCATTGCCTGACTTGGTTCAGGTGTTGCGGTGGCATGCTGGGAAATGTAGTGAAAATGGCTGCCATGTGTTGGAGGCCAGGCAGCCATTTTGTGGTGCAACCCTTCGGGCCGCCACAATATATATATCTATATATATATATTAAACATTGTGTGGTCGATAATGGTTGCACAACATTTACAAAATAAAAAAATCAATCTTCTATTTACGCTGTCCAAGCACCAATTTTTTCCGCAAAGGACTAAGACTATTCAAACTAATCCTCACAATTCCATACAAATCTGTTTAGTTCGTTTTTATTAAAAAGTGAAAATCGTAACTTCGTGAGACATATTTTTGCACTCTTCAACAATCTTTTTACAGTGATTTATAGTGTTTCACCAAATTAGAACATCAGGGCCCGTATTCACAAAGCATTTTATCTTACCACTAGGAGTACTTCTAAATCGCACTAAAACCTTTTAGTTAGGAGTCCCACCCCTCCTTTAGTTAGGAGTCCCACAAACCTTAAAACCTATTCACAAAGCTGCAAAGACAAACTCATACTAAGGAATTCCTACAATTGTCAAGCTAAGAGTGAGGGCGGGGTTGACGTCGTTGCTAGGGATGACGTTGTTTCTCATGAACGAGCTTACTCAGAATTGCCACAGCGATTGGCTGATATAGGGGATGGGTCTCTCCCCGCGTACGGATCAACCCCCACGGTTCGGCACGCATATGATCCGTGGATTAATAGCTAAATTGAATCATCAAAAATTTATAAAGATTAAATCATAAAGATTTAGTGAAATAATTTAAATTGAAAAACTGAAATTATCATTCATTAAATTCCTTGAGAATAGTTCCTGGCAATTTTTGGTGGCCTTTGGTCGCCGTTATTATAATTTTTTGCTGATCCAAAAAATGATCCGATGCACCCCTATTATATTCTAATAAAGATTCTAAAATACAAATGTACGCTACGTGTCAGTGTTTTAACATGAAACCAAGAATACCGACTAGTCAATTGGTTACATGTCTGCATTCGTAAACAATCACCGGTATCTATATATAATATATATAATATTATATATATAATACCCCTGCGATTGAGGCGGTACCCTTTTATGAGCTCTGTATCATTCAATATCTCCAGTGTTGATGCGATTGCGACAATGTGAGTAGGTCTTTAGCGACTTAGTCCTCTTGGCTGCTTTTAACTTCTCCTGGACTTAGGAGCTGTTTTTAGTTCTCAAACCCTTTGTGAAATACTCTTATCCCAAAAATTTAGGACACCTAGTGACACGCCCATTATTTTTCGGACTTGCTCCTAAATCGCGGAGTTAGGACCAACTTTTACCCTTAAAATGCTTTGTGAATACGGGCCCAGAGGTTTAAATGGACCAGTGCACTGATGAAAAAGCAGAGGTTTATGCGCCATGGTTTTTATTAAAATTGAGACTTTTGTAAATAAGGCTCCATTAAAAATGAATGGTGAAAACTTGGCTTGTGTGTTAGCAAGGTACACTTCATTACAATGCTGGAAACAGGAAGCCATTCAAGTCAAAATGGCAGCAACCAGCAGCCCACTAATGTGTTGTTATGGCTACTGTGCTGCTTCCTCCCATGAACATTCACACTCCTACACAGAGCACTCGCAGTTCAAAAGCATTGACAGCAGCTACCTAAGTTAGGTTAGTCAGTCAGCTTAGGTTAGTTCTTGTAAAGGAAATACGTTTGTATTATTTATTTATAATACTCTTCTGTGTTTTGGATTGTTCATATTTGAAATTGCTCACTAGACAAATTAATTTGTTCATAGTGGTGACAGAGATCAGAAAGTAAATATCAATCACTTAGCTAATAATAGCTAGCTAGCTAAGTAACGTTAGGTAACTAGCTGGTCTCAGCTGGTTTGACAGCTGACATTGGGTGCTTGTCATTTGTCTCTTTGTTAGTTAGCTAATATTAGCTTGCTAGCAGTATCTAAATATAGCTAGCTAGTTAGCTAGGGCAAGGGTATGGTGGTGGTCAAGTTTGTGTAGTATATATATACTTACACCCAAATATTTTGGGTATGCGTTTATATATGCGAGAGGCTCAAAAGCTCAAAAAGCTGCTGGATCAGAGATGGGCTCCTTTAAAAAGAGCAGAAAGCATTCCCCCAGGAGAAACACACAGTGCAGGCACTTCTGCCAGTGCGGAGGAGGCCCGCAGGTATACCAAACACTGGCTCATTTGTGCTGCTCCAAACAAACACTTTACTGTTCAGGGGCAAGAAGACGCTCTAAAACCCATCAGAGAAGACGCTCTGACTTCCCCATGTTTCTGGTTCAGCTTGTCTGATATGTGCTGATAAACTGATAATTGATTGAAAATGCCTGAGAACAGGTAGTGGTTCATGTTTGAGCACGGCGGAGGAGTTCATCAGACCGAGCAGAGAACATTCCTCGTTAACTGAAACGGCAAAAGGAAAAGCAAAAGCAAAAACTATTTCAGCAAATATACAATTTAGCGCTGCACCACAACCTCTATACTCAGTTGTGGGAACAAGACGACCTATTCCCAAAATATCTTTATTCAAATGGGTTTGTTTCTCAAATACTGCTTAGCAAAGGCCAATTTAACATTGGACAGGAGCCTATATCAGAGTGGTGGATATTCAGTTATGCAAGTATGACTTATTTTTCATTGTTTTACCATATAGAACACACTGTCTGTCAATTTCAGAGAACACCTAAGACACCATTTTGTATTCAAGCAACAAAAATAAATCTTGCAAAATTGACATTATGGGAACATCACAGGAAAGAGGTGCCTCTACTTAACACGTTTATTTGTCTATGGGTGTTTTTTATGACTTAATTCCTTTTTTTTTGCTTACATATTTATTTACTTTGCGCTTATAAACATACGGATGGCTAAACTAAATTACAGGCTTAATACACACAAGAAGAAAGGGAACAGAAAAGCATGTGCTCTCTTGTTTGTTTTGGTGGTGTTGCATTTCCAGGCATATCAGCGATGTGTTTTTGTTTTGGAGTGCACTTGCTGAAGGGACTCATCACAGAAAAGAAAAAATAGAACAAACAACCAAAAAATGTTATTGTGTCATTGGCATTTTTCATCTCATTGTTCGAGCTGCCTCCAGTGGTTACCCCCAAACTCGAGCAGTGGCTGAACAACGCGAGGTGCACAGACACGGGGTTCTTGGTATGCCCCTGAGTGGTTTCTGCCAACCACCAACCCCACCCCCATTTGTGATTGGGGGGTTTAAACGTGGAGCACAATAATGATGCTTAATTTTAGGATTAAGGGAATGTGGCCATGTTTGGGTTCCCTCCTACACTGTTTGTATTATTTTGCAGATGGGAAAATGAGTTAATGGGCCAGATGACAGGCTTCAGTGAAGTTCCCATTGTCTGGCCCTGCTCTTTTAGAGAGAGCCTCTCTTCTCCCCTCACCTGATCACCCCCAGAGTGGTGATTAGTGGTGCAGGAGGGCTGCTAAATCATTACCTGGAAGAACAAAAGGAATTCCACAACAGAGAATTTTGCATTCACCCTTGCCATGGGAAATTCTGTGAATTGTTTACTACATATAAAGGTGAATATTTAAGAAAAAATTAATTTAAAAAGAAAAGAAAATAAGGAACAATCCATTCATGTTTTTATAGTGGGTGAATATGAATATATGGATGAATATAGTAATATAATAATAATAATAATAATATAAGTGGGTGAATATAACGCTCTCCAATATGACAACATTGATCATTCCAGATTTAAGGGAGAGAGTGGGCTGTGTATAGGGAGAGGGAATGGACTGAGTGTAAGGGAAAGCGTATACCGTGTTTAAGGGAGAGAGTGGATCATGTGTATGGAAGAGAGTAGACCATGTATAAGGGAGAGAGAATGGACCATGTTTAATGTGAGTAAAGGTGTCGTTCACGCTGAGATAACATAGGCGCAAGTGGAAACGACCCATTCCAGCAGGCGATCTGCTGTTTACCCGATTATGACTTTGCACTTGGACCAGGAAAAGAGAACACGATGGCTAGAATATGTTTTTGTCCTTGGATTTCACCAAACGCTGTCATTACAGGACAAAGTACGACATAAACAGCTATTTGGGCTGGTTATTTCTCTCTCTCTCTCTCTCTCTCTCTCTCTCTCTCTCTCTCTCTCTCTCTCTCTCTCTCTCTCTCTCTCTCTCTCTCTCTCTCTCTCTCTCTCTCTCTCTCTCTCTCTCTCTCTCTCTCTCTCTCTCTCTCTCTCTCTCTCTCTCTCTCTCAGGAGAATTTAGGAAAGTAACACAATGCCATGGAATCCTCACCCCAAACCTGCTGTGAATTGTGGGTATTTTTAAATTCAAATTCTGTGGCTGTCAGCAGAGTCTAATGAAAGTCACACATATCGGAGACTGTACATTCTGTACCACAAGAAACACATTTTAGCATGCAGTAAGAGGGGGCCTGCCTGTTGCTATAGTGTTTCTCCTCACCAAGGTCCACCGTTTAATTTTTTAAGGTCCTGCTTTTATTGCCTCTGTTTCCATTCTCCTACACGCGTGTGTTTGGTTCCTCGTGGTTGTGGTGGATATGGTACAGGGCTGGGGGTGTTATTTTAAATGAAGATTGATGAGACTGACGGGGGCACGTGTTGCAGGAGCTCTGAAGGCAGGCCTCCCGCGTGGTCCAGTGGTTTCAATGTCCGACGCTGGCCATGGCGACCAGGGTTTGATTCCACCGGCCCCGCCAGAGTCGGCTCTGGCTGGGAGTGCCACCGTGGGGGAGGGAGGCTGTCCACCCCAGGGAGGGGGGAGGGAGGCCGACAGGGCATTCACTGTGCACAGGAGTGGTTCTGTAGTACCGGGTTGAAGTCTATGGCATGGTGGGTGCCGTTTTGGAGGAGATGATACTTTGCCCTCATTACTACCGGTCACAGGGCTATGGCAGTGAACTCACATTACGAGGGGGGGGTATTGACTTGAAAATAGTGGTAGTAAGTGGCTACCAAATTGGGAGAAAAAAAATTATAATGATAAAACTCTGGAGGCTGTGTCACAAGATGTTTCAGAACTCCTGCAACACGTGCTGTGTCAGGAGGGCATGTTACAGGGGTGTGTTGAGGGCCGTGTTGCATCGGGGATGTTGAGGGGGCGCACTACTACATGCGGATAATGCTCTTTCTTCCTCTTGGCTCTCAGATTCACGCTCCATGCGGTCGACAGTCGAGGACGGCGCTCTGAGTCCAGCTTCGTCTTTGTCAGGACATCCTGTCCCATGGTGGAAGACATCAGAGCAGAGGGTATGGCACAGAGTGTCCCCTTTCTCCAGCGCACCTCCACCCCCTGTAGCACCCCCACGCTCGCTCTCTAAGCAAACATCACAGATGTTTCCTGTTCTCTCATCCTCAGTGTTCTAAGTCAATCTCTGATGTGTGAGAGATGTTGTCCTCGGTGTTCTGAGTTAGCCTCTGATGTGTGAGAGATGTTGTCCTCCGTGTTCTAAGTCAGTCTCTGATGTGTGAGAGATGCTGTCCCCAGTGTTCTAAGTTAGTTTCTGATGTGTGAGAGATTCTGTCCTTAGTGGTCTAAGTTAGTCTCTGATGTGTGAGAGATGTTGTCCTCCGTGTTCTAAGTCAGTCTCTGATGTGTGAGAGATGTTGTCCTCCGTGTTCTAAGTTAGTTTCTGTTGTGAGAGATTCTGTCCTTAGTGGTTAGCCTCTGATGTGTGAGAGATGTTGTCCTCCAGTGTTCTAAGTCAGTTTCTGATGTGTGAGAGATGTTGTCCTCCGTGTTCTAAGTTAGTTTCTGATGTGTGAGAGATTCTGTCCTTAGTGGTCTAAGTTAGTCTCTGATGTGTGAGAGATGTTGTCCTCCGTGTTCTAAGTTCTTCTAAATTGTATGAAATATTCTGGCCCATGGGGTCCATGCCCAACCCGCCCCTCATTTTTCAGAAATTGCAGACAAAGTGTACAACCTGTACAATGGCTACACCAGCGGAAAGGAGCAGCAGACGGCCTACAACACGCTGATGGAGATCTCCCCTCCCATGCTGTACCGCGTCCAGCACCACTACAACTCCCACTACGAGAAGTTTGGTGACTTCGTGTGGCGGAGCGAGGATGAACTTGGGCCCAGGTGAGCCAGTGTGCACAGGTGTAAGCTCAGATGTCTTCCCATGATGCCCTGCTGCTTGTGAAGCAGGACCGGTGGGGGGGATGGAGGGGTTTCGGGAAGTATAAGATGCAGTCGACCCCATGGAATCCTCTCTGGAATATCATTTTCCCGACACTGCACACGTGGTTGCCTTTTCCTTTTTCAGAATGAATTCGTTTTTATGAGATTTCAGGGGAGGGTGTGAACCCTGTATTGTATTTACACAGTTGGCTTTGAACCAGCCCAGTTTTAATGATTCCTCTTGCTCTTGGCTATGACGCTAATACCGCGCGCCCCATTCAGCTACTTCGGGGGGCTGTGCCCCTCATTTTGCCAGGCTGACGGGGTCAAGCTTTCAGGGGCTCCTTTCCCTCCCATCCTGGGGTCTGAACTGTGATCGTGCACCCCACAGCCAGCAAGACTGAAAAATATTTGTGTAAGCTTTAATTGGAAATCTGGGTCTATAAATCCAGTCTTTTAATGAGCAGATTTGTTTAATTGGACCAGAGTTTTATAAGGGCATTAATGTAGAAAAATATAACTTCAAAAAAAGTGTTTGCATATTCGTAATGTATTTTCATTTTAGTTTACCAAATGTTTTTATTTCCTCTTAATTAATTTTTTTCTTCTTCTCATGAGTACAGTAAGGGTGGCTGGTGGTTGGTGGCTGATTTGAGGTCACTGTTCTACCAATGAAAGATTTTGAGTGCATGTGTGTGTGTGTGTGTTTTGGTGTGCTATTGAGGAGAAACTGATCAGAAAAATAATAGAAAGGTACGCACAAAGACCATGGTGGCCAACCTTCCTGGTTCCGAACACACCTGCCCCACCTGTGGCAAAACGTGAGGTCATCACTTTCAGTAGGTCTCCATGACCACATATAGCACGGAGACAATCACTGTAAAGATGTGACAGGGCTGCCATTGAAGATACATTGTGCAGCATAACTAATTAATAAATAGTGTTTATTTCCTGGTGTCAGTCAGCACAAAAAAGCCAACCAAAACAAACAACTGTCTACAACTATGCAATCCTTCGCATTCCTTGCCCACCTCGAAACCCCATGCAGGCGCTGCAAAAGAGAATCGAGTTCTCCGGCCAAGTCTCCTGAATAAAAACAGGTTAAATACATTGATGAATAAAGGTAGGCGATGCTGAGCCGGACACAGGAAGCGTCTGTGGTAGGACGGTGACGAGTTACAGTTTCCCCTGTGGTCCAGACAGACTGGGGACTGCGTCTGCATGTCGAAAATATCATTATGGAGCATCAACAAACCCCCTCTCATGTGACACGTAGAGAGTCGGTAAACACCACAGTCATTCTCCCCATTTCCACCGGGCCTCCTGTGTGCTGTGCGTGGCTCGTTAGCACACGCTAACCACCCTCCTTCCTGTTTGCTGTGCATGGGCCGTTAGCGCATGCTAACCGCTATCCTTCCTGTTTGCTGTGCGTGGCACGTTAGCGCACGTTAACCGCCCTTCTTTTCCATCCACTTTACAGCGACTTCATTCAGGGTTTTACTCCAAGAATATAAATATAGACAAATATAAAAAAATAAAAGATCTGCAGATGTCGAGCCGCACAGCGTAATGTAATGGCTGACCACAGCCTTGCTGGATCAAACTTGTTTTTAGAATTGGTTTTTGTCCTTATTTTTGCTGTTTTGCGGGGACCTGGGTGAAAGTGCCTCTCCGTAGTGGAGGAGGTGGGGGGAGGGAAGGGTCACCACTGGTGCCCTGTGTTTTTGTGTCCTTCCTTTGACCCCAGCGGGTGTTAGCCCCACCCTGTTCCTCAGTGGGAAATGTTGGTTAGTCCACAAGCCACAGAGCCACAGCTCTGTCTGACCCGGCCTGATCTCACAGCCATGCTGGGAGCGCTGGCCGTCACAAGCAGAAACAAATACAGACACAGCCACACAGCCTCAGAGCCATTCAGCATTTTGCCTTCGGCCGCACAGCCTCAGAATGTTGTAGCCTTTAGCCTTTAACGGCACAGCCTCAGAGCCCTGCAGCCTTTAGCATTTAACTGCATAGCCTCAGAATGTTACAGCCTTTAGCCTTTAGCAGCACATCCTCATAGCCCTGCAGCCTTTAGCCTTTAGCGGCACAGCCTCAGAGCCTTGCAGCCTCCAGCCTCACAGTTCCCAGACTCTGAATCGTATTTTACAGTGGCAGCTAGTCATTTTGTTGTCGGATAAGCGACCTGATTGGTCATTCAGATTTATTTTTAGTTTTCAGAATAAAATGGTCTATACATGTACAAGCAACTGCCACAATAAAGGACATACTTGAGTAAATTAAGGGTTCTGGTGGCGCTGTTATGGTGTGGGGTGCATTTTCCTGGCATGGTATATGGGAGATTCTGGAGCAGTGCCTAAGACAGCATTTTCCACCACCATCAACAAAACACCAAATTATAGAATTTCTCATGGAAGAATGGTGTTCTACAAGTGTCTAGACTTCCAGACACTTGTAGAATCTATGCCAAGGCGCATTAAAACTGTCCTGGTGGCTTGTGGTGGCCCATGGCCCTATAAAGACACTTTATATTGGTGTTTCATTATATTGGCAGTTTCCTGTATATATATATATATATACATATATATGGTATGTCCACCTAAACATGGGGTTTGCTTTGTGCAGAATGTACAGTGTGTGAGTTTTTTTAATAACATCATGCTACATGTTGATTTATTGTGCAGTACAGCCAGTGAGAGGAGTGTAGTGAGTGTAGTGAGTCCCGGCTGTACCGCTGGGCAAGACTGACCACAGGTGAAATGTCTAGCCATGCTGGTCAGCACGCCGCTCCCAATTGCGTTTATCACCCCTCCATCCTGTTTGTTTGCATTCAGAGCCGCAGTGTGCGAAAGGGCATGACGTCCATTTTTTTCGTTCTTTTTCTTTTTCTTCCCTTTCTCCCCAGACTTATTGTGGAAAAGACATGTCAGGGAGAAGCTAAATGTGTTACCCACCTCCATACATGATCATAGCCTTCCCCCCGCAGACATCAGCCTCGCTGTGCGTTCTCCCTCCGCCTGGAAGATATATAACGTCCATCACTGGAATTTACGTCTCTGGTTTTTTAATTTTATTCTTTCATTTTTTATGGCCGTCTGTTTATGTCTGTTCAACTCTCAGGGTGAAGTCAGGGCCAGGGACGGCTTGTTTGTCTATTTGTTAGTAAACATTTTTGAACTCATCAGCCTAGAAAATAATGTTTTTTTGGGAGAGAATTGTGACTTATGGAACGCTAAAGATTGTTGCGACGCTTTAGATTTTTTCCCTCTTTTTTCAGAAATTCTGAAATGGTGGGAAACAGCCATTGGCTATGGTTCGTTTTTAATGCACATTTTTGACATTTATATAATATCAGTAGTGACTCTGGACCACAGCAACTCAAAAAATGAATAAAGCTTTGCAAGCGGTTTTAGTGCAAACAAATGTGTTTGGTTAGTTTTGGCTATGGAGTTATGCAGAAATGTTGTTATTTAGTTATAAATTATAACCCAAATGCTAAACATTACACTGGGTAAATCATGCCAGTGCAAACACTAAATTGGACTGTCAGCTAATACATACATCACTTCCAGATCTCTTACCACCAGCACCACATTAAAAGTATCCTACAGACCACATGTTGGACCGATACGGATAAATATTTTAATTTTTTTAAGTCATTATTATTTTCTTTTTATGTAACCCTACATAAAGGATATGCTTCTCCAAATGGGCCAATAGGCTGAACTCACAGAAGGTGAAGTATGCTATTGGTGTGAACGTTTTCTCTTTTGTTTTGAAATTAAAATAGGTACCTAAAGTAATTAAATTGAACAAATTAAAATCGTATCTATTGCAGCTGGATTGTGAGTGGGTTGACAATAAGTATGACAGAATAGACGGGTTCTCAAATGTTGTAGCTGCCTTACCCCCCGCCCCTCTTACCTGCGACAGTCCACCTCAGCAACATGCAGCTTCCCCAGAAACCATAAATGATATAATATCTTTGGAAGGAGCCAGTTTAAAAGAAGATTCCATATCCATTATTTGAGAAGCTAGTAAGCGGGACCTGGGGGGAGATTCCTCCGGGAAGCATTTGGATGAAATAGAGGATGTTATTTACGGTCTGAAATTGGCAGCATTCGGCCTTGTTGCAGTAATTTATGCTCCCCGGCTCCATCAGAGGTGCATTCTAAAAACGCAGAGTGGTGGCCAAGTGAAGTAGCGATCGTTCAGCGTTCTCCCCTGCTTTGCGCCAGTGTCCAGCGGGAGCTCCTCGGCCCGGAGGGGGTGGATCCCCAAGCCGCCGTTCGAGTGGGGGCACGTGTGCCCCCCTGCGCCCATGGTGCTGTCTCTGTGTCAGCCTGGAAATGTGTTCCCCTCTGCTCTGTACCTTTCCCGCAACTGCAATATAGTGAGTTCACCGCTCCGAAACTCATGTGTTTTACCGTTATCTTCTCCTGCGATGTGGCCAACATTGCCGTAACCTTCTGGTAAAGTCGAGGCGATCAAAGCACCGGGCGTATCCTGCAGTTAAGGGTTGGAGGCATCGGCCAAGGCGTTGCTTTGAGCACACTTAGGGGTCAAGTGGAGCTGTGGGAGTTGAGCTGATTGGACGCTTCGCTGGGACACACTCCAGCCAGCCCATCAGGAGTGGAGGCACTCAGTTCAGTCACGGCCGCACAATAAGGCCTGCCTTCAGTTCTGTGCGATTTGTTCTTTCTCCTTACTGAAAAATCCTTCTTCTTTGCCTTTATTTGGTGTACCTGCCAGCTGTCAGCCCCCATCTTCGTTGCCATACTCAGGCCTGTATAGTAATAATATAATCGGGTGGCAGTGTAGTATAATGGTTATGGAACTGGGCTTGTATGTCAGTGGTTGTAGGTTTGAGTCCAAGTTGGGGTATATAGGGGAGGTGCATTAGGGAGACGTACGGAGAGTGCTCTGGGGAAGGCGTATGTACCAAACCTTTGAAAACAGGGCAGAGTACGCATCTCCTGTAATAAGTGGTAAAGTACAACACGATTTTTTTGCATTACATCAAGACAGGGCGCTAGTCATTCAGAAAAACCTTGTTTTGTCCTACCTGTGTGGAAAAATATATTTTAAATGTTTTGGTTTATAGTTCTTTCCGTCATATTTGGTAATTAACTTATATGTTTAGGCTCCAAATAGAAAATGTAGTGGAAGGTAATCAAGTGTCAGGAACAGTGTTTTACAGCTTATATTTAACTTCTGTTCCACCACCCCCCCATCTGCCACAGGGCCCTCACTAACTTCAGAACTTCAGCTTCTGTTCCCCCCCAAGAGAGGCAAAACAGAACAGCAGTAAAGAGGAGTTGAAATATGACAGCATGTCAAGTATAATTGCATTTTTAACAGCTAGATAAAAGCATTCTGGAGGAACATTTTGGTGTTTTTGTTTGCTAAGAACCTCCTGTACCTCTTTAGTTACTTTTAGGTCACAAAACTCTTTCATACTCTGCTTTTTTTGTCAGAATGATTTATTATGTACATTTAAATATGCATGTCTTAATTACATGCAGTACTGCTAGCTATGAACTGCCAGTTCATGTAAAAATGAGTTTCCACATGGCCTTAGAATTATGCCTGTATCTGTCCACCCAGCTCCAGCTGCAGGTTTAAAGGAGACTTCAGAGCTGAATATTCCACAGAGTGAGGGTCCTCATAGTTTATACCAGTGACAGTAAAACCACCTGAGCCATTGCTGTGGTAGTGAGACCAGATTTGATAAAGAGATCAGCAGGGGTGTTACCATGGCAGCAAGGCCAGAAAGAGGGTTTAGTAGTGACATCAGTGGAGGGTTTAGTTGTGTCAACAGCAGAGAGTTTTATGGTGAAACCAACAGAGACTTTAGATGAGATTAAAAGAGATTGTCGCAGTGAGATTAGCATTGATGTTTTGGTGGTAGCCAGACCAGTGGATGAGCGTTGGGCTTGTGTTGTGGTGAGACTAGCAGTGATTTTGTCCACGCAGGTTTTGCTTTTGCAGTAGCGTAGTTGCAGACTCAACACTGAGGACAGCAGTAGCCGTAGATGGTCGGGGAGACATTTCATTTGACTGGCAAACCCGAGAGAGGACACGGGTGAGGGGGAGATCTCTGTGAGGTTTATTATTACACAGACTTTTTGACATGGGAAAAGAGCTTTCTGCGCAATTGCCTCTGTGTTTTCATGCTTTTCTGGTAGTGTAAACCATTTTGGGCTTCTTTCCCTCCTGCTCTCTCTTTTGTGTGGTGGTTTGCCTTACCTTGTTGTGTTAAAGCCATATGCTGTTTTGCATAAAAAGGGTCACTCTGTTTTTTATTTCTCTGAACAAATAGTAATCCCTTCAACAGGAAAAATGGGTTCTGTAAATGAGTGTGCCGACAGCCTGCCATTGAGCTTGAGGAGCTGGAACACTCTGGCCTGTCTGTCAGACGTTTCGTCTCCAAGATGTTAAATGGTGCCGACTCACTGCACTCATCACAAAGAGCAGTAGAGTTAGCCCCCAATGTCTTCGCCAAGTTCCCAAATTTCCTCTCAACATCTGCCCAACTTATTGTCCCCCTTTACAGCTGATTGACTGAGCTATCCTCTTACATTCAGCTGATTGGCTGAGAAATGGCATTACATTCAGCTGATTGGCCGAGCAATCCCATTGCATTCCCAACCCTCCTGGCTTCCCAACTCACCCTTTCACAGGGGAGCTGAGGTGACTCAGTTGACCAGAGTTTTTTTTGTGTTTTTGTCTTCTCGTACCGTCCCAGGAAAGCACACCTGATTCTCCGCAGGGTTGAGAGGATCAGCCGGTACTGCGGAGCCCTGCTGCACAGCCCATATATCCAGAGCCGGACAGATACCGTGCCGTACGTCTTCTGCCGGAGAGACATGCCCCCCTCCAGCACTGTGTGGCACAGCTCCCTGCTGGAGACGCAGGTGTCCTGCACCGAGAAACTCATGTCTGTCCCGCGCAACACGTACGGCGACACCAAACTGCGATGAAAGGCCCCCCTACACCCCTCACCCGCCCTTCCCGACTGCCCCTCTGCCAACTCGCCGGGATAACCCCCACCACCACCAACCCCCTACAGCACCATTCTGGCCTCTCTCACCGAGCAAATGGACAACAGAAATTCTGAATTAAATAAAAAACTAAACTAAACTAAAGTAAAATAAGAAACTTTTGAGTCTTTTTTAATTAAAAAAGGAGCTGAAAAGAGCAAGTTGGAATGAGGAGAAACAAAAAAAAAAATCTGATAACTGAGTATGTTTAAGAAAATTATTTTAAGTTAACACGATTTTACAGAAACAGTGCTGAATGGGTAAAATAAAAGGGCATGTCGATGATTCCCGCCCATCCCCAGTTCTCTCCTTCTAGAGGGTTGTTGGGGGACTGAAATTATGTTTTAATGTAGAATGGCATTTCTTAGTCTCCCAAAGTAACTTTTCATTGTTTGCACTCAAGACCAATGGAGACAAACCAACAATCAAACTACTCAGCCAACCAAACCAACCAATCAGAGCTAGCCAGTGGCATCATGTGTTGGGGCAGGGGGACAGTCCCAGTATTTGTTCTTTTATAATACTTGAATCTCTCTGCACACACGCACCCCACAGTGTTGTCCCTGCTCAGCACAGTGCAGACTGCAGAAGAGGTGCTTCTGATAGGGCTGATGTCATCAGTCGAGAAGGTAGGTGAGCTGCAACAGCGAGTGGAAACGCCCGGGTGAGAGCCGTCGATTCTGTTTTCTGTTTGCGTCTCACGACCTTTACATGTCAAAGATCCTGTGAGCGATTACAGTGTGGGCTGAACTGGAAACAGGATGACCTACAGGCAGGAGGAGAGAGAGGAAGATGGAGAGAGAAAGGGAAAAGAAGAGAAGAAGAATAAAAACAATAAACGTGATGAGAGATGCTCATAAAATGAGCCGCTTGTGAATAAACAGTAAAGGGAATTCAGTTTAAAGCATTGAGACATCGTCTAGTTTAAACATTACAAAACCATGCTTGTTCCATTGTAATGTGGATGTTTTTCTTGACATTGTTTTTAGTTTTTTTTCTTACCTAAATGTTATTTTGTACTGGCTCTGAATGCATATTTGTTGGACAGAACTGAACAAAAAAAGTTTATTTGTTTTTGACCATCATACAGACTAGACCGAAATGAATGTTTTTTTTGGTTTCAGGTTGCTTTTTTATTGTATATTATGTATCTTTTTAATTTGGAGTGGCTTTATTCTAAATAGCTGTTTCTTTTACCATTTGTATATGTGATATACCAGTATGGCTTCCTTTAAGTGTGCCATCACAACCATGACAGATCAGGATATTTCTAAACCAAACACTAGTTTTTCTGTCATATATTCAACATCTGCAATATGGGAATTTTGGAAAGTTTTATTTATGAAAAATTGGATCTGTGGAACCATACCAAGAATAGTCAGTTTTTAGTTTTTTTATCATTATTACTTTTGGACAGGCAAAATTATTCATTTCAAATGTGTTTTGGTAAGTGGGCAGACATGTTAAATATTTTGTGTTGTATATATGCGATACTCATAATTTTCTATATACTTTTCTTGAACAAAAGAAGCCCAGAAGGACATGTCTCATAAAATGCTCAAATTGAGAGTTGTTTCATCTAAAAGAGTTTATTCAATGCATTTTTACTAGGGCATTTGTCTCAATTAAGCTTAGCTGGTTGTTCAGTTAATTGCTCTAGGATGTTAAAAAAGTGAATTGATCGACTAGCTAATGTCAGTCTTTTAGGCTGAATGCTAGTCTGTATTTCTAGGCTTGAGCAGTTGGTATTACTGAACACCATGAATACAATATCATGAATTTCAACAAGATTAATGGCTCTAGCCAGCTAATATAGATCTCAGTATATATATATATATATATATATATATATATATATATATATATATATATATATATATATATATATATTCAGAGCTCAGATCATTTAAGTTTGGAAAGTGATGAAAGACTGTCATAAAGTTTGCCATCATGCATTGCTGTGTCCATTTCTGTCAGTAATGCCTATGGGACTACATTTCCCATAATTTTCACACAATAACCACCAGCTGCATTAATGAAACAGAGCAATACCAAAGATTCTCTGTTGGACAAAGATATCAAACTTTGTTAATGTTATACTGAAAATGATGAGAGCCTCTTTGATTTTGTGTTC
Organism: Aldrovandia affinis; assembly: GCA_029706075.1. Classification (NCBI taxonomy): domain Eukaryota; kingdom Metazoa; phylum Chordata; class Actinopteri; order Notacanthiformes; family Halosauridae; genus Aldrovandia; species Aldrovandia affinis. The sequence goes on from JAINUG010000100.1 coordinate 2,645,798, forward strand.
TCTGGCACTGCAATGGGCCACACGCCCACAACTATAAATCAAATAACACTTTCTTCTGCAGCAGTAGTGGCCTTTCCTGAAAGTGCCAGTATCAAATTCAATATATGTTGAGGTAACAAACTATTTTATTTTTCTTATTTTGAAACAGACTTAAAAAAACTCAAAAGAAACTGCACCTTTATGAAAAAGAGCATATATATATACAGTGGGTATAAAATGTATTCATTTACATGTACAGCATTTTCACGTTTTATTTTCTTACTTCATGGAATCAAAATGGATTGGGAGTTCATGCCACTGATCAACACAAAATACTCTACAATGTAAAATAATTTTTTTTAAAAAAACAACTAAAGTTTTTTCTTAAGTAATTACAAATAAAATCTGACTATAATTGATTAGATGATAGATAAGACACACCTAAATAAACTCTGGTGCAATTAATTGTCTTCAGAGGTCACATAATTATTTGATTGGAGTCCACCTGTGTACAATTGAGGTGTTTCAAATTAAATACACCTGTCTGTGAACAGTCCCACATTTGGTTAGTGCATTTCCAAACAAGAGATTCATCATAAAGACCAAAGATCATCCAAAGCAAAGGACTACTCACAGGCGTGCAATAGCTAATAGCACTATCCATATAATTTAAATGACATTTTACTTCATGAGTAAGTTGGCATGGCATCCTCCATCTTAAACTTAATTTCCCACCAGTACCTTCACTTAATAACCTGTAGCTGTAGTGTTCCAAAACACTAGTATAAATGTCACTGTACATACCCAATAACTTGGTAATATGTATTGGCATGCATATTGGTGAGTACTTCTCACCAGGTATGTGTGTGCTCATTCAAGTACCTTGAACTGAGCTTTCTCTTCATGTCTTTATACTTCTAGTTCAGAGAAATAAAAATACTTGTTGACTAATAACATTTGGAAAAACAAAAATATTTGATCACTGCTTTCTTCATCTATTTGTATAAGTAAGTGTCACATAGCAAGCACTTCTGGGAATGAAAAGAGTATATATGGGTGAAGTGTGTGACAATGTAAACTATTTGTTTCCACCCTATCAAGTATGCAGTAACACATCTGGGGAATATCTGTGCATATTCATTGTTGCATACTTCAGCTTTGGAACAGTACTTGACACGTCATCTATTATACATCATAAGTCATTCTTCTGAAGAAGGTGGACTTTTCTATCTCTTCGATGAGATGTTAACTCAAGACCCTGACTCTTTAATGATCCCATGGTACTAATGGACACAGCAGAGGTGTTGGTGAACTCTGCTTAATACCTAATCTGGCTTTCTCATTCTGACAATATAATCAATGACTTGTCCCACAAACTGTTGACTGTCTACACCAGGGGTTCTCAATCCTGGTCCTGGAGGGACGCAGGGTGTTCTGGTTTTCACCTTAAAATTGGCAACCAATTTAGACAAGAAAACAGGTGAGGTGAGTTAACTGTGTAATCAACTGCTTATTTGATCAATTAAGTGCTGAGAAGCAATTGAGAACCCCTGGTCTACTCTTCATGATCCCTTGAATTCCATACTCCAGTGCAGGGGTGGGCAATTCCAGTCCTGGAGGGCCGGTGTGTATGCAGTTTTTTGTTTCTACCAATCGCCCTGGCTCAATTAGCTCATTAGTTGGATACGCCAATGCTGGTTCACTTGTAGATTAGACCACAGTAATGTTTCATATGGGAATGTAAATGATTGGGCTAATTAAATGATTAAGCGCAGAAGTTGGCATGAAATCCAGAAATGGATACGGCCCTCCTTGCCCACCCCTGCTCCAGTGTTATTCATCTCTCCCACAAATCGAAGTTTGGTCCTGGTTTTCTTTTAGCTTAGGTAGTTAATTGAACAATCAGCACAAATGATTGGCCAGAGTGTCTTCACACTTGACTCCCAGGTAAAGGGAGGGTGGAAAACAGCACAACTCAGCCCACAAGCACTGTGATTTGAGTAACCCTGCCGTACTCACTGTGCTTCCGCTGGTCTAATGCAAATGATCATTGATTTCTGTGATGGGAGTAAGCATTTTGCAGTGACGTGCTTTGCTGAGTGCAGCTCAGTTCAGTCAACAGAGGAAAAGTCTGAAGGTCCAATCTGGTCATGGTGTGGTGATTGAGCACAAATGGACACATTTACAAGCATCCTCATACTCGGTTATTAGCTGTATTTATAATAGTTTATTTTCTGGATCCTGCTTGTTTTCAAAATTAGCAACCAATTTAGCAATTAGCAAGATAATTTGAAACCACATGTAGCTAATGAAAGCTAATATTTTTATGGAGATGGCGAATATACCATTGCATGTGTGGGTTTATTCATGTTGGTTATTTATTTGAAAGGGTTCTGCTGCTTGTTTTCAAAATTAGCAACCAAACACAGTTTATTTGGAATATTCTGAATGCAAATATTTGGAATTCTCCAGTGTTCTGAATGTTAACAGGCTTTGAAGTACTGAATTGGAGGTCAATATAAGTACCTTGTTAACCTCAATCTTGTGACTGGAGCTTTGTGACCTATACCTGCACACACACATGAACACAACTACAGGTATATGATAAAACAGGTCAATTTAATAGAGCTGACATGTAATGCAATGTAATGATTGTGGTTTGCTGTCCGATACATAATCCCACAAGCCTGAAAGACAGCATATTCTCTCAGATATAGTATGACTGGGAAATTCACAGACCATGAAGACAGTTTAAACCATCAGATCGCAATGATCAATCTCTAAGCAAACAGAGATGCTCTATACTTTAATCAAACCAAGAACAATACTTTTTTTTCCAAAAGAGCTATTTGTCTTTCATATTTGAATTAACAGACTGCTTTTTTAAGAAAATTGTATACTACTCATTCACGCCTCATTGGATGCTCTCAGTATCGGATATGAACGTTTATTTTTTAAATTTTATTATTTTTATTTTCTCATATTTCAATTTCTGCTCCAGCTCTCAATCCATTGCACTTTTACTTCTATCTGGGCCCTGGTGTGGTCACATTTCTGTACAGAATGAGTTTTATCATACCAGTCCCCTTGCCTGTGTGAACCCATCCACATTCAGAAAATAAATTCTACAATGTTATCGAAACAAAAATTATAGATCAAATGTCATTGTGCTAATGCAGACTACCATGTCCAGTGCACACACAAAGTAAACTTCAAATAACATACTAATACTGTAATATTTTGAATACAGACAATAATATTCAGTACGTTTCCAGGACTCTACTCTGGTCTATACAGATGAATTATTTCTTAGAACAAAATAATATCATCCTCACAGCTTCATGGAACAGGCTCTTAATTGTCAAACTAATGTTAATGTATCATTTTCAGAAATTTTATTTTATATTTTTAATGAATTGTGATAGTACATAATTACGCTGTAAATATTAAATTGTATATACCTCGTATGTGGTTTTCATGGTCCTTTTTTTGCAGGCAGCTGGCCATATTATTATCTTTGAGACAGGTATGAATATACAGGTATTTGGCAAAATAAAGACAGCGTTGGAGTAAATGAGGATCCCTTGAACGGGTGTAGTACCACAAGTGTTTGCCGGAGGGTGCCACGGCCAGTACCAGCGGATAGGCTCTGTCCTCCCCTTTCCAATGAGCCCAATCCCCTCCCCCCACCCAGCTGGGACTCTCCTAGCCTGGGCCAGCACCATTTCACATTTCACCCCCCCAAAATTATTGCCTTCATTTTGGCAGTTACCTGTAAATATGTGTTCCTTTCATTTTAATTTTAAAAAAATACCTTGGATTCTCCCATAGTAAATATAAAACTAATCTGCAGCATTTGTGGTATGCTATGGGAAACAGGTAGGTCTATTACATGTGCACATGCCTTCCCTGTGAATTATTCCAGGACCATGAGAGGAGGCAACATTATGATCATGGTTTGACCATGACTAGAGAAAACATTGTAGTTGGACTATTTGGTTAGTGCTCATTGTCAGACTGGGCACATTGTTCTAAACCAGGGCTATTCAATTCCAGACCTCGAAGGCTCCAGTATCTGCAGGTATTTGATCCAATCACCACCTGATTTCACTTAATTAGCTCACCTCCTGAACCAATGAGATAAACAAATTATTGAAATCAGGTGGTGTAGTGTATGGCTGGAGCAAACACCTGCAGATACTGTGGCCCTCAAGACCTGGAATTGAATAGCCCTGTTCTAAACACATGGATCAAACTCGCCTTGAATTCTGATTGTGTTTAATATCATGGCTCAAACCTATCCTTGCGCTATGATTGTGTTTAATATCATAGGTCGCCCAAGGACATGACAGAAAGGACTGCTGCTCCTCGCTCATTGCAATTTACAGACATGATAGTGCTGTGCTGATATTGTACATCTAGCAAAAAAGCTGGGATGTCTGAGACTTCAAATCAGTGTTCTGAGGGCAGGTTAGCTTCGGTTCAAAAACGCATCTAACCAGTTTGACAGGACAGTTATCAATCTTCGATAACAAGCTTAGCCACAGGGATCTGACAAAACACATCCATGTTTAACTTAGTTTCCGCCAAAGCCAGTTCACAACAGGGTTAGTCAAACTCTTTATTCAGAAAGGTTCGTTTCCCTGCAATAACCAGACCCCGACTCCAGTAATGCACTTTTAATTGTTTCCTATGTGGATAATTAGATTGGAACAGTACAGCGAGATCCCTCATCCATCTTCCAAAGGCTTCCTCGTAGATATACCATTACCTCTAATTTAGGGGGACCTCCTGACCCCCCTGCTGCGCAATGCAAATAAAAACAAAAGCAGCCTGTGATGACCTTTGACCTCCCCAAAATGTGTGGTCGAAGGCAGATAAAACGGCAGTTTTGTCTTTGATTAGATTAGAGCCAGTCGTCCCACCGGCCCTTTGTTTGGCTGTCCAGCAGCAGGGGTCAGGGGGCTATGATGGTGAAAGTGCACACTGGCTCCAGTGGCCAGGGAGTGTGTTGCTCCATGCGCAGCAGAGAGGCTGACACACATGATGTAAGCCTTAGGTGAAATCCACACATGGGTCTCCAAATATGACAAAGACATGCTCCAAATATAATAAAATGGGACTAACTATAAGACAAACTGCTGTCCATATGCCAGTATAGTGGAGTTCAGAATATGTGAAATATGTGATGTCCCCTTCAGGTTCAATATGAGTGTGATTAGTTTGCTTGGCTGGGGACTGGCCCCCATTACACCAGCATTAGCCGGTGTTTGAGGAAAAAGCGGGCCCTGCTCCATCCAGATCCTGTCCTCCCTCCTTTCTGTCCATCTGCGCCCTCAAGCGCCGAGTTCTCTCTCTCTCTCCCTGCATCCGCGGACTTGGCTGTCGGTTCCACACTTCCTCTGTCCTTCATTACTGTTGATATTTATGGCCCCACCTGGTCCTCTCTCCCTGATGAAAGGTTTGGTAAAACCTTGATGATAAGGTTTGGAATAAACCTCTCTCTTTCTCTTTCTCTCTTCACTCTCCCCTCTCTCTGATGATCTGAGATTCTTTCCCTCCCCTCCCATGTCTGTTTTTTTCTCCTGTTATCTTGTGAGAAGATACCCACTCCTCCTCCAGATGTTCACAAACATCTGGCCCATGTGTCTTCCTTCTGCCCCCCCCCCCCTTTGCTCAATAGACCAGATACCAGATTAAATTATTTTCCCTTTGTCCTTTTCTCTGTCACTTCAGCTTTGGCTTCCAATCCAACCCCAAACACTCCAATCTCCTGCCACCCACCCCCTTCCCACAAGCCTTGTCCTCCAGGCTCTGCCCTGGGGGGGAAGGTAAAAACAAATGTCACGTCGGTGAGGTCTGGGGCATGCAGATATGGACACGGGAGCTTATCATGTGACCCCGCTGTCAGCCTCAGCCTCAAATCTGTTTCAGACTTTACGGTAAGCTCTGCCAGCACCGGGGCTGGGAGGGGAGGGGCTTTGGGTAGGAGTCGGTGGGGGTGGAAGGGTGGTGGGGCTAGGGTTGGTGGTGGGGGTTGAGGACACGTGAGTCCATCCCATTTCCCTCAGAGAAGTCCTGGATCTGCTCGGCTCTAATTTACGGCCTGTCGCTCTCCTCCAAAGGCCTGGCCACTGATAAGGAAAATCCTGGGCGCGGTGACCCCAACATCCCCTCCTCTCCCCCAAATCTCTCTCCTTCCTGCTGTTTTTCAGTCAGGGGTCAGTGCGAGGGGTCAGGGGAAGGATTTCAGGGATAGGGGGGTAGGGTGCTGGGGATTACCAAGGTCAGAGAGAAGAGGTGGAAGAAGGTTTGTTTTTAGTGTCTCAACCATGATGCTGAAGATATAGAGTAACAACAAGAGCAATATATGAGCTTTCTCTATCTTTCTCAATTCCAATTTAAATGCTTTATGGGCATGATATGCTTAAAAAAATAAGTAAGAGCTTCTGAAGTATTGCATAACAATGAACAAACACAAACATAACGTTTAACAAACACAGGGGTCACTGGTTTTTCTCTAGCTGTGGCAGGTAGCTACATATTGTGCGGCCAAATTAAAATAGCACCTTCCTCTCCTAGGAGGATTTGTATTTTCTGTGTTTCAGGCAGGGTTGGCAAGTTTGGGTATTGTATTTTGACTTTGGGAAGAATTTTTTTGTGTGTGTTTCTCACATTTAGTGAGGAAGTGCAGCTTTGTCTCAATATGCTGTTGGTGGCAGTGTGAGCAGTCTCTCCTCTCTGCATAGCCAGGCCTGTCTCTGTCGGTGTCAACCAGTCTTTATAGCCAGGATGTGTTGCTCGTTGAGTCTATACTTCGTCAATATTCTTCTTAGAATAGAATAGCTTTATTGTCCACACAGTGGACATTTTTCTTTGGCTTCACTTGGAGACATGTCACAATCAACATCAAGACATTAGCAGTACAAAACAAGACCCATCCAAATATACACATACAATTTAATTGTGTGGGGCGCAGCGTGGTAAAGGATACACATGGCAATCAATGCAGTAGTGCAGTAAAAGATCATATAGCAGATTTCAAGAGAGTAATTGTGTTTGGCACAAATGATCTACGGAATACTATCTTCTTAGTGAACCTTGGTGCTCTAAAATGTCAAATTGGGAGTGCAGTGGGTGCAATACTTTTTATGGCACTCTCACTGTACATGCAGCTCTGCTGCTTCTGTTGACAATTTATATTTTCCGGCATGTTTATGATCCTGGTGAGCATATTTTTACTTTTAGCCTTCAGGTTCCCATACCAAGTGGCCTTGTCAAAGGAGAGCATGCTTTTACATGCTTTTGTATACCATTTCAAGGATGTGTCAGCTTACATCAAACCTCAGCTTTCTCAAAAGGGAAAATTGCTGCATGGCTTTCTTAAAAACATACTCAGCCAACAGAACTGAACTTGTTGTCAATGAGCATGTCTATATATAAAACTTTCACTAGTTCGGCTGCTTGCCTATCTAATGACTGTATGGTAGAGGTACCCCTGGTTGCAGACTTGGGCCGGTATTCACAATGCATTTTATCTTACCACTAGGAGCACTCCTGAATATAGGGGATGGGTCTCTGCCCATGATTTCAACCTAGAAAATAAATTATATGCTACTGTAAAGGTAACAATTACCAGGAACTATTCTCAAGGAATTGAATGAATGATAATTTCAGTTTTTCAATTTAAGTTATTTCACTAAATCTTTATTCGAAAACTTCACAAAATACATTTTTAGATGTATTAGGCGATTTAACTAGGGTGGTCTTATGCCTTAATTCATTTAATAAAAAATTAAAAGATCGCTAATGTTTACATTTTATTTAATTCGGTCGCGTTTCTAAAAACCTGCCTCCCAGAAAGGCATTTAGTATGAAAAACAAAGCAAACCAAAACATACATGGTTGTCTATCTCTTCACTGTAACTCTGCATCGAGATTTAGGGAATTGTTACTTTAAAACGTAACAGCGGCAGAAAAACAGTATTTCTCTATGATGGTTCAATTTAGCTATTAATCCACGGATCATATGCGTGCCGGACCGTGGGGGTTGATCCGTACGGATCACGGATCAACTGCGATCCATTACACCACTAGAATATAACAGGAACAGGTAGGCCTACATACCCCTTTACAGTAGCATATCATTTATTTTCTAGGTTGAAATCACGGGCAGAGACCCTTCCCCTATATCAGCCAATCGCTGTGGGCATTCTGAGTAAACTCGTTCATGAGACACAACGTCATCCATAGCAACGACGTCAACCCCGCCCTCACTCTTAGCTTGAAAATTCCCAGACTTCTTTAGTATGAGTTTGTCTTTGCAGCTTTGTGAATAGGTTTTAAGAGGGGACTCTTCGCTAAAATGTTTTAGTGCGATTTAGGAGTACTCCTAGTGTTAAGATAAAATGCTTTGTGAATACCGGCTCAGAATTGTGCCAACCTCTGCTAAGTAAAAAAATGTGGCCCTCAGACACAGTACGTGGTTGTGTCGGCAGCCAAGTTAGGTTCGGGAGAGAAGAGGAGGCTGCAAGGGTGAACTGAAGTAGGTGAGAAACCGAAGCAGATTGCCTAGTATGCACATGCCTAGAAGGGGAGGAGGAAACAGGGCCCAACCGGGTCAAAAACCCCAGTTGAGGAGGCACATGTTGCAATAGACCAACCCCATGTCACGGGTGCCATGTGCATGGGCAGCTTGCTGTGGATAGAGGAGCAATACAATTGAAAAAACTTCCAGTCCGCAGATGAAAATGGGATTTCCCGCTCAGTAAGCACCTCTTGCAATTTTCCCATGGTCCAATCGCCCAAAACCGGAGTCGCCGACGCGGATTCCCAGACATGGGCAGGTGTCAGGTTCACCGAGGGTCCAGGGGCAACCCAGCAAGCCCACTTGAGAACCAGATGATTTTGCCGGCATGGGTCGCAGGAAAACATACTGGTGGGAGAGAAATGTAGGAGGCACAGGGTTGAGTCACCGAGCATCACCGGCCTGGAGCAACAGAGCAGGAAGAATCCTGTCGGGAGGTCTGGGAGACGGCAGGGGCACCTAGAACAAAATTGTCCTGGAATTTGTATAGAAGTATAGAATACGAGACATGTACAAACAACGGCAGCTGAATGGCAGGGGTGGAGTTGGTTGTGTCATCTGATTGCACACAGCCCTGCTCCCGAAATTACGTTATTAACTTAACTTCAACAACTTCAACAGGTTGACCACTTACATTACATATTATATTCTTACTTTGTAATTTTTCACTGTGGTCAGATAATCTGTCACTCTATATTCTCGTTTTAGGGCCAGATAACATGCCATTTTATGTTTTTGTTTGACTTTCCCAATGGGTAATATAATTTTGTTTGTGTTGTGTTATAATTTGGTTGATTCAGATTAGCTTTGTTGGAATGGGACAGTCCTGAGGCTTCATGGTGTTAGTGAACTGAGCCACAGGACCAGCTGGTTAAGGCGTCTATTTTCTGGGATTAGCCCCTGGTATGTCAGGACTATGTAATGGTATGTTTAGGGTTCGCTGTTTTTTAGGCGATATCCAGAATTTAATGGCTCATTTTTAGATTTTTATGGGTAGTGGATATTGGCCTAATTCTGCCCTGCATGCATTGTTTGGTGTTTTCCTCTGTACATGGAGGAAACTCTGCATGCATCATTGCTTTCCCTCTTGTGTTTGTATCTTTTCTCTCAGTTTGAAGGTGCTTTTAATCTTTTCCTCTCTCCCTCTTTCTTCCTCTCCATTTTATTGGAGAATGAAGGTCTGATGGAGTGCCAAAGTTCAAAGGTCACAGACTACTTAACATTTGTGTCCAAGAGATGAAGAAACTAGGTTCGGGCTGCATTACATGGACCTAATGCAAAATATTGAAACATTGAGTTACACAATTGTTTTGATGTATCAAATAATAATATTTAACAATTAAAAATGTTTTTCTTGACTGCAATAATAAACCGCAAACTAAAAAGTGACACAAAGTATACATGTTGTATGTAATCACCTGCTTTGTGGTGAGTGCTATTTTTACTTGATATATAATTGGTTTACTGGTTCATTGCACATTATATATTTTTTTTTCAAGAGAGGAGTTTGATATCATTTAGTTCTACACTATTTAATTAGATCTAGATGTGTTTCTGCTGGCTGCTGTCATGTAAATCACTTGTATTTTTTTCTTGAGGCTTCTTGAAAACTTCTCAGCTCTGAAGGACGTTCTGCAGTTGTGCTTCTTGGGCTCAGTTCGGATCTGTTACCTGATAAGCTAGTTACAGGTAATAATAGGAAATAGCTTGCTACTGTTGGAGAACATGAGCCAATAATCAAAGTATTAAGATAATGTGTTTTCAAAAGGTGAATTATGGGTACTTAAGGCCCATATTTTGACATAATTGCACAAAATGCACAGTAATGGTTTACATGTGTGTATGGTATTTTCGACATATATTATTTATGGTCCAGTCACCATGCAGGTGTGTATTTTTGCATATAATCAGCCTCGGCTGTCTCCTTTCTCTGACCTTCACAAGAATGCACAAATATTGAAATTTTATTTAAATAATTCTGTCACTCGAATATATCCTGCTAACTGTCATGTTTCCATTTCGTCACAATAAAAATGATGTGGCAGTGAATGAGTCCTTATTGTAAGTCTCTAATAATGACCTACATGTTATCAAAGTTGTGCCGGTTCATGGTCTTCTCATAGGAGGGTGAGGGAGGTGGGGGCGGGTGTGTGGGAGCCATGATACTGTATGTCTGTCATATTCAGCGTTATGGAAACGCAGTAAGTCCCCTTAATGCGCAGAATGTCTGCTGCAGATCTTTATGCGGCTGTCTTTTCCAGGACCAGAGTCTCCGTGTTTGCTGGTTTTATTAGCGTTCTTGCACGGTTGTGTCAATGTTAGGGTTTTCCAGGGCTGAAACTGTTCACGCAGCCTCCCCAGAAGCCTCATGATTTATACCTGTCAGCGAGGACACCTTTCCTGAGGGCCGCCTTGGAGCGGGCTTTTATTTTTGTAGTAAGAGAAATCCCCGCGATGTGCGTATGAATCACAGGGCTAATTGCCGGTTTAGAGTTGCGCATAAAGTACAACAAGTCCCATTAGCTGGTAGCCAAACCCCCTTCTGCATCGTTTCCGCTGAAAAAAAACGGCTAGTTTTTTTCCCCCCTGCTTTTTTTCCACCGTAAATATTATTTCACCTCCAGAGCCAGGAGTTTCGCTCCTGTCATGCGACATTAACTGCTCTTTAAAAGTCAGTAGCTCGATCCTGAACATGCCAGAGACACCTCACAGTAAGGTTTTAACAGCTCGGTTTCCTCCAAAAACAAATCTCCCCGTTTTAATGGATTAAACCTTTTATTCCTTTCAATGACTTGCCAACAAGTGGGGCAGCGTTTCCACAGCCACTGGAAACCTTTCATTATTTATTTCTGTGTGTCAGGGAACTTTTCACACTACTCACTGGCACACTTATAAATGTGACCAGAAACAACTGTGAATGTACATTCATAGTACACATACACACCGTGCATATTTATTTAATATAGGGATAATCTTTTTTTTGTTACTCATTAAAAATATTGACCCTATTCTTATTGAAAATGTGTCTGAGATGCATTACTGAGGTGGCGTTCCACGTTCTGGAAACCTTGCATGCCTGTGCAAGAGACTCCTCTATTGCAGGAATACATAGACAATCCCACAAATTGTCATCAGAGAGATACAAGTGCATGTAGGCTGTACTGTACTTTCCATTTCTTTCCAGTTCTTTCCAGACTACATCTACAAAAAGTATATACGTTATATATCACACCCCCTTCTTTTACAGAAGAAATGTCAGACAGGTAAACACACTTAGAGGGGAGGTTGGTTAATATAACTTCTGTGGTCGCTACTCCCCAATGTTGACCTTTGAGTGAAATTTGTTTCAATTCTGTGTTTGTATTAGTCTCATTCCAGTGACCAGCGAACATGTGGTAATGTGTATATACAGTGGGTATAAAAAGTATTCACATTTTATTTTCTTACTTCATTGGAATCAAAACGGATTCAATTGGGATTTCTTGCCACTGATCAACACAAAATACTCTATAATGTCAAATAAAAAAAAAAAAAACGACTCTAAAGCTTTTTCTTAATTAATTATAAATGAAAAAATCCAAAAGGGGGTGGACACACACACACACAATAAAGTTACACCGGACATACTTGATAGTTACACATTCTTGAATTTGTCACTTAAAGTGCCATAGCAGTTAGACAGTAGTAGTGTGTAGTAGTGCCACTATCACTGATCCAATCAGTAAAGCAGCTCTGTCACTTCTGATCACAGTAACTCTCTCACACACATTCAGTTCCCCCCCTTCTCAGGTACACAGCAATGTGTTTACTTGATGTAGATCATCACACGGACGAGTGGAAAAGCAGAGAAAGTCGTATGCTATCAGAGGAAGGCAAGAGGAAGAACAGGCAGGTGAGTGCCTGTTTTCAGCACAACGGACATCACCTTTGGGACTGTTTACATGGAGCTGGGAGTTTTTCAAGGGACTATTATCTTGGTCATTTATATAAGATTTTTCAGTTTTTCTGAGAAAAATCCTGTGTAACTGCTTAAAACAGCACTTTCTGTAATAAATGGAGCTTATTAAAAAAAAAGAAGAAAAAAAGACTAAATCCTATAATCGCTGTGGTAGAACACTGGTGGCATTTTTTCATCTGCTACAGTACCAACGGAAACCAACGTATGTGGTCAACAGCATGGTTTGTGTTAAAGAGATTTGGCCACTCGGTTCTACATTTTTACTGTAGATGATCCATGGCCTTTTGTTAGGCACCGCGTCCGTTCATGGAAATGTATAGCCACTTGCTCTGGACTGAGCTAATTAGGAATGACTTCAATCAACTAGAAATAATAGAAATTTAAATTAAATGAGCTTAGAAAAGCACCCATTTCTTGGCCAAATTCACATGCCTCTATCATTGCTTTGACAAAGATTCCACAACATGACCTCAGTGTAGTTTTACTTAACCAGTGTTTTATTTCTAAACAATACATAACAGGAGAATGATCATTTTATTCCTTTTTGCTAATCATTTTTGAGGAATCTATGAAAATATACAGTACACCAGATGTCTGTTCTGTGATAAACCAGAGCACCAAAAAATGGAAAATATATATATTTATATATGCAGCTGTGAAGATATAGAAAACAAACAGAAACAACAAAAAAGTAGAAATCAACTGAACACAAATAAAGGATGTTGTGGTAAGTGCCCAAAACAGTGCATTGTGGGTATGGACTCGGTGGAGTGGATTCCGCCAGGTTAAACAGTGCGTATGGATACCATAACAGTGTAAAAATACAGATCTAACCCTCTGCCTAGTCACAATGCAGGCAAATCATGAGGAGAGGTGAGCTGTCCATGATTAATAAGGAGTTGAGGGCATGTTATTGGTTGTGAACATTCAGTGCACCTTCTGAAAGATGGGGAGCTCTCTGGCCATTCCACTGCAGCACAAACAAAAAAAAGGAGAATGGTTCGGGTGCTGGGCTTGTAACTCAAAGGTTGTAGGTTTGATTCCCAGGTGGGGCACTGTTGTTGTACCCTTGGGCAAGGTATTTCATCTGAATTGATTCAGTAAATATCCAATATAAATGGATTGTATGTAAAAGGTAAGATGTGTAAGTCGCTCTGAATAAGGGTGTCTGCTACATGCCTAAATGTAAACATAAAAGATGTAAACCAAGACAAACTGGATGGCAAATTAAACTCTACGCTCTTCCGAATGGTAAAGATTGGTCCTGATGAGGGTGACATTAAAGTTTGCTTTGTAGTCTTTACACCCAAAGAGGAATATTGAACGAACCACTGAAAAGATTCATTGCGAGCAAAAGAGTGAATGTCTGCAAGCAGATATCAGCATCTGATCAATGAGTGATCAATGTCTAATATCAACAAAAGACATAACATACTCCAGGAATTAAGTCACCATGCATTATGCGTTTGCCTTAACCAATCAAAACTGAGCAAGGGGTTACTCTTTTGACATTATTTATCAAATAATTTTATTTGAAGCCAGATATGAACATATTTTGAGCAGGTAACAAAAGACTCTTACATCCTTCAAGGTTAAAACCAAATCACAAAGCAGAAACTATTGAATTCCACAATAAGGCCCATATTCAATCAAACTGCTATGCACTTTGCCCTGAACTTTGAGTTTTCTTCTTTACCAACACATTTCTAATTTGTCTTACACAAACAGCAAACGCATATTGCTGTAAGTAAGGAGAAACATAACACTTGTTGAGATTTGCTAATGAAAGTGAATGGGAAAAAACCCCAAAGCAGAGAGAATGGAATAGCTTCCTAAGTCATAAAAAGATAACATCGAAACATCAGAGCCTTATCTCAATTACTTAATTACAATTATGCTTGTCTGAGGTAACCAGTATAAAGAGAAAGAAGTCAAAGGCAAGTCATATATTTTTAAGCAACACTACTCTTGACTTGAAAACGCTCTCCTTTGTAAATGTGGAAAAACTCTGGAGATATTATCCGCATTGCATCCTGGGAAATCCAACACATCGCCTTGGAGAGAGAAGGCCCAACCACTACACAAATCTATGTCTCTATAAAATCTCAACCAATTCCAGATAACTCTACCCTCCGCATTCCTGTACTACACTGACCCAATAGCAAAATACCACTTGAGATTATAATCATCGGAACATATAAATGTTGTTATGTACAGGACACAGAATACGCCCTGATTCGCTCAATCATTTGCTCTGGAAAATAAAAAACACACAAAGAGAGGAGGTATGGATGCAGATGCCAGTGGCTATAAAAAGAAACGGCACTTTAACACAAGACTGATTCAGGGACTGGAACTCCCCATCACTTTTAAAGGCTGGAAAACTTTTGAATCGCATTTAGAAATGATTTAATAATGGCAATTTGAAAAAGCTAAAGTACAATGAAAATTCCAAAGCCGCAAGCAGATGATTTCACGGCACACGTTATTTACATGTACTTTCATAAAAACAGCTTCTCCCCTTATTCTCAGGAATAAAAAAAACTGCCTCCAACATGACTCAACGCTCCAGTCCAAACCTGGTCTCTGACTGCTATGCAGAACTCAGGTCCAAGCCTGTAATAACCTCCATGACAGCTCTGAGATGTGTGTGAGCAAATGAGGCACACAAATTCCCTTAAAAATAACCTCTCTTCTTAACGACTCTGTGACTGTGTGTGAACACTTGACCATGGGCACCATCAGCTGAAATGTTCAAAGATCTCCTCTGCTAGGTAGGGCCCATACACACTCACACACACACACACACACACACACACACACACACACACACACACACACACACACACACGCTGAGAGAATTATGGCCATTCCTACCCTATTTATTTTTGTTGGCTTAAAGCTGTCAGATCCAACAGGGATCTTTGGGTTTCTGCTGTGTGTTCCAACTCGGGTCATAATCTGGACGATTGGTTGGGAAACTGTGTCACCTGCCTCTACAGGTGTCATTCAACTGCTGGCCAAAAGGCATCTCCAAAAACCCTCAGGACCAGGAGTGGACAAAGCTGGTTTAAGATCATGTGGCTTTTATAAAACCTTGTTATGAATCATAAAAATGATATTAAAAATGTACAAACTGCATGCATATTCATGTTATACCTATGAAAGAAATCACAGTACAGTTATTACTGTGGGAATCTGTTGTGGCTTATGGCAAACTCAAAGGTAGACATTGACCTTTAGTGATTAAACGCACAGACCAAGAAGAATTTGAACATGAAAAATAGTTTGTTATGTTATAATCTTATGTCTAATCTTTCTTTTTAAGGGCCAAAATGGAAATCGCAGCAAAATATTTAAAGATATCTTTTGAATTTGAAACTGAATGAATGTGTGTGACAAAGCAATGAGGTAATACTTCAGGGGGCCTTTGTGCAGATCAGTCATAGACCATACATACAATTACATAACAGCTTTTATAATCATTCATAAACATTCACAGCAGCATTATAAAACTGATTTGAAACTGTCATAAAGGGTGACAATAGGCACACTGTGTGCTATGTGATATTTGATGTCAGCTGTATGAAATGTATGTGAATTTTTCACATGGAGCCTTATGACTTGATAACGAAAAGTCATGCATCTGCTCATAAAGCCATTATGTGTGTCAATACAGGACAGCCTACAGTAAACTTTTGACTTTTTTTGTTTTCTCTGAACATTCCTATGCAACGTTTAAAAGATACTCTCGAACATATTCAAGAAAATACATCTTGAAGACATGAATAAAAATCGAATGTGTTCTAATTCCATATGCTTGAGACAAAAAAAATGTAAATGTCAAAATGTCCACTGTTGTAAAGCAAATACAATGAAATATCACAGACATGTTTTACAATATGCCGTTCTGAAGGGCAACGCCAGCATAGGGATGGCTTTGAGTCCATGCCCACACACCTGAGCAAACAACCCAATTCACCAACTGCAGAGCCCCCTGATTCAGGCTTCACACAACCCCGCCCACCAGGGGCAGAGTCCCACACAACCCCACCCAAACGGGCAGAGTTCCACATAATACCCTCCCCAGGGGGGTGGGGTCCCACACAACACCACCCAGAGGGAGGCAGAGTTCTACACAACCCCACCCACACAGATGGAGTTCCACACGACCCCACCCACAGGGGGGGTGGAATCCCACACAACACCACCCTATCGCGGCAGGGTCCCTCCACATATTTCCTCGTTCTACTTCGCTCTGACCTCGTACTCAGACAGAGAGCGAAAGAGGGAGAGGGAGAGCAAGACCTCGTGTCTCAGGTTTGAGTTAGACACAATGATTCTCTCTTGTGTCTTGTGTGTTTGCGTGTGTGTGTGTACACACATAGGAACCCCTAAATGTCTCTTCAGCATAAGTAACCATTTCAGAATGCTTGTTTTCTAGTGTGAAAGGCGTGGGGAACTTTGAAAAGTTTTCTTTGTTTGTTTTAATATTTGTTTTCTCGCAGTAAGGTTAGACCTGTAGTTTATAATGAGAACATGGAGAAAAAAAAAAAGGAAAAAAAAGGGACGACAGGAGAAAAAGACAGTTCTGAATTCTGTTCACACCAAATAAGTTTACAATGGCAAAGTAAAAAATAACTTAGATGAACACTGTGTAAATATAAATAAAAAAGATGACATTCTCAATAAATAATTCTACTATTTACACCATTATATATTGCTAGGAGACTTAAATTACTAATTACCTAAAAAACAGAAGCAGCAAACATTACAGGCATGAGGTACAGCAAAGGGCCTGGTGTTTACAGTAGACTGTTAACATTGTTCTTCCTCAAAACAATTTTTTCCTCTGAAACTTCATTTGATTCAATCATGTTTTTCATGGCTTCCAAAAGATAGGACACTTTAAAAAAAAAGAAAAATAAAGAAAATTAATTCTGACCAACAAAGAACAATGAGATGTGTGTTTCACAAGAGCAGTTGTGCCACAAGGATGGCGCCAGGCTCACAGTTCTGATTTGTAGGTTTGTTAGACAGCTATGAAACAAATTCTCCAAGGGGTAAAACCAAAAAAACAAAGCAATCGTAAAAAAAAAAATACAAAAATAAAAGATGTAAATAGACAGAGATACAAATAGGTTGACAGGTGTACAGCTTGCTCCAGTACTAATGCTTTCTGAGTTCACTGAAGGAAGATGCACTGTAATGCTGCAAATCTTCCTGAGGAAACAGGTTGGCTGTGTGGCTATTGTCCGGGAGTCCTTTGTGGATTCAAAAAGCAACTGTCAGTCTTTTTGATATTCATATATATATATATATTCATATATATATATATATATATATATTCATATATATACTGTATATATATTCATATATATATATATATATATATATATATATATATATATATGTATCTCTTCACGTGTACTGGTACAAACTGGTATTGTATATTGATTATAGTTTGTGCACTCCCCCTCCCTCCCCCATTGATAATACTTAATTTGAAAGCAGCAGTATTTTTGCATACAATTACATATAGTTTAACAGTATCAACAAAAAAAGCACATATGGATTAACTATCACATAATAATACATTTCTTTTATCAGAGCTATATATGAAATAAAAGGTAAAAAGTTATCTGCCATTATTTGTCAAAGCTGTTGTACTAGCTGCTCTACTGTCTTTTGCACTGTAGTGTCATGCTCGTTTTGCAAGTTTATTTGGGAAATGCGTTTTTCTAAGCAAACCATGCAGCTACTGAACATTGGCTTATTCGTTCCAAAATATATCCTCTTCTTTTTGATTGTCCCATTTTGGTAGCTGCTATATCCTTAGTACAATCTTTGTTTATTTGAGTTTGTGTGTGTGTCTTTTTTGACTTAGTATTCTACTCTATAAATTCAGGTGAAATGCTAGGGGTAAAAAGCAACAACAACAGTAACAGAAAATGTTAACAATAATAATAATAACAATAATAATAATAATATACATATATAATAGAATAAAAAATAAAATATAAACTTTTAAAAAAAATTACCTGTCTGACCATAGCAGCTTTTTTTAAAGTAGACGTTTTTTGTTTTGTTTTTGTTTTTTTCATTCATTTTTTTCTTAAATGACTGTACAAAAAAAACAAGTGCAGTAACTGAGGTCAATAATACAAATACTGATTAAATATGAGTACAGTTTGTAAAAAACCCATAAAAAAACAGTTACAAATAAAAATTAAACACCTTTAAAACATCTACACATTTTTATCTACCTTACTCCTTCCTACTATGCACGAAACAAACATTACGCAAAATGTCGTATCTATGGAAAACTACCTTTTTAAAAAGAAATGTAAAAAAAGAAAAAAACAAACCAAAAAAAAAAAAAATTCTGCCCACCTCCTACATAACGTGGTCTGTTATCTTTTCTAATATTTGTCCTTTTTCTTGATAAACCTCTGGATTTGTGTCTCAGCGATCTCAGTGTGACTCAGCTTCATCACCACGGTAACAGACTGTACCTAAAAACACAGGTAGCAACCAGGAAGAAGCCACAGTTATAACCAGGTAAGAGGACCAGAGAGAAAGAGAGGGAGATGAGAGGCAGGGCTTGGGCGGGGAGGGGGGGGAGTGCCTGCCTGAAATAGCCCATCGAATTGCCTGAAGAACGGTGTCACGTGATGTTTGAATGCCTGTGTGGTTTGCATAGAGAATCACATTTTGAGGTGGAGAAAAATTCTGCACTAGGGGGATGAGACCGACATATGAGATGATCTGTGTGTGTATGTAAAGCTCGTATGGCGAGACAGAGGGCACGTGAGAGGGAGATGTACGAGTCCCACAGACGGAGCGTTTAAATGTGAGGTTGTAATAATTATAATAATAGGAGGTCCCCATCCAGAGTTTTCAGGAACTTTCTGGGTTTCTGGAACTTTTCTATTCACCCATGACGAATCTCAACGAGAGCAGATGCTAAGAAAATCAAGTGAAAGAAACATGGGCCCTGTAACTGGTGTAGCGCTACAGAGGATAGCACTAATCCTAGGTCAGATAAACTTTAGATCTCCGCTGTTCTCTCAATGCTGGCTCTGACGGTAGTCAGAGAGGAAGTGCCATGCCTTCTGCCAGCCTCAACCGTGCCCTGTCACTTTGGCCATGTGCGTTAAAGCCCAAAAACATTCACGTTTAAAACCACTCGCTCCTTTACTCTTCCTTCAGTCTAGAAGCACTCGGTAGGTGAAAACGTCCGTGACAGACAAAAAGCAAACGGCTCAGAGACGGCTCAGAAACCTGCTCTGCTCTACACTGAGGAGTACAGCTGTTCAACCAAAGTGGCATTCTCCAACTGTGATAGAGTTTGGTAGCAGAGAGATCTGTGTGGGACACGTGCCGTTTGATTGTGTATCGGGTCTGATTAAGAGAACGGTGAACCCTGCCTTCTCTTGAGGACATTCCCCGGCTACTGTAGCTGCTGTTTGGGACTTTGGACGAAATGGTTTTCACGTGCATTGTGTGCATGTCTGTGAGTGTGTGCGAGTGTACATTTGCGTGTGTGTGAGTGCACATTCGTGAGTGTGCATGTGTGTTTGTGTGTGTGTGTATGTATGGGTGAGCATGTGTCACAGGTTTCTGGGGCTGATTTCTGGTTGATTTGACAAAGTGTGTGTCTGTGTGTGTACATTTCCTGTGTATACAGACACATACACACACAAACAAACACACACACACACACACACACACACACCATTCATATGTAATATTAAAGGCATATACTTTGTATGAGTGCATTGTATAGTACATGCAGGCCCACATACATAGTTATTGTACACAGATGTCTCATGGTTAGAGGTAAGCTTTAAGGCAAATTGTATGCTGTCTGGCATCACCGTCTTCCTAGGCCTACAGAGTTTGAGAGTTTGAGGCCATAATGCAAATAGCAGCAAAACTAGCAGCAGCAGCGACAGCCATGCAACACACAACTGATCCACTTTCCCACCCACTGGCATTCACCCTTCTTCCTCTGTCAGTCTTCTTCTATTATTTTTCTCCTCTTTTTACCTTTATATCTGTCATTCATCAGGGTTTTTCCCTATTTTTTCCCTGTAGTGTTTTGTTTTTTTCTCCGCTCAGCCAATGAGAATGTGGGTCACCTCTCCAGTGCTGCCAGAGTGACCTCTGATCCCTCCATCCACCCCCACCACTTCCCCCAACCCACTGTTCATAGCCAGAGCCCAGAAGTATTTTGTTGTTAGAATAACCGTTGGTGTTTGAGTATGTATGGTTTAACTCAAACTCTCTGCAATATTTCTCTGCACATTACACCCCCTTGCCCCCTTGCCCCCTTCCAACGCACCCCACCCCACCCCTTTCCACTCCCAGGCAACCTCAAAGGCTTTTAAAAAAAAATCTGCAAATACGAAATGGAAAAAAATTCAAAGAAATGAACTGAAAATAAAAATAATACAAAAAGGAAGGACACGAGAAAGGCGGGGCTGACCTTTCACACAACCTTTAGATGGAGGTCAAAGGTCAGATCCTCAGGAACGCATATCTTCTTTTTTCCTCTCCTCAATCTTGCTTTTACTTCTTTTCAATCTTTTTTCATGGATTATGTGTTGATACATAACCTCTTTGATAATCTTCCTCACCAGCATACCAAAAACTGACAGCTTTTTCATTTAGGCATGTTATTTTATCTTCCTTTCTTTCTCTCCATAAATTTGTTTGTTTCTCCTGTTTTTAAAAAAATAAACACATTATAGCACAGCCAGTAAAATGGCTACTAAAGCTTCAGCACAAAACTAGACAATCATGCTATCCAGTCTTTGATTCATTGTTGAAAAGTCCATGTTGTTTTGCTTGTGGTTGTTGTTTTTTTCTTTCTCCTTTTTTTAATGTTTTTTATTCCATTCCATTCCATTTTTTGTTGACTTTTTTGTAGTTGTAGTACTCATACCCACTTTAGTCCTTGTCTTGTTTCCTGATGAGGAGGAGAAGGCAGGTTGGCATACGTGGGGGGGGGATGGAGGTGGGGGGTGCGGTATGGGTGGAGAGAAGTACTCCAATAAGCAGCATGTAGAGGAATGTATGGCTCTCCCAATGAGCCCCACTCCACCACAGGGGGCGCTGTGGGGCACTGTGGGGCCCTGGCCCAGAGCAGGCCCTCAGCCCAGGGAACGATGTCGCCCCGCTTTGTTGTTCTCCTGGGCCTGGGGGTCTCTGCAGGAGCAGTCTTCTCGGATGTCACAGGACATGGGGAAGGGGATCACCTGGAGGAGAGACAAGCGGGTTACCACCGTCCCACAGAGGAACCGATACTTCTCTACAATCAGCTGGTAAAATACACTCACAGGGTAGAAATGTCTAAAAGAGGAGCTGAGATACTTGTCTACAATCAGCTAGTAAAATATTCTCACAGGTTAAATACATCTCAGAGAGGAACCGATACTACAATCAGCTGTCACCCCCACCAAATCTAGTCACCCCCACCAAAGAGAGTGCTCAAAATCCTGTCAGCCAATGCTCGTTACAGTCAGCAAAAACTATTTCAAAGCTTTTCCCTCTATAAATGTAAGCCTTTAAATTTACGATTGTCCATTAAACAATAAATATATGAAATATATCAACAAAAATTTAGAAATGTAATATATTTATATGCACACTTTAAATTATTTTCTTCTGTATTTTATTGGGGACAGGTGTTAGAATTTAGCCTTTGGCTATAAACACTTGATACAATGCATCTGATGCTTGTATTTTAACATTGTAACTATGCTTTTGGCTACGTCCCTGAAAATGTTTTTATTTTTTGGTAATGTTACCAGAATGTTACAAGTAAAAGGTCAAGAAAGGGGCGTCTTGTAGAACACATATCTGTAATTAGAGGAAGCAATCACTGCACTTCACTGCTAGAAAGCACACCTCCGTGTGCCTTACGCCCTCGAATCAGACACAAACATTCCAACGTTCATCCGCACGGTCGCATTCTGCCTTGGGTCAACGCACCAGCTGTTCCAAGTTCTACTGCTCTGTTGAATTTGCCCTCGTATAACACCTTGAACAAACAATGCTCTAACATAATGTTTTCCCCCCCCTTCCCTCAGTCAAGACCAGTGTACCCCTCCCTCCGTCGGACCTAGGGCCCCCTGATCGCCGATGTTTTAGGTTAAACATTGGTTGTGAACAACAGCACGTTAATTGAAAGTCACAATGGAGACTCTCGATATCATCACTTTTTTCAGAACATTTGGTCTGTAAATGAAGCAATTTGCATGATGGACAATGATGGTTTTCACACTTTGTTCCCTTGATATGTAAAATATCAGATATGCATGGCGTAAATAGCATGTTTTTTTTTGGTAAATCTTTTTACTTATGTATTTTTGTTATTGTTACCATTTTTCAAACACGAGTGATGCGGTTAAATGTTAAAATATTTTATAAAGAGGAAGAAAAATGATCGCACTGTCTAAATAAAGGAGATGTCAAAAGTTGTGTCTCTCTCGTGCTGCCGCACGGGAGCTCAAAACAGCACACTGTGGGTTGCCATGACGTCAGTGTGCTGAGGAGTGTATTAACAGGGCACAAGGGGGGTCTTGTTCTCCAGGAATGGAGATGGGAGGAATGCCCTCACTCTGCCCCCACCGTGTCCCTCGCCTGCCCCCACCACCCCTGTCCTTCGCGGCACTGGGAGTTTTCCCAACCGTAAACCACCATGTGTGTGCTTGTGTGTGTGTGTGTGTGTGCGCATGGGTGTATGTGTGTGTGTGAGAGAGAGTGTGAGTGTGTATGAGTGTGTGAGAGAGTGTGTATGAATGTGTGTATGTGTGTGTGTGTGTGTGTGTGTGTGTGTGTATAAGAGTGTGTGGGCGAGTGTATACGAGAGTGTGTGGAACCATTGTGTCTGCAGTGAGGCTAAAACATTTTGGAGGTGACGAGGTGTGCAGGACGTTGGCCGTTATCTAAAACAGAGACACATTGCGACGTCCTGTGCAGCAGAGATCCAGAGAGGGACGTTTTCCTTGAGCTCAAACATCGGAGTGTCTTAACCTGCCCAATAAAAGAGCTCTCAGGAAGAAGTGCAGATAAAATGTGATAAGGATCCGGGTGTCCGGATGTTTTAAAGTTAACAGAGATTGGGAAAACCCTTTATGTTCCACCTTGGCAGCTGTAGGCTCACCACACAGCTAATGAAGACGCTGGCTAATGTCGTTTTCGTGAAGAACAGGGGTCTGCTCTTTCAACTGAAAGTCCGCAGTTATGTCACGAGGTGATTTATTTATGATTGGCACAACAGGGAGGTCAGAGATAAAGAGCACAACACAATCGCAGATAATCCCAAACACTCACACACACACACACACACACACAGTCATACATGCCTGTATGCCTGTACAGACATTCATGTACGCACACACACGAATGCACACATGCCCCCAGTTAGACATACATGCTAGCATTCACACATACAGTGCAGAATACCTGCTTTCATTGAGGGTCAATTCCATGATATCATTCAATTGCTTTCAGTCAGTCTAACCTTAAATCATAAAAACAAGAACGGCATGTAATACAATCAAATCTAATCAGCCAGGAAAGATAAATATGAGATTTATGGAGCAGGATTTATTGCGACTTTGGGGAGACGCAGCTGAAATGATGGCTTTCAGATGCACTCACACACACACACACACCCATGCTTTTGGAGAGGACGTGCAGAGGAATAGCACAGAACAGAAGCAGTATTTATGCGAGGTACTGAAACCATACTGTCTGTCTGGGCCAGGACACCTGTCAGAAGAGTTTGGATAACAATGTTGAACATAATCAGTGTCTGTGAATTTGTCATGTAATAAAGGATACGGTTTTAAGAACTTTTTTCTCACAGATATGACTACAAACTAAATTTAACTCTATGCAGTCTCAGCACACAATCAGGCAATACTCATGCTCTCTCTCTCTCCCTCTCTCTCACATTAGTTTTCAGTTTTTGGTAACCTAATATTTAAAAAAAAATGGTTTTACCTATAGCAGTTAACCGCTTACCTTTGTACCATTTGAGGTTATTCACTGGATTTGAACTGCTTAAATTTCAGTAAAAACTGCAAAAATGGGGGTGTTCTAAAACTTTTGACCGGTAGTGTGTATATATATAACAGTATACATAAATAAAATAAAATAAAACACACAAGTATTGTATACATTTGAACTTCATCATCTCTCTCTCTCTCTCTCTCTCTCTCTCACACTCTCTCTCTCTCTCTCTCTCTCTCTCTCTCTCATAAACACACAATCAGGCTGGCAAAAGAACCCAATAAACTACCATGTACTTAAACAATAGTTTGAAAAAAAAGCAAAAACAACAACAACAAAAAAGCAAACATACAGCTCTTGTCAGGAAGATGAAAAATAATGCTCTTGGTTTGGCCTTGGTCCACATTCTTTACAGAGTGGTTGTTTTTCATACATATACAGTGCTCTATCAAACAACGAGACAGAAAAACCATCCCAGAAGCAAGGGTCTGACATCGGTTAGGATGTGTTTGTGTGGCGGTGGGAGGCTATGTCCTCTCTTGTGATGTCACGCAAAGGTCACAAGGTCACGACCCCTGCGCCAGACAAAGGTGACCATTGAGGGGAACCCAGGGCTCGGGCAGCCTGGGATTTCGGGACCAGCTCTCCCCTCCGTGGAGGGTGACTCACACAGAAAAACAGCCCCTTTTGTGTGTGTGTGTGTTTGTGTGTGTTTGTGCCAAGACTGTGTCTACATAATACTGCAGGAGGTTTTATGAGCAATGACCAGCATTTTATTTTTCCTTTCGTGACGGGCCGCTGTTAAGAGGTTTGATTTGGGTGGAGTTTCTGGGACGGTGAGGGGAGATGTCACGGAGAAGTCTCTGTAAACAGCGGGGGTGTGTACAGGGCCGCCGGTGGGCTGTCACGATGGGTGGAGGGCTCTGTGCCAATTGGGCTGACCATCCCCCCCCCCAAGATGGGGCGGGAAACATACCGCGCTACGGGACATCCGTCACCATTGCGCTGGGTGACACACAAGAACCGATTGAGAGTCGCGGCGAGGGTGAGAGGAACGTCAAAGCGGATGCCACTGCTGTGCCCACGCCGCCACCTCACCCAAAACAAACACGGAGGCGCACCGGAGCAACACGCCAGCTTCCGAGAAACAACGGAGGGAGACCCACCGCCCGTCGCCTTCGGTCAACGCAGCCAATCCTGTGGTGACCCTGAGCACAGTCAGACACATAATGTAGTGCTGGTCATCCACGACTTCAAACCTCTCCATAAAAAAACAAACCGCAAACGGCTTTCTCTCCTTAGTTATGACGCCCGCAATGGGAAAAAGAGAGAGGGAGAGAGAGAGAGACGGCGGTGACGCTTTTGGTGTGGGCGGTGATGTTTTTGGTGTGGGTGGTGATGTTTTTGGTGTGGGCGATGACGTTCTCGGTATGGCTGGTGACATATGTACATATTTTAAAACTAGTGTGCTAGCTTTAACAGAGGGATTCATGTTACAGGTGTAGCCTATTCTTTGAAATTATTCAGTTGATTTTTACTCAGTTAAATCCCTTGTACCCCTTTGTAATTTACATTCTCTAACATAATGTGAAGAAAGAGAATGCTACAAGTTGAGACACAATTAAGTGGAAACTTTGTGATTACTCGCCAATGAATTATTCAATGAATTCTTCATGAAGAAAAATAAATGAAAACGGTTGGTTTAAAGGTAATATTCCCAGCTCACCAGTTACTACACACATATTCACTCACATTCACTCAACTAAAATCTGTTGACAAAATCTGCCCCCCCACTCCCCCACGAATTCAGATGTTTATTTACACTGCTAATCTGGAACTTCATGCTGTCCTCCATCTTTTTTTGGTCTGATAATAGTTTCCTATTGTGAAAACAGTATGGCTGTCAAACAAACACAGCTCAGATTCATAAGCCTGTTTTCTCAGTCTTTTCAGGATTTTTCCACAGCGCGCCAATTCTGCCCGGCAGCGTGTGAGCTACAGTAGCGCATGGTTGAAGGATGCACACCAACAAACAGTCGCAAATATAGGCCCCTGCTTGTTTTAAATACAGTAGCTCTCAAAGCTCTGAAATTCTCTTTTTCACGCCTCTTTTGTCTCCTTTTCTTTAAAAAATAAGTACTTTTCCTAATTATTATAGTTGTATTTAACTTTTATTTCTGGTTTCTGACAGCTGATATTGGTTACAATAATTTCAGAGTAACTTTGAAAATCATTTTACAATGCTGATCGTTTCGAGGGCGATGAGCAGAATTTTGCGCTTATAATTTTCACCTCAGCAGCTGCCAGTTATGAGGGTGGGAGGCCTGTAGAGCACAACTTGGCTCACCTTGTCTTGTGACCCACCTATCAGCCCTGATTGGCTACCTGTCACCTCTGAGCTAACCATGTCATCACTGAGTGGAGAGAAGCCCATTTCACAAAGCATGAAAAGACTCCTTTTTACAAAACAATTGGCACTGCCTTCACATCAGACCCAAAGTGTTAAACTCCCAGCCCTGCCGGCACTGTGCCACATTTGGGGGCTGCATCGCTCGCAGGTGTTTTGGGCCAAGATAATTTGTTTGAGCTGAGAGAGAGAAAGAGAGAGCAGACACTCTGTAATTACCCAGAAATGGCCCTCACACAAACAGATTGACCAAACACCTGCCTCATGACAAACTTCAACCAACGCACACACACACACACACACACACACACACACAAGTAAGCACACACACACACACACATGCACCGACACCTGTGCACACACCTGCGTACACACACACATGCACACACATGTCTTACACATGTGCACATGTACACATGCACCTGCGGGGGACCTGACTTCACCGTCATGTAGGGGTGGGCCGTGAAAGGACAACACAGCGGCATGTGTGCGGACCGCGTCACCCAAAACAGCATCCCCCTATAAACCGTCTCTCTTGACAGGTAGTTCCTACCTGCCTGGCCCCTGGCTTTTTGAAGCTCGGGCTTGAAACAAGCCTTAACGATTAAGCAGCTGGGGTTTCAGGACGTGCTGCTCCCCGCTGATGAGGCTGACACTCTGAGGGCAGGAGAGCCTCCAGGCGCCAGATGCTCCACCTGCTACTGGACACACGGCTGCTCCGCTCACTTAACAAGCAGCACCCTTCTGAGGGTGGGCATGGGGGGGTCAGTCACACACACACGCACACACTCACACATATCCACACATGCACACTCACACCATACACAGATATACATGCACCATACACACACACACAAACACACACGCACATTCACACATATCCACACACACACGCACATTCACACATATCCACACATGCACTCACACCATACACAGACATACATGCCCCATACACACAAATACACACCATACACACACAGACATTCACACACACACACACATACACATATGCCTGCCCACACACTTGCTCCATAACATGTTCTCACGTTGTTCCTCACGTTGATGAAGACGAGTGCGTGAGACCAGCTGTATCTCCTTCACCTTTTCAACCCTGATTTAGCTCCAGAACCAGCCCTGAGAGTCTGCTCTCCTGACGTACTTTCTGCGGGGGTCCCACATTATCTACCTCCCCACACAATGAGCTGGCAGCATGCATAATTTTGTTTTGCAAGCAGAGTGTCCAAATAACTCCTGAACATGACATGTCTCCAATAAACAGCCACCGGGATCTTTCTCATCGAAATGATTGTGTAACATCTGGTGAGGGGATGTGAGTCACCCCTGCTTTTACCCCTGTTAATTTCTTACTTTTTATTTCCACCTTTGATTCTCAAACACACAGAAAGGTAAAAAGGACTTACTAAACATACCCACTGCACACACAGGGAAACAGCAGCAATGAGGGAATCTACTCTCTCTGTGCACAAACATGTCTCCGACAGAACTCACACACACAGAAGCCCTGCGGTCCCTTAATGATGATGTCACCAGGGGGAAATGACCTGTGCCATAAGAGCTAATGACCAGGGGTCCTTATGTGTGAACAGTTGTCCTGTCCAAAAATGGAACACAACTGATTCAACTGCTCTTTCAACTACAACACTTCTACTGCTATTACTGCTATTTGCATATGTGTATATATATGTAAGGAATAAACCACGACAAGCCGTGCATTCTCAGTATATATACACACGCCTGGAGTGGTGGTGCTTAACAGCCTCGTGCCGTTCCCACCCCAGAAGTGCGTATATATCCTTAGAATGCATGGCTTGTAATGGTTTATTCCACTTATACTATGGCTACTTGCCACAAAATATGTTCAAATGCAAAAGTATTCAAATTACAAACCGTTATCATGTAAAAATTATCATATTTTGGAATGTGTAAATCCACCAAGAAATATAGTTCGTCCTTTGCCCAGGTTCAGGAAAAGATGCGTTCATTACTTACACAGTAGATGGCAGCAATGGGCCAAAAAAGACAAGCCAGAAATCTAAATAAAACGCAAGTGATATTTGTAAAACTGTTTTGGAAATGGGCATTTATCAGTCGCATCCTTGTTATCAAGAACACATTAAGAATTATAGCAAAAAGACTGTTAGCTTGAGTCAAGATTATCTCAAAGTAGCAATGAATGTGAAGATAAAAAACATGTAAACTCTATTGTTAGCTAGCTAGCTAGCATTAATGACCTACCTTAACAAGCTTGTAAACTACTGAAGTACTACAGTACATCGTAGTAGCGAGCTAACTTAGCTAGCTAGATTAGTTAACTAACAATGCATAAAGCCAGCTTGCTATCGGAGCTCGTGAAGCTTGTCAATTAACAACTTAATTGTGGTGCTAGCTCGTAAGCTAACATTACCAAACTTTTCATGTATGTATTACATAGATAAATGTCTGGCTAGTGAGCTATATCATTACATATGCATTAAATCATTTCTTGCAAACATTTATAGTCAGCTAGCTAACTAACTTAGTAGTCATTGCTATCTAGCTTGCCATAAAATTTTGTGTACTAAGTTAATAGCTAGATACTTTAGCAAGTTAACGGTTAATGTAATAGATGAGTAACAGACAAGTGTTAGAGTAACTAGCTAGCTAGCACTAAGTACTCCAAACTTATTCTACCTCTACTGGATCGTTCAAGTTAGCAAGTTAGTGTGGGAGTCGCTGTAGCCAAGTTCGCTGAAAAAGTCAGAAGTTATTGACCACTTTCCTGAACTCTGACCTTTCCCATGATTCATAGCGGCATTCTCACGGAAGCTGGTTACTGACATCCACTCCACTGTGTATACCTGTGTAGCCTGGCATATATGAAGACAAAAATAGAGCTCTCTCTTCGAGAGAGCTGCAGGAATATACGTGGATCGTATTCCTGCAGCTTTCTCGAAGAGAGAGCTCTATTGAAGCTTACTAGCACTAAGGTTATAACAAGCTCTAAACAGAATTGGATATTACATTTTATGTTTCGAGCTAAGTAACATGATTAGGTAACGTTACCATGTTTAAGTAGCAAAAGCTAGGTTAGTGAAGCATAGCATTTTCATGCAGTCCATACAAATTCTGTCAAACTCTCAAACAATAAACATACCATAATATAATAATTGTTTATGTATTTGTCCAGGCTTTTAATAATGTAGATACCTTGAGGTTGAAAAACAATACAATAATTATTTATGATTCAGGTCCAGTGGTTAGTGGAAAGTCCGGACTGTTGAGCCCGAAGACATTATCTATCCGGTGAGAATTCTAAACATTAGCTACATTTAGTTAGCAACTTGCCTTTGGGGCTAACGGAAGTTAGTAACCATCCCGGAAATGTGTCGAATGTCATGGCGACACCCATTGTCTCTCGCAGGAAAGTGCTGGATAGAAGCTGGCTGGCTAACTAGCAATATGTGGGTAAGTTAGAAAACAGTTCCACTGTTAATCTTTTGATCTAAGCAAACGAGTCCTGCTGCTTTAGTAAACTACTACACAGGCTTTCTGATTGATTGTTTGGACATTAATTTTGTAACATGAGAGATCTGCAGATGAGCTGTCAGGTCTGTTTGAATTTGGAATACTGATTGTACAAATGAGAAGAAGTTCCAGTGCTGGACTAACGTTGATTCTTGGTTATGCAGCGTGTGTCTTTGGGCGAATTAATATGGAACTTGTTTTAGAAGTCAGAAGGATTTACCTGTGCGTATGATATATACGCACGGCTGTTAGACAATCAGAATTGAGTATTCATCCAAGTCGTTCATCAGTGTGGGGGATGTTCAATTTGTTTTATTTGCTTGGGTAATCCTGTGGAACGAATAAACTAAAGGCCCCCTGGTTTATAAAAGTTCCGATATGATTTACAGCTGCTTTTAAGTTTTTTACAGTCCAGTTCAAACACAGTTGCAAGATGTTTCACAACATGATGGATATTCCACACGGAGGGGTGCGAGGTGGCACGCAGCACCCCAGCCCCCCCCCCCCCAACCAAGAACGCCGACAACTCCCGCTGATAACGATAACTATGACCCTCCCTGACCATCATATCCTGGGTTTAACAATATACTGTAAGCCAATGGTTATATCCAGGGTTAAGCAAAATAATGTGAGCCCAGGGTCATATCCTACTTTAGCCAAAACACTGTGAGCTCAGGTCAGTGTGCTCCCGACATGTATCCTGATCCCCTCAAGTGCATCTGACCTACAACTAAGGTGGGGCAGTAGAAAGGCTTCAGGTGAGCTTCTCAAGGCACATTGCAGCGATCACCTGGGCCTGTCGATTTACCCTTCACCATATCAGGAGCATTTGCCCATTTCTCATTCAAGAGGCTGCACAGCTTTTGGTTCAGCCTTTAGTAATCTCATGCCTGGACTACTGTACTGTCTTGCTGGCAGGCTTACCGGCCTGTGCCATCAAGCCACTGCAACTAGTCCAGAATGCTGCTGCATTTCTGGTATTCAACCAACCAAAATTCACAAATGTCACTCCACACTTCACTGGCTCCATACAACAGTCCAAATCCAATTCAAATCACTAGTGCTGGCATACCGCCCTCTCCTACCTCCAGACACTCATCACACCCTACACCCCAGCTAGTCCCCTCTGCTCTGCCTCCTCTGATCAATTGGCTGTCCCAGGGGGTTGGGGGAATGACCTTCCACACTCTATTAGAGGACCGCAAAATCTCTGGCCATCTTCCGCAAGAGACTGAAAAGCCACCTCTTCAGACTACACTTCCACTGAATGTATATATAAAATAAATAATTACATAAATGTCTCTCTCCCTGTTTCATAGGTTTCCTCTATTGCATTGTTGCTGTACTGATCTTTGCTGTAGTTGTGATTATTATTTTGTATATATTTTTTAGTGCATTTTAAATGCACTCATTCTTGCTCTGGATAAGAGCATCTGCTAAATGCCTCAAATGTAAATGTAGGTGTATCTGACATATCCATCAAATTGAGATTTTCCAGCATTCTTTGGTAAGTAAACAGTCTCTCTCTCTCTGCCTCCAATCTACTCTGCACGCGATTCTCTACGCTCAAAGCTTTTGAGCCGCTAGACAAATGACCATCGCCGGGCAGTTTACTGTGGCACAGAGGTCCGAGTCATGTGACCAGCGCAGAAACACCAATCGACAGGCAGGCCTGAGAAGGGTTCGCAGGAAGGCCAAAGCCTGAGGTAAAGTCTGAGGTGAGTCATCGGTGCATAATTACCTTATAAGAGAATTCCAAGATGAATTTCTTTAAAGGAAAAATATCTTTTTATGGTGCACAATCAATCTTAATTTTTTAAATACGTCTAGTCAATAGGAGTTTGCAAATTATGCAAAATGAAGCGAACTGTGAACTTCCAGGAAGAGCGAGCGCGGAGGCCATTGAAAACAGCCAGGGGAAATGAGTGGTGAAGGGTTGTGTGAGCGCTGGCAGCCTCCGCTCCTAAATACAACCCTCGTCTCACAGCCACCAAAGTGCGTAAGGAGAAGGAATGGCACGAATGATAATAAAATCTAATTTCACTAAATCAACCGGCATTTTCCAAACCAAACGACTCAAAATGTCAACCTTTTTTTGTTTCCCCCATTTTTTTAATAGTTTTTTTATTAACTGGATGAGCTCCCAATTATGAAAGAAAGAAAAAATAAACCTAATAAATGTCCAAATGTCGGAAAACCCCCTGCTTTCCGGATTGTTCCATATAAACAGGGAGTCCCTGACAGGTATGAAGGCTCTCTGTGGGCTGCGCTAATGGTTTGGCAATGTGCCCCTGATCAAAGCGCTACTCCGTGGCTCTGACGTTGCCGTAAAGCTGCTTGTTTTCATAAAACATTATGGCTTTTAGCGTAATCGCTTTCTGCCGTCAGGGAGAGAGCAGTATGGAAAAGCTAATAAAATGCTGTGAGATTAAGTGTATTTCCACAATTGGGCCGCTTCCCTCCTCTCACACTCTCCGTTGTGTCTTTAAAGCCTTCTCCCAGGTTGCAATGTGCGGCTCGGGGGTAAAGAGGCGAAAACGCGGTAAAACAGAGTTCCTTACGCCCAGTTACCCGAATCCCCCACCCCCTTCCCACAGTGCGTGGCTCGCGAAGCATTCAAGGGTCAAAGGTCACAGCACTTGCTCACCTTTTTAGTCTTGACAGTTGAATGACAGCAGTCCCCACCATCGTAGTTACAGAAGGCTCGGTTGTTGATGGAATCACAGTAATTATCACCCATGAAAGGCTGGAGAAGAGAGGACAAATATAAAATATAAACACAAAACACACACAACTGAAGATGAATTATGAAACTACTGATATTAAACCACCAATACAACTAGTATATTATGCTACTACTACGATTACTAACAATGATAATCATCATCATCATAATCATCATTATAGTTGAGAGGTAAGCCATACATATGTGCAATTCAATATAAACTCTGAAAATATAAACGCAGGAGAATTGTGAAACGTGATAATACTACTACAATGACTGTTATTATTATTATTATTACTTTTGAATGTCCTGTAAAAGGCATAATGGTATAATGGGGTAAAACTCCTTATATGCTAAATACCTTATGGGTAAAGAACCTCTCTCTGAGAAATTGTGTGTGACCCTTTTGTGCACACGGTCCTGTTATCTGCATCTGGGTGTAAATCAATCATTTAGAACATGTGGGTGTGCGTGTGTGGCTGCACAAATTCTTCCATCCTCCCCCCACATCACCACACTCACAGACACACTCACACATACACACACACATACACACACACACACACACACAGACACAGACACACACACATACACTCACCAAAACGCCCCCACCCACACAGGTTCAGATACAAGGCGCAGAAGTAAATGTCTGCTCATGCCTGTTGCAGTTATTTTGCCCTGGAAAAATTTAGTTGGTTCTCCAGTCTTGTGGATAGATAGCCTCTTTTAATGGGGAAACTGAAGGCCTATTAAATTTATATGTGTCTCCCATGGGAGTTACTGCACATTTCCATCTTGACAAGCACGCAAATACAGCCTGGCACACCTGCAAGCTTCTACAAGGGACAGCCATCCCTCAAGCCAAACACAGAGAGCGTATTACTGTACACACCTCCAGAATCTGGGTCAGGACAACGTGGCCTCCAAATTCAGCATTTTCCAATTAATAACAATGGGGAGCTACTACTTATACAGCTCAAAGAAACACAATTTCACTGATCAAAACACCATACAGAATTGGATTTTTCAAAATACAACCCTGTTTCTGCATTTTAATTGTATTTTTTTTTAAGGCACATCAATGCCTTAAAAATACACACAACCACGTAATGCACATAAGTAATAATGCAAAACACGTTAATTTTCATTATGTCTTATTGATAGATATAGGTAGTGGCCAAAAAGGTGGAAACATCAATATAAAATGACTATGTTATCCTGCTCTGTACAATTCCCGACAAATCGTTCTTGATGAAACTGCCCACTCATGCCCTAGAGTTAAAAAAATTGATTTAGAGTTGCTCACCTGTTTAGCCTTGCACCTTTAAATAATGCACAGATATCATGATCAAAGAGCATGCACTTCCTATCACAGTTGCCCTTTGTTGATGATGTCTTTTCCTCAGAGTTCCATGCCGACAACACCTTAGACGCTGCCCAGCATTTTTGTACACAACCCTGAGCATGCTGGGATGTTAATTGCTTAATTAACTCAGGACCAACACCTATGTGGACGCTGTTTTCAATATACATTGTGTCTCGCATGTACCCAAGTGTTCCACCTTTTTGGAAACTTCCTGTACACTGACATTTTATATGTGTAGCCTTATGTGAGACAGTATATGAGTGAGAAGCAGTTATGGGACATCCCATGTTATGTAAGATGGAGTGAGAGGTGTAAGAGATATTCACTGAGGAGCAATGACTAAAAGGCCATAAAAGTGCAGTGAGAAGTCTTTACAGATCCACACGGGAATGGGCCCTTTTTTTCCACATGTGTGAATGTGACCCTTTCATTTGATTTCCCGTAACTCGCGACTTTCACTGTGTTCCTACCACAATGGAAATTCATAAATTCAAGGTTGTGCGGGAAACTTAAGATTTAGAGAAAGAGATAAAGAAAAAATAAATAAAGAGAGAGAGCAAGGGAGAGAAAATGTTCCAATTGGGCGATTTATCATCCTTCCCCCAACCCCCCCTGACAATATTCCAATGACCTCACCCTAGTGGGGTCTGCACAAACAGAGATTATCCTATTTCTTGGAGACTAGAGAAGGCTTTGCTGACAGACACAATCTGGAAATCAAATAATGGTAAGTCTTCCTGTCACAGGCCAAGAAATTCTCAACAAAATAGGTCATAAAACACAACACTAATGCAACACTTATTCAACATCTCACTCAAAACCAAAGCTCAACTCTGCTTTTTGGTTATGGATACAAAGACTTAGGTGTCATTGTGAACCAGGTAAACCAAAGAACCAGAGGGCATCTGTCAGTCTACAGCCACGCTAATAACTCAACTCTACTGCCTCCCTAATAACCTGCTCAACTCAACTGCCACACTAATAATCTTCTCACCTCAACTGCCACTCTAATAACCTGCTAAACTCAACTGCCACTCTATTCAACTGCCACTCTATTAACCTGCTCACCTCAACTGCCACTCTCATAACCTGCTCACCTCAACTGCCACTCTCATAACCTGCTCACCTCAACTGCCACTCTATTAACCTGCTCACCTCAACTGCCACTCTCATAACCTGCTCACCTCAACTGCCACTCTATTAACCTGCTCAACTCAACTGCCACTCTATTCAACTGCCACTCTCATAACCTGCTCACCTCAACTGCCACTCTATTAACCTGCTCACCTCAACTGCCACTCTCATAACCTGCTCACCTCAACTGCCACTCAACTCATAACCTGACTCACCTCAACTGCCACTCTATTAACCTGCTCACCTCAACTGCCCCTCTATTAACCTGCTCACCTCAACTGCCACTCTCATAACCGACTCACCTCAACTGCCACTCTATTAACCTGCTCACCTCAACTGCCCCTCTATTAACCTGCTCACCTCAACTGCCACTCTCATAACCGACTCACCTCAACTGCCACTCTATTAATCTGCTCACCTCAACTGCCACTCTCATAACCTGCTTAACTCAACTGCCACACTTATAACCTGCCCAACTCAACTGGTCCAGGCCCTGGTGATCTCGCATCTGGACTACTGCAATTCCTTGCTGGCAGGCCTACTGGCCTGTGCCATCAAGCGATTGCAACTAGTCCATAATGCTGCCGCACATCTGGTATTCAATCAGCCCAAGTTCACCCACGTCACCCCTCTACTCGCCTCTCTGCACTGGCTCCCCATCGCAGCACGCATCAGATTCAAATCACTGGTGCTTGCCTTTCAGGCAGCTAGAGGAACCGCTCCCCCTTACCTCCAGACACTCATCACACCCTACACCCCAGCCAGACCCCTCCGCTAAGCCTCCTCTGGAAAACTGACTGTCCTATCCCTCCAGGCGCCCGGCAGCCGCTCCTCGCGGGCTCGCCTCTTCTCTGTCCGCAATCGGTCCGGACCACGGAATCACTTGCGATCCTCCACAAGAGACTCAAAACCCACCTTTTCAGACTCCACTACCACTGAATTCTGTACATCTAGCCAATTGTCATTACCACTGCCAACTTGCTCAACACTCCTTGTATATGTATCCCTGCCTTCTCATTTAATTACAAATTATTATAATTTTTTAAAATTACTAACCTTTTTCTTCCCAG
Source organism: Aldrovandia affinis (assembly GCA_029706075.1). Taxonomy (NCBI): domain Eukaryota; kingdom Metazoa; phylum Chordata; class Actinopteri; order Notacanthiformes; family Halosauridae; genus Aldrovandia; species Aldrovandia affinis. The sequence goes on from JAINUG010000100.1 coordinate 2,682,576, forward strand.
TGTTACAGGTATGGTATGCAGCTGCCTACAACGATGTATATCACTGTATTACTGCACTGATCTCATGTGCAAACTATGATTGTTCCTACCATGTATTAATGCACATCTTGTAAGTCGCTCTGGATAAGAGCCTCTGCTAAATGCTTAAAATGTAAATGTAACTGCCACACTAATAACCTGCTCAACTCAACTGCCACTTAGATAACAGTGCAAAATCACAGACAGAACTGATGCCATAATTCCTATCTGAAAACATCTAAAAGAAAATGTAAGTGCCGGTTTAAGTGTAAAACGTCTCGCCAAAAACAACAGTTCAAAGCCATGAAAGGCCAAAACCTAATTTCAGGAGCTGTAGATAAAAGCCAGGTCAAATTCCATTTCCACTGTTTCATCTGACCTTTGTGTGAACAGACATAGTTTGCAACCATCGATTCCTAGAAGTCGCTCCGCTCTCGGGCGAACGTCAAACAGCTGATGGAATGCAGCGATGGCACTTTACTCAGCAGTTAATTTACGGGAAATGCTGCTTTTCAGGAAAACCAAAACCAAAACAAAACACACATACAAGAGATCAATAGGGCTCCAGGTTCCATGGAAGGAAGCATAAAAAACAAACCTATGGGCAGAACAGAGAGAGAGAGAGCATTTTCCCCACAATTTGTAAAAACCATTTTCACAGTATGCTCTCCTTCCCAACATATAAAATACAGTGCACCTCAGAGAAACTGTGCTCCCATCAGCAGACAGATAAACTGCTCTATCTTCGGCACACAGAGAAACTGTGTTCTATCATCAGCACACAGAGACATTGTGCTCTGTCATCGGCGCATATCACTGGCCTCTGCCACCAATCTGCATCCCTCATCCCTGACACACTGTGTGATTTGATGGAGATGGGTTTCCTGAACATAGGAGTCATAGAGGCTCTATGGTCTAACGGATAGCTGCCATCACCGAGGGCTAATACACTCTCTAACCATCTATAAACCATTTACGACACATCTATAAACCATTTACAAAACATCTACAGAACTTAAACTTCAGACTGTCTTAAATGATCTATTACATTTCTCATCTGATCTAGGTAAGACATATAGGTACAAGCAGACACAGAACAGGTGAAAAACAAAAGCATCTCGGCTTATTAAAGATAGGAAATGGGTGAGGATGGTGGTGTGATAAGCTCTTACCTCACAGCCTTTAATGCAGTGCAGTGACTCTGGCTGGGGGTACCACTTCAGCCCCATAGTGCACACAATAGTCTGTGCATAGATAGAGAGAGAGAGAGAGTTTTAGCGCTAAAACAGCAGAGATAACATCACAGAGCATAGACATCATGTGGCTATTAGATTTGCAATCATTGATGAGAAAGTGCTGATTTTGTATGGCTTGCACAGTGGTGGTCCCAAGCGTGGTGACTGTTTAACAAAAGACATCTGATTGAACACGAAAACGATTATTTGCTGGTTGTCTGTTTTCAGCTGCAAATAAGCCGAGATAATTCACGCAGACCAAAACAGCCCGCTCTCCTCGTCAAACATCCGTAGGTTTTTTTTTTCACTCTTCCTGTGTGCCTTACTTTTCATGGCAGGGAAGGATAGCTAGGAGAACAGGTGCGGCACTCAGATGGCGCAAGCTATCTTATCCAACATTTTACCACATTTCTTATTTTCATTTTTTAATTAACCTGGAGGCTGACTTGATGCTACTGAAGTTGGGGGAACTTGGCTTGGTGAGTCATAGCTGCACCTCTCTGGTGCAGTATCACTTCTAGGGAGAGGATAACGGGCTCCATGCACACACATCTCTCTCCATGTGTATGTTAGTATGGCGCTGTCATTTCTGGGGTTCCCTCTGTGCCAATGAATGTGAGGATTTGGCTTTGGCCCAGGATGGGAGAATATTTCTCATGGTACGTTTTGAGGAAGCTGTGGGAACACAAGTGCAACCTTGTGCATCTGTTAACTTCATTACCTCATGGGTAATGTGCGTCACTCAGGGATGGCCAGGTACCATGCCCATGAAGCAGCATACCTGTTTTTCTTTTCAGTGAAACACATGCAGGTGCACACACAGTGGGGGCAGTGTTAGCATAATGGTTAGGGAGCTGGGCTTGTAACGCAAAGGTTGCAGGTTCGATCCCAGGTGGGGGCACTGCCGTTGTACCCTTGAGCAAGGTACTTAACCTGAATTGCTTCAGTAAAATATCCAGCTGTATAAATGGATTGTATGTAAAGAAATGTGAAACTCTGTAAGCCGCTCTGGATAAGAGTGTCTGCTAAATGCCTGTAATGTAATGCAATGCAATGTAATGTAACACACAAACACATACATGCACAGATTTACACAGACACGCACACACACACACATTCACACACTCTCGTCAGCACAAAGATAAACTGTGCTCTCACATCAGCACACAGACAGACTGTGCACACACACACAAACACAGATGCACACAAATGCACCCACACACACATGCATATTCAGATATGTGTATGTCTACACACTCACACACACCCACACAGCCATAGACACAAGAACAAAGAAATGCACACACACACACACACACACACACACACACACACACACACACACACTCTCTTCCTGTTAGATTTTTCTAAGATTGTACATGGACTATCTCCTAAAGCAGAGAAATGAGAGCCTTAGGCTTTTTCCGGTCATGTGAAATGGTGCTGGGTTTGTGTGTCAGCCCAGCAGGATTTACACTCTGTCTCTGACTAATAGGCATCTCGTCTGCTGTTTAGATGCTTTACAACTCTGCTAAGTGATTCCTGTGGAGTGTGTGTGCGGTGTGGATTGAGGGGGGGGGGGTATTGTTTATGCTTCTACAGAGAGGGACACTGATGGAAAGAGGGAGATCACGTGTATTACAGAAGACAGTGGGTTGCGTGTTTGTGTATGTTTGTGTGGGTGAGTATGCATGCATGTATGTGTGCATGTGTACATTTTTGTGCGTGCATGTGCATGTTTGAATATGCATGTGTGTACGTGTGTGTCTATGAGAACATAACACATGTGCTGGTGTGTATGTACCATGTATGCCCTTGCTTGCAGGTACGTTAGTGTGTATGAAGCTAGCTCAGCACTAAAACACCCGATTCAGCTAATCATGGTCTTGATTGAAGACCAGGGTTGGTGGATTAGTCGAATCTGGTGCTTTAATGCTGGGCTAGAACAAAAGCCTGCACCACGCCGGCCCTTCTCGGATAAGACTGAGTTGGACCAATCAGTGTGGAGAAGCTTAAGAAAAAAATCAGCCAATGAGAGAGGGACTTCTTGAAAGTGTCAGCCATGATGGCATGTTGGGTACAGGTGTCCCCGCAGGACAAAGAAAACGCCGTATGACCTCGGCCTTGATCCCGCCAGCTCAGGTGTCTCTGCCACACCCCTGGGCACGGAGCTCAAACTCCCCCGCCCCCCCCGCAACACTTGGGGATTCACATTACCATCCCATCAGCACATTAATGAGGGGAAAAGGGCAGAAAATGGGGAACTGGTCAGCTCAGGGAAAACAGAGCATCTGAGGACAGAACCCTGAGTAAGAGGAGCACGGGGAGGAAAGGTGTGGATCGTTTTTAATCTCACGCAACAGGCCGCACGTCGCATTAGCACTCCTAAAGTTACCGGAGCTCAGATGTGTGGGCCCAGATATGATGTCTGAGTCCAGCGAACGGATATTCCTTTCGTCCTCCCTGACCTGGGCCTCTTACGCATGCCTCTCTCTCGAAGTGATGCGAAATGACAGGGTCGGTCAGCACAGTCCGATTTCACTCATCTTTTACTTTCCGGAAAGTAGAGCAAAGAGGCCTTTATTTGTGCTGGACAAACGTATGCGCACGGCAGTGACATCACAGCGGCGCTGGTAATACCATAGATAGAGAACGTGTGTGAAAGACACCCGTGTGTGTACCTACGTGCGCGTCAGTGTATGTATGAGTGTGTGTGTGTGCGTCTAAGTGTGTTTAAACTTGTGTGTGTGTGTGTGTGTGCATGAGAGTATGTTTATACTTGTGTGTGTGTGTGTGTGTGTGTGTGTGTGTGTGTGCATGCCAGTGTATGGGTAGCAGAGCAAAGGTAAGATGGAGGGAGAGAGAGGTGTGTTCAGAAAGTGGGCCTGGTGGTATAAGCATATGCTTGTGTGCATGCATTCACAGATGTAGGAGAGTATGTGGATGTGGGTGTGTTTGCATGTATAAGTGTATGTTTGTGTATGTGGGCATAGCTGTATGTATAAGTGCATGTGCATGTGCGTGTGTATGTGCATGTTTGGAGGTAAAAGTGTGCATTTGTGTGTGTACATAAGTGTGTATTATGTGTGTAATCAGCAGAGGAAAGACTAATCGAAGAGAGTGAGATGTGCATTGCATATCTGTATGTATAAGTGTGTCTGTGTGTGTGTGTGTGTGTGTGTATTCTGTGTATGAGTGTGTGTGTGTGTGTGTGTGCGTGTGTCTGTGTGTGTGTGTGTGTTTGTGTCTGTGTGCTCAGTGTGTGTATGTAAGTATGTGTGAATGTGTGTGTGTGTGTGTGTGTGTGTGTGTGTGCGTGAGAGAGAGAGAGTGTGTGTGTGTTAGCCCTGGTGTTGACCTGACGTTGTAGTGCCAGCTCTGATTATGGAGTGAAGAACAAAAGGCCCTGCCAGAGTGTGTAATGAGGACTGCATGCTTTTTCCAGTGCTGATAATAAAAGGCCAGTTCCAGGGCCTTGACTGTATTTGAGCTATAAAAGCCAACGAGGAACACTCATTACAGAATGCTACTTACTGTTGCAGAACAGGTTTGGAGAAACTGTGCTCTCCCCAGAGGCGACACCAGAGCACCAGAGAGGAGCAGGAGGACTGAGGTACGGCGGGCCGTCAGGCTGAACGCACTGCACTCTCTTATTAGCACGTGAGTGCATGCATGTGTGTGTTTGTATGTGCGTGCACGTGCACGCATGTGTGTGTGTGTGTGCGTGCGTGCGTGCCTGCCGAGATACTGACAAAGCGATTTGCTGAAACACTGACAGAACAATTTATCGAAATACCTACAGAGTGATTTAGTGAAAGCTGCACCCGCAGCAGCATTGGTGCTGCAATACTGACAGGGCAATTTACTGTCAGTGACCGACTGACAGTCACTGACAAGAGTGATTCAGTGGGGGGGCAGGCAGCACCGGGGCCAGGGGACACGGAGCTCCAGGAGCTCGCGAACATCAGGTTGGCACAGAACGACACGGCCTGTTCCTGCTGAACCAACACAAGTCCTATTGATTTCACCTCAGCCAACCCGAACACTGCGACCTCTTAGCCCATTATCGATCCCCCCACCCTACGCACCCCTCCCCACGGCCCCCTGCCGCTGTCTACTGTCTCAGATTACCCTGGGAAATATAGAATATATCTGGTTCATAATGTATGTATGTATCCATTTCCAGCTGCAGACGGCTGACTCTGCAGGAGCTCCCTGGGCACCCAGGGAGCACGCTCAGTAGAAATCAATGCGCTATCTGTAAAATGCTTCTGACAGCTACATCTAAATCAGAGAGAGCCATTGGCGGCTCTAAGTGGGGGTGAAATGACAGAAGCGAGAGGGAACGGGCTGTTCCCGAATGGTTAATGCCCTCGGGCAGGGAGGGGAAGGGGGATTACTGTAATCTTAACTGGGGTTTTTTTTTCAGGGGCGAGGTAACGCCGGACTCCGCTGGTAATGCGCGGTAATTGATTGTAACCTGGGCAGTCATGCATTGGGCTGGGCAGGGGAAACAGCCAAGGAGGGAGTGGGAAAAAAGGCTTTCATCTCCGTCTGCCTGCTCCCTCCTGGTCCTGCCAGGATCATGGCGCATGGGAGAGTGTGTCATAAAGGATGAAGCGTGTAGCAGGGTGTGTAGTAAATGTGGAAGTGTGTAGGAGAATGTGGTAAATTACATATATATATATATATATATATATATATATATATATATATGTGTGTAAACAGGTAGCTGACAAAATAAAGGAAACACCACCATAAAGTTTTGTCGTTGGGCCAGCAAGAGCCGCCAGGACAGCTTCAATGAGCCTTGTCATTGATTCTACAAGTGTCTGAATCTCTTTGTGTTTACCTTGCAAGGGGTTGAGTGGACCTAAACCACGCCAGGAAAATGCACCCCTCACCATAACAGAGCCGCCAGTATCCCTCATTTACTTAATTCCTTTATTTTGACGGTAACCTGTTTATTTATATATGTATTTGTACTTTGGTCGCGAGTTCTTGATGGTGAAAACACGGTTGGGTTTGTTTGGTTGAGGTGGGGTCAGGGTGGACAGACCTTGACTTTGGGCGGGTTCCAACCGTGATCCTTCATTACGGTTTCAGCGGTCATGTTGCTGGGCAGGATCACCACGTTGTTATTCCTGTCCTTGCAGGTGAGCTCACACTCCTCACCTGCAAACAACATCATCAGTACCATGTACACACACACAGAAACACATTTTTGTGATTACAGTGGCAAAGTATTTTACAGTTTTTTGAATGCACCTGTGTCATTAGTCGATGATACGAACAGACAATAAAAAATAATGTGTGGAAAAGATGCTCCTAACTGATGGTATAGTACTGTAAAACAGGATGTCATAGACAGAAGCTCCTGAGTGGCTCAGCCAATAAGGCCCTGTAGTGGCAGGTTTGAGCCTGGATTATGTCATCAGCCAACTACAACTGGGAGTTTGTAGCTGTGAGACACAGTTGGCTTCTTTCCAGCAGCAGTAGGGTGGGTTTGGCCAGGGTCACCACTGCATGAGCTTTGGCAGGTGACCACAGATAGTGATGGGAGAATGAGGTATCATGACTTGCAAAAATGGGTGGAGCTACAATTAGCTGTCAATCACTGACTTCGTTGAACCAATCAAAAAGTTTTTCCCTTCACAACAAATCACAATGATTGGTTCAAATCAGTGAGTACCGGGTAGCATGTGGTAGCTCGACCCATGTTTGGCATCATGATGCCTAAGTCACCCATCACTACCCACAGCCTACAAGTTAAGTGAGGGGTGCACCTTTCCTCCAATCAGTGCTAGCTCTCTCCTGTAGTACTGTGTGGTACTCCACAGAGCTCCTTGCGTGTGGTGCAGGTTGCACAGTGGTGACTCGAGAGGCACAATTGATCAATTCAAATTGGAGGGGACAAAATTAAACTAAAAGAAATATTTGAGAGAAAGGGGTTCCAGAGATACAGACCGATGCCGTATCCACGCTTGCAGCTGAAGTGCATGCTGGGGCTGAGGTTCTGGGGGAGGGCGCACTGTCCTTTCAGTTGGGGACAGACCCGGAACGATCCTGTCCAGTTCCCGTCCTTCCTGCAGCGGATCACGTTGGTGATAGGGCCCTGAAACGAAGAGAGGTCAACGCAGATGGTCACAGTCATGGCCACAACCAGGGAACACACGGCACATGATCATAGTCAGGTCTGGGAAACACACCGCACACGGTCACGGTCAGGTCCGGGGAACACACCGCACGCGGTCACGGTCAGATCCGGGGAACACACTGCACACGGTCACAGTCAGGACCACAGTCAGGTCCAGTGAACACACCACACAACTGACACAAATCAGGTCCGGTGAACACACCACACATGATTATGGTCAGGTCTGGGGAACACACTGCACACGGTCACGGTCATAACCGAGGAATACACCGCACATGGTCACAGCCACGGTCAAAGTCAGGTCCTGTGAACACACCACACATGATCACAGTCAGGTCTGGAGAACACACACACAATTACATTCCAGCACAGTAGGTCTGTGCTTGTAAAAGATAGAAGTAACTCCATAGACAAGTCAATGAGGATCATACAGCCCTCTGCCAGCTCTCATCCTCAAGTATTCAAGGGTTAAAACAAGCTTCATTGGCACAAACAGGATTTGAGGAGTTGCCCCATAAATGCTTTTCCCCGATGATTGTGTTCAGGGGTATAAATGTGCTACTCTTCCTCTGTGTATACCATAATGTGTATCATAATTTCCAGGCCAGGGTCAAGGAATACATGTTATGTCTGTTATTTTTGATATATATATATATAAAGTCCGTTTTTTTATTCCCTCTGGAAAATGTTTGTGTGGTAAATGGTATGATAACATAGATTGGTTAATAGATTTAGTTCTCAAGTGTTCATTGCTTTATTGAGTCATACATTGGGGATATTTATTGAAAGTGAGTACAAAATAATGAGCTTTAGTTACGAGTGTTTAAAACATATGAATGAACACACTTGAGCCCACAGGACATCTCATTGGCTCATAATATCATCCTTTTGGCAGATTCCAATGCTGATGAAGTACTTGCTGCGGTGAAAGATTTGGCATAATTCAAAGTTAACAATCAAAAGCAGAGCTTAAATTTGACACACAACCCATTCATACAGCTGAGTATTTACTAAAGGAGTTTGGTTTAATTAAGGGTGGAACAGCAGTGTACTCAGGAGTTATAGCAGAGCGGGAGTTTCTCTCCAAGCCTAATTTTGCCACATGCAAGTTGTCTTAGACTTAATCAAATCTTAAACCTTTGATTTAAAACCTTTTCTGCTTGTGTACAGACAGAGACACACCGCTGATCAACTGTGAACACTGCTGAACGTGGCATCTGGAAAACAATGCCGAATCATCCTTCAACCCAAGGTGAGGATGTCCAACCTCACCCTACGTAATCTGCTCTTCAGCAGTCTGTCTTTTATCAATCACCTGGCTCAGCCCACTTGTTTACACATGCACCAGAGGGGAACAGAAACACAAGTGCGCATGCAAACCAGGCTACCACCAGCAAGGGCACAAAGTAATACCCTGACACAAGCAAAACCAAAAAAACACAAAAAAATAAACTATTACAGAGAGAAATGACAAAAGACAGAAAAAAAAGAGAAGTGTTAGAACAGGCAGAAACATGACAGAGAGTGACAGAATGAGAGAGAGAGAAAAGCTGAGAAAGGACATCATAGAAAGATTGGGATGAAAAAACTAAAAGAAAAAGGAGGAAGCATTAAAGACAGAAAGAGGGACAGACCTGCTTGCATGGGCTGTGCTGTCTCACCGTGTGGTTGGCACTGTTGCAGGTGATCCAGCAGTCGCTGTTGAACTTGAAGCCGTTGGTGCACTGGTACATGCCGTGGAAGATTGGGGGCGGGGGGTCACAGGTCACGGGCTCACAGGCCCCCTCCTGCCAGCTCCCCTCTTCCGTGCACTGCCTCTTGAATGCCCGTCTGTTGGACGCAGAGAGAGAAGGTTGCTCATGACGCAAACAGGATGAGGGAAGAGGCTTTGAAATGAGCCCTTGGAGTTAGAGACCAGTGACCGGGGCAACATTATCAGCTGATATCGGCTGGTCGTTATCCTGTGACTGGGCTAAATTCCCAATAGGTGTTTCTGCTGGACGTCACTGTGTATGAGATTCGAGCTCTCAGTCGACCTTCCAGGTTAATAAATAAATAAATAAATAACGAAGGAACAACTTTCAAAGGACACTGAACATTTTAGATGATTTGTATTGCTGGAATTGCTGCCAAATGTTTTTTTGAAAAAGGGCTACTTCGAAGATGGAATTTGCAGTAAATTACGGGAAGCAAATTAACAAATATGGACATATTTCACCAGCTGTAAAAGAAAAAGAGGAGAAAAAAAACTAAGAATAATGTTTTTTTGGACAATTTATCATGACTTCCCAAGGACAGTGGAATCCTTTACAACCGTCAATGACTTATCTATGACTTTGCAGGGAGAACATATTTTTCGAGGACTTCAAGGACCGTGGGAGCCCCCTCTAATGTAAAATGTACTTGTGCTCCAGAACTTTAGCATTGCAATTTGACAGAAGGACATGTCGTTCTGACACAGGCCAAGATCCAATCAATATGTGTCCTTCAATTTGACTGACAATCAAATTCAAGTGTTCATTTTTATCTTCACTAAAACAGTTTGATGAGTAACTAGGCAAATTAACCCAACTGTTTCTTAAGAAGAAGAAAAAAACCTTCCAATTAATCTTGAGTCAAAGCTATGGACCAATGTTGAACGAGTCCAGGCCACAGAATCACAACAGGACTGAAACAGGATGTAGGAGGCAAGAGGAAAATGAGAAGAGAAGCATGAGGGGCTCAAGAGGGGTATATTGAAAACATATAATAATTCTGCGGTTGCACAGTGTTTATATTAAAAATATGAAAATCACTAGTCTCCTCTTTACCCCGTTCCAGCAACAATGTTGATGACTTTTTTTGTTGGCAAAGGACCGAGACTATTCAAACTAATCCTCAAAATTTCATATTTGTTTGTTTGTTTTTTATTTAAAAGACAAAGTGAAAATCGTTAGCATTTTGACAAGGAATATTTTTGCCCTCTTCTACAGACTTCTAACAGCATTTTACAGTTCCTCACTAAATCAGACCACATCAGACATTTATACGGACCAAAAAAGGATTTTCATGTGTCTTGGTCTTTATTATATTTTAGATTTTTGGAAACGAGGCTCCAATCAAAATGAATAGTGAAAAGTTAGCTTGTACGTTATCAAGAGACACTTCTGTTTAGCAATGCTGAAAACTGGAAGCCATAGCAACACGCATTATTTAGAGCCAAAATGGCAGTGACCGGTAGTCCCCTGAAGCGTTGTTTTGACAAACACGTTACTTCCTCCCAACGACATTGAGGACATACAAAGCAGTCCGTTACGGCTTTGTATGTGCATTAACAGACTTCTGTAGACTGAGAATTAACGTTACTATAGTTATGACTATATCCAATTCAACTCTAGAACAATTTACACCTTTTCAAGACGTTTGACTTAATGTGATTGGTTTGGAATAAATCACCAGCATCACATCCCCTTTAGTGTGGCAATCAACCAGAAAAAATCACTCCCAATGCGAGCATTGTTACTTAGAACTTCAAAGGGCTAGCCAGGAAACATAATAATTTGTTAGCTAGATAGCCATGGTAACTTACGGAGATAGACAATGTTACAACATAAATCATGTCATGGAAATATTGTTTCAATTGAGCAATTTCACCAGTAATCATAACATTTATGCTGTAACATCTACAAATTAATCTCTAAAGTACGGTTGCTGTAAATGAAGGAAATTAGCTAGCTATCAAAATGACTTAGCTAGGAAGGCATAGTCCATGAATGACTCTTCATCAAGCAGTTGATTCAAAGAGAATGTTTAATTGACTCAGCAGCCTGCCCAGTGGTGAGTACATTGTTTGAAGTAGACCAACATCGTTACAGTACTGCAGGTATCATAGCATTGTGTGTTGGAAGGTTTGTCAGTACATAGGTCAAGATAATGCTTGAGGTGCTTCCTGCATTTTTGGGTTTTGCCAACCATTATCTCTCACTTAAAACATAGTTTTCTGGGTTTAGTTTCCTGTCTTATATCTCACCATAGGTTTATGGGTCTAATAGGGGCACAACAAGGGTGTATTGTATAATGTCATATATATATATATAATTTATTCCCAAAAAGATATGTGGCACAATTATTCATACCCCTAAATATTACTTACAAATTAAAATCCAACAAAAATTAATCATCATGTCATCTTGACCATTCCTTCATACAGAATCTTTCAACATCCTTAAGATTCTTTGGTCTGTGATTGTGTACTGCCCTCTTCAATTAAAATCACAAATTTGAGATCAGGTTAAAGTCTGGAGACTCAGAAGGCAATTGCAAAACAGTAATTTTGTGGTCAGTTAACCATTTCTTGGTTGATTTTGAAGTATGCTTGTGATCATTGTCTTGCTGAAAGATCCATTTGTGGCCAAGTTTCAGCTTCCTGGCAGAGAGAACCAGGTTTTTGGCCAAAATGTCTTGATACTTGTTGGAGTATAACACCCGGTCCCCATCGGAGTTCTAATGCCAAAGTTCCATTGGAAACGGGTGTTCTGGTCAGATGAGACCAAAATTGAGATTGACTGTATATATATTTCCCTGGGGTAAAAGCTGTTTGGGCTCGGTGGCGTCTCACCTCTTGGGCTTGTCGGTGTTGGGGACATGGTATCCGGGTTTGCACTTGTACTTGCAGAAGGACCCCACCTTGAGGCCTGTGGCGTTGCATCGCTTGGTCTGCAGCACGGCGTTGGGAACGGGAGGTGGGGAGGGGCAACGCAGCTCGCAAAGAGCCTCTGGGAAAGACCACATCCCATCCTCCATGCACATGAGAGTGTTATTAGAGCCTGGAGAGAGAGAGAGAGAGAGAGAGAGGGAGAGAGAGAGAGAGAGAGAGGGAGGGGGAGGGGGAGAGAGAGTGGGAGAGGGGGAGAAGGGGATAGAGATAGGAAGAGAGAGAGGGAGGGGAGAGGGAGGAAAGAGAGAGCGGAGAGAGGGGGGAGAGAGGGGGAGAGTGAGAGAAGGGAAGAGAGGGAGGGGGAAAAAGATATGAAGAGAAAAGGGAGGGGAGGAGGGGGAAAGAGAGAGTGAGAAAGGGGGAGGAAAGAGAGTGAGAGGGAGGAGAAGGGGAGAGAGAGATAGGATGAGAGAGAGGGAGGGGAGGTGGAGGAGAGAGAGAGCGAGAGAAGGGGAGAGAGTGAGAGGGGGAGAGGGAGAGAGCGAGAGAGTGAAGAGAAGGGGAGAGAGGGAGGGGAGGGAGAGAGCGGGGGGTGAGAGAAAGAGGAAGGAGAAGAATGGTGAGAAAAATGAGTGAGAGACAGGGGAAAAGGAAGAGGTGGAGAGAGAGAGAGTGAGTCAGGGAAGAGAGGATAGGGAGAGAGTGGACAGCGACAAAAGCATGGAGATGACGGCAGAGTGAAAAGAAGGAAGAGAAGGTGGAGCGTAAATCACCTTAATCACACTAACTGTGCGCCAGCGTGGTAGTAAAAGAAAGAAAAGAGCCATCATTCACAGCTGTATCTGTAGAAGCCTGCCCTCTGTCCTGCCTGACAGAGGAGCCATACATTATTTACACAGTTCATATCAGGCCTTTCTCCCTTTCCTTGACACTTTTTACTCTTTTTTTCTCCTCAATTTAGAATTGTCAATTGTGCCCTCGAGTCGCCACTGTGCTCACCCGACACCCACGTGCAAACAGCGATGCGGCAGAAGCACGTACACTCCTCTGTGAACCAGGGACTGTTTTACACACTGCAGGCCACAGAGTACTGCAGGAGAGAGCCAGCACAAATTGGAGGTACTTCTCACTGACAACAAGTGGTAGCCTGCGGGCATCCGGCATATTGCTGGGTAGCTGCCCTCTTGATAGCAGAGCGAGGCGAACTGTGTGCCACTACTGTGTCATAGTTGGTTCATGGCATGACCAGGCTCAGACCTGACTGAGCCTCTCTGCAGCCCCGTTTCAGTCGCTTCCGGACCAATCGGTGCTCTCCTACAACCTCACCCACTTTCAGCCTGCTTAGTGATATATATAAAGGGTTTCCATATTCCTGTTTCATATGAACTTTACCATCAGTATTGATGTATTCAAGCCAGGGTTCAGATCAATTCCATTTCAGTTCAGTCAAGTCAGGAAAGGAATTGAAAACATGCCCATATGTTCCATGGGGACTTTTAAATTAACTCATCGAATTTCAATTAATATCCTGAATTGACTGAATGGAAATGGAATTAACCACCAACCCTGATTGTAGGCAGTGCACATTTCAGTAATTGATGCAAGAGGAAAATGTTTTAACGAATGAAAAAAGACCCCAAAAAAGGTAAGTGACGTGATAGAGAGCAGGTGTCTCTCACCTACGAGCTGTGCGGGCTCTTTGCACTGGAAGGTGCACTTCTTGCCATAAGTCGTCCCCTCAGGGAAATGGAAGATGGCAGGGTGTACATGATACTTGTCCGGCCGACTGCAGTCCACCGGCTCGCAGGTCACCTGCTTGTTCCACTTGCCGTCTGCGCAGGTGAGGGTCACGGTGGAGTCGGACTGCAGGAGAGCAGGACAGACAGACGGACAGACGCATTCAGCAAAATACCTCCGTGTGCATCCCCACTTATTCCGGCCACAACCTACTAAAACAAATCGATTACTGTAGATTCAGAGCAAAATGTAGGAGCCCTTAAAATCCTGTCCTTTCTCAAGATTTTTTTTTGCGAGTCATCTTTTTGCCCGCTGATGTAAGGACGATGAGCTCAGCTGTGGACCGTCATAAATCAGGGTGAATTAAACTGCATCTGAACTGTACTGTGGCACATTCGTTTGACAGAATGATGGCAGCTCTGTGTCATTCAACCAAAGGCTGAGGTTCAAAACAAACAAACAAAAAAGAGACAGTCATCTCTGTTTTCGGTCGTTAAATAGATTATGTGCCTGCCCACAGCCCATTACCCATTTTGTAGATTCACCATATTCCTCGGCTCCCGACGAACACCAGACTTCCACTTTACGGACATTCTCAAAGGCATTCCAAATGAGGTCTTAAATAATTCGCCGCCGATGATGAAAAGGATAGCTCCTAATTAGTGTGAAACCCTACTCCGATGAATACAGTAAAAGTCAGCCCTTTAAACAAAGAGCCACGCTAAAGCCATGTGTGCGAACGTCGCCCAGAACGGTGGCCTGCCCTTTGCACAGTATGCGAGGAGCCATTACTCGAGGACACAAAGGAACTGCAGAGTGCGTACGTGCACAAGTAAAAGGGGAGTCAAAAGAAGCATGACTTTTTCCCCCCAAAGGACAGGAGCCAGGAAAAAAAATGCATCAAATTTTTCTTTCCCCCAAATATGATGTATTCCCTTGAAATGAAAAATGAGCTTTAAACATTCTTCTCCCAATCACAGAATAAGCATCAATCTCCGAGCCTGTCATCAATTGACAGCACATTGGGCGCAACTTTACAGAGCGCATAATTAATAAATTATTTCTGGCAGTTTATGCATGTCATTCAGAACTCTACAATACCATTAGAGAGATTGGGGGTGGGATCCCATGCTTGAGAGATGTGGGGGCCTGCCAAAAATGCGGCGGGGGTCGGGGGAACTGGGAGCTTCCGCCCGTGCCGGCCAAAGATCGCTGCTGTGTTTGGGCTCTCCTCGAGCGGTGCCATTGTTCTCTCTCATGGGGCATAACTGCACAAAGAACACAAACACACACACACACACTCACACACACTAAGCCTGGCACACACACACACACGCGTGCGCACACACACATATACACAACACAAACACACACACACACAAACACAGCCCCTGCCCAAAACCACAGCCTCAGCATTCCTGCAGTCCTGTGCTCAGATGGCCCTGCTGTGTCAGAGCCAGAACCACTGGGACAGGAGAAACTGAGACAGAACCACCAGGAGAGAGCCAGAACCAGCAGGGACCAGCAGGGACTGGATAAACTGGACAGGACCAGATGGGACGTGAGAAACTGGGCAGAACCAGCCGGGACAAGAGAAACTGGACAGAACCACCGGGACACAGGGAAGATGGAGAGAACCCAGCAGTACCTTGCTCAAGAGCACAACGGCAGTGCTCCACCTGGGAATTGAACCAGCAACCTCTCAGTTACAAGTCCAGTTCCCTAACCATTATGCTACACTGCCGCTCAGTCTATAGTAAGTAGTAAGTAGTAAGTACCAGCACTATATTCCAATACTACACCTCCATCTACACCTAAAACAAAGACGCCACCAACTTAAAGCTTCTAAACGCTGTGATGTTGGGGACTAGAGTACTGTACAGTTTGCGACGTATGAGGAAGGTGGAGCACAGCCAAAACTCAACGGCTGGCTGGCAGTTGGTTCTTTATTTTAAATGAATGATTGAAGGAATAAGGAAATAATATGCAATTTGAAGTCATAATGTAATTACAGCAGTGATTTATACTTTAACACATCTTTCTTTATTTTGTAATGACTGGAAAAAGCACACGCGTCCAAAGGGAAATGGACAGACAAGGAATTTTTCCCCAGCATATAACAGCTGAGGGAACTCTGTATTGGGGCCTCCATAGCAAGAGAAGATTTCCACTGGGTTTAAAAAAGTAGCATCACATTAAAAGCAATGGCATATTCCACACAGTGGCGTGGGTAACGTTAGCCAACGACCGATTGGCCCGGCTGGGCAATTTTCCACCCAATCACCGAGGCAGAAATCCATTTAGCGTCTATGAACCCCTGCCCCTGAGCTGGTCCAGCTACACAACTCTGGTATGGACATGCAATGGTGACAATCACACCATGGTTGCCATATCGCAACAGGTGAGGTTTGGTTGAGGGGAGGGATGAGGCATCTCATACCTCTTCACTGATGTCACTTCAGGCTGATTTCAGCAGCTCTGCCCATGATTCCACATGTTGCACAGCGTAAAGCGGGTTAGTAACGGGTGAATAAGGTATCATGACAGCATAAATGGCTGGAGCTACAACTAGCTGTCAATCATTAACTTTTTTGGACCAGTCAAAACATATTTTGTAAGTCACATCTTGTAAGTCGCTCTGGATAAGAGCATCTGCTAAATGCTTAAAATGTAAATGTAGGGGCCTCCTGCGTGGTCTAGTGGTTTCAACGTTCGACACTGGTCAGGAGTGCCACCAGGGACAGCGATTAGCTGTCCGCCCAAGGAAGGGGGGAGGGAAGCCGACACTGTCCGCTGCGCACAGGAGTGGTTCTGGGGTACCGGAGTTACAGTCGACAGCATGACGAGTGCCGTCTCGGAGGAGACGATGCTTCACCTTTGTCACTGCTGGTCACAGGGCTACGGCAGCGAACTATGAGGAAGGGGATTGACCTAAGAATAGCGGGAGTAATTGGCTACCAAATTGGGAGAAAAATGGGATAAAATCTGAAAAACTAATACATAAAAAAAAAAAATAAAAGTAAATGTATTTTGTCCTTCATAACAAAACACAATGATTGGTTCAAATCATTGAGTTACTGGTAGCATGTGGTAGCTCCCCAATTTTGGTGTCACAATACTTCATTCGCCCATCATTAGCTTTACCCTCCCCGAGGCTTCCAGAGGCAGTGTGGGACACATCCAGGCCCTCGGACGTACATGCACAGTGAGGGCGATCTCAGGTCACATGCTCGGAACCAAACGGGTTTATGGCGCACACGTGTCTCTTTGTATCCTTTGTGTGACACCTATGGCCAGATACACCAGCTGTGACATCAGAGAAGAAGAAGACTGAAGGCACTCTGAAGAAGACAATTAAGAAGAAGACCCCGTCAGCTCAAAGGGCACAACCTTCACGCACATGCACACTTGTCCCATGGACATTGCGAGCCTCAGCACGTTTATAAATGGACAGGAGCAGTCATCGTGAGACCAGGCTTTTTGAGCAGGCTTCTGCCTCTGCACATTACATTACATTACATTACATTACAAGCATTTAGCAGACGCTCTTATCCAGAGCGACTTACACAGTTTACATTTCTTCACGTACAATCCATTTATACAGCTGTATATTTACTGAAGCAATTCAGGTTAAGTACCTTGCTCAAGGGTACAACGGCAATGCCCCACCTGGGAATCGAACCTAGGACCTTAGCGATACAAGCCCAGTTCCCTAACCATTATGCTACACTGCCGCCATACACTTCATAGGTGTGGTGGCGCTAACCCGATAAGGAGGGACAAATAAAACACAGAAACAAACCTATCAACGACTGCAAACAAATTGCAAATCCGTGCCAAAGCCATGCCCGTGAACGAGGTAACCAGGGGAAGCATGAGGCAAGAGAATAAAAGAAAAGATTCATAATTCAGTCCGACGAAATGTGGCCTCATCAAGGTTAGAACACTTCTGCTCGTGAGACCTTCCTTGAGGAGTTGAGCAGCTTTTTCTGGGGGAGTGGGGTAGGAGGGGCTTCCAGGGTTGAGCACCCACCCCTCACTGGCGTGGAGCGGACGTTGTGCTTCTGCCCAGAGGCCTCGAAAGGAGGAGCGCACTCCCTGTGGGCCCCATCCAGACCAGGCACGGCTGAAACTGGCCTGTGGAATTCGGCACTTATCTAACGCACTGCACCCTCTCAGGACATGTACCAGCAACAGACACTGAGCAAAACAGCAGGAAACAAAATACAAAACGCAATCCAGACACAGATGCAAGATGTTTTCTTTTCTTCGTTTCCTCTCTCCTCTTCTCTCTCTCTTTCTCTTTCTCTCTCTCTCTCTGTCTCTCTCTGTCTCTCTCTCTCTCCTTGCGATGGGGGGCTTTTATTGGAAACAGCTCCTTTTTGGGACACTGTGAACTGGAGTTATGACTGAAAATTGGAATGGAAGACCACACAAGGGACTTCACTGGTGTGCGTGCTCGTGTGCGATTTGGTCCGAGACTCAAATATTATGTAAGGTCCTGAGCGAGCCAGAACAGCAGGCTTTTCTGTGCACACCAAAAAAAAAACGTATGCATACTGCCGCTACGAACTGTGCGCAGTCAATGGAATATCAGTTACAGATTCCATCTAGCCGTCTCGCCGTTAGCTGCAGCTGACTTCCTTGAACGGGGGAATCTTAAAAACAGACACATCTGAACTGACAGGCGGATCAGCTGAAACGTGGCAAAGCTTCTGGGACCAGATGGTCACAAAATGGTTGGTTCAGACCCGAGATTTAAATCACCATTCCACCGTGTTCCAATTGTGCGACTGCACTGAGAAACTCAAGGAGAAAAACTGCTTAGATGCATGACTCCGTACCCAGTTCGATGTGTCTACCAGGCCATTCCAGCAACATCGTCAGGAAGAAGCCCGTGCAGAGCTGGTCTCCCTTGATGTGAGCCGTTTCCCAGACTCCCCGGCTTTGCCCGCGCCCGCCGCACATAAACTTCTCAGTCACTTAACATGTTTTACTCCTCAATAATAAAATGAAATGAGCAAAAACATGCATGCCTGCACAAACGCACAGACAAGCGCTCACAGATCGTTCCTTGTCCTGTTGTCCTGCCTTGCAGTGCATTGGACTTGAACCACATTTATCTGCCGGGTATCACAGCAAGGTGTTTACAACGCCCTGAAGGAACAGCCTTGGGTCTGCTCTTCTGGTGTTGTTAGGGACGGTTTGGTCTGGCGTGTGATGGTTTGCGTTTGGGGCTCTGATGTCGTTAGGGGTGTTTTTTGGTCTGGAATGGTGTGGTTTTGATCTGGTGTGAGATGGTTTGGGTTTGGTGTTCTGATGTGCTTTGGGGATGGTTCTGGCCTTGTGTTATGGGGTATTTAAGGTTGGGCTTGGTGTTCTGCTGAGGTGACAGACCTGAGTCACCTCTCCAGCCAGACGGACCCCTCCCCCACCTTTTCCCCTTGGGAAATCTGTCTGTCTGACCACAGTGAGCATCTGGCCTACTCCCCACACTGACCGCTCCTCACTTTCCCCACCGTCCATGCCAGCCATCTACCGGCTTCAGCCTCCAGAGTCGTTGGAAAATCGTGCCTATATATAGCCCGCGAGCATGTCTACAGAACCCGCTGACGTCACGCAGACATCCTACGCCCACGCGGTCCCCACTCCAGCCGGTGACACCAGGAGTGGCGAGATTGTTGTGGTCTGGGTTAACAGGCGTCTCGCATGCGTTCCTCTCCTCTGCGACCGTGAGAGGCAGAGAAGGTCGGTCTGGGGACAGCCGCAGTCTTGTGTCGACAGCTTCATGCATTTCACAGATTTCAATTTTCCCAAAGTATAGAGTGCAAGTGAGTAAGGGGTGGGGGGTGTTTGGGTGGGGAAATCCAATAATTATCATTGCAGACGTTTGCTTCATTCAGCGGCACTTTTATACACTGTGACAGAGGCTCTCCTGTAATGCCTGGCGTTCCCAAGGCGTCACAATGAACTGCACTGCAGGCGCCCTGCCTACAGAGGGCGCTCACGAGAAGCTTTTCTGCTGCTCTGCAGTGGGGGCAGCTCCTGAAGCCCCATCCATTCTCTCTCTGCACCTCTCTCCTTTCACTTGCTTCTCTCTCTCTCTCTTCTCTTTGTTCTCTTTCTCCCCTTCTCCTCATTTTCCTTCCTTTAGAACCCTCTTCCTTTCTTTAAACATTCAGCATTTCCATCTGAACCAGTGTGTCAAGCCATCCTTCTCACTGCTTCTCGTCATCCCCCATGTCTTTCTTTTTTGAGTTTTCTCAGGCTGTAGATGACAATGCTAAAGTGATCGGGAAATGCTGCTTTGAAATAAGTAATCAAGAATCAAAATCGGGTTTTAAAAAGTCTCTCTCCCCCACGTCTCTCTATCTCTCTCTCTCTCTCCACCTGCGGAGGACACACAGGGAAGGACGCGACTCTCTCCATTCCTCAAGGGGCCAGCGGAGCCCTCGGTGTCGCCGAGGAAGTGTTTGTTTGTCACGGACACTGTCGCCAAGAGATTCCCCCTGAAACACAATGTTCAGGACACCACTTTATTTTTAATGCATCTCCAAGGGCTTCTATTCTCACCATACCGGGGAGAGAAGAAAGCCTTTCCCCCGCCGCGAGAGAGAATGTGTGACAATGAGAAACAACGAGAGGCAGCAGGATTGACACAGATATACAAAAGACATTAACACCAGAGAGGGAGAGGGAGAGAGAGAGAGAGAGAGAGAGAGAGAGAGAGAGAGAGAGAGAGAGAGAGAGAGAGAGAGAGAGAGAGAGAGAGAGAGAGAGAGAGAGAGAGAGAGAGAGAGAGAGAGAGAGAGAGAGAGAGAGAGAGAGAGAGAGAGAGAGAGAGAGAGAGAGAGAGAGAGAGAGAGAGAAGAGAGAGAGTGTTAATATTGTCTGTAGAGGCCAACCTAGTAGCACCCTGATATACGGGCACCTTAGGAACTGAAGCAACCCACAAATGGTTTTGGTTTGAGTGCAGACTAGTCTGCACATCTAAGTCACTGCAGTAAGCGGGAGGGGAAGTCAATTCAGGTACAGTACAGTACAGTGCTGCATCTAGCCTCTGGTACTGAATCATTTCACACACATCAACGGTCCATACTGAGCCGGCTCTAAACACATATTCCATTCGGTGCCATTTAACATATTTCATCACTACTTCCTTCCTTCTCCGATGAACTACATTACATTTCGCCACTGGTTTCATTTTAAGAAGTCACCATTACCATGTCATCCTCGCACCACAGAGTTATTGTCTGCAGATGAACACATATACACTCCTTATCGACCTTTCTCAATTGCACAAAAGACTGTTTCTGTGCAGTCAAAATGATCTGTTTTTGAAAAACATTGTGGCCATCATCTTTCTCCACCATTACCTCATTACCAACCCTAATCCCCCAGCAAAGCTGCCCTAGCAACAGTAGCCGTAGCTTCCTAAGCGCCATAAGCACATCTTACAGTAAAGCGTGCATCTCTGACAACACAGCAACAGCTACAACAACAACAACAACAACAACAATAGATCTTACACTAAAGCGTGCATCTCCGACAACACAACAGCAGCTACATCATCAACAACAACAACAACAATACTGGGTGTATAACAAAAACATTTTAAAATCAACACATTAATATGTGAGTTTCTAAAGGAATATGAAAGATCTAAAAATAGGTCAAATAGCCAGTGCCTGAATTGCAGGTGTGTCAGTCAGAGAAAAGGCAAAATTATTGACTGTGTCAAGGGGAACAAAATCGGCATACGCCAATCAAAGAAAAACTACATCAGGAAAGGAGAACAGTGGTTGTAAGTCAAAGCTCACCAACACCGAAAATAATAATCATAATAAGTCATAATTATTTATATATTTTTTATTATTATTGTTGTTTTTATTATTATTATTATTGTTATAATAATAATAATAATATTTTTTTAAATATTTTTTATTGTTGTCACTATTGTTTATTAACATATTTCCAAACAAAATATCATCAGTCCCTTTTAGATTTTTGAATCCCAGAATTTGGCAGCCAGATACCAAAGTTGACACAGACAGATGTTTTCTCCGATGCGCTGGGAAGCAAACACATTTTAAAAGGTGTACAAACTGGCACACTGCCAGCGAGGCGAGGTTTACACACATCTCTATTCATTCTTCCCTGATTAAAGGAGCCTGCGACAATTTCCTGCCCCCCACCCCTGCATCCTGCTCCCATTCACCACTGGGAAAGGTATAAAACTAAAGAGCAAGCAAGCTCCGGATCAGCTGACGGAGAACGTACGCTTTCCTTATTCACAGAATCCTCCGCAAGTCCCCTTTCAAACGCCACTGATTTGGGCCACCTTACAGGACAGAACTCCCTGAGTTACGTGAGTCGCTAAAGAAATGCAAATCTGCCAGAGTAGAGACTGGAGAGAGCAAAGAACGAGCAACGCAGCGGGCCATGGGCGAGAAACATACAGCTGGGAGGGTCTGATACCCCGGGGTTAGGTATGCAGCCCTCCGACACTCTCCCCTCAAATTCAGAGGGAATACTGTGTGTGTGTGTGTTTACGCATGTGTGTGTGTGTGTGCGTGTGTCTGTATTAGTGTGTCTACACGTGTGTGTGGGTGCGCGTATGTGTGTGTGTGTGTGTGTGTGTGTGTGTGTGTGTGTGTTTACGCATGTGTGTGTGCGTGCGTGTGTCTGTATTAGTGTGTCTACACGTGTGTGTGGGTGCGTATGTGTGTGTGTGTGTGTGTGTGTGTGTGTGTTTACGCATGTGTGTGTGTGCGTGCGTGTGTCTGTATTACGATGTCTGCACATGTGTGTGCGTGCGCGTATGTGTGTGTGTGCGGTGTGTGTGTGTGTGTGCGTATGTGTGTGCGTGCAAGGAGTTTCCTTTGAAAAATGTACAGCTGCTGTATCCTTCTCTACTGAGTATTTAAATACCACTGGCTACTGAGCCTAATTCAACACAGACACATCAGATCCTCCCTGACCCACCCCCCCGCCACCACAAAAAAGTCAAAAACAATGTCCAGTGCTGGATCCCCTCCTGCCCACCTAAAATGCATTCTGCCCACCGGTGATGTGAGGACATGTCCTGCTTTCAATAACACCCTGGCAAAAACAGCCACATCCACAGCCACAGTACACAGACACACACAAACACACACACGGTACACAGACACACACACACAGCACACAGACACGCACATACACACATGCGCACAAACACACACACAGCTACAGCACACAGCCATTCAGCACACAGCTACTGTCACAGCTATGTACACACACACACACAGACACACACACACACACACACACACACCCAGAAACACACACACACACACACACCACATATACATACACATCCACAGCCCCAGGGAAACATTGATGAAGAAAAAGAGGTAATAACGTCCCCTGAACTCAGCTATTCATAGTGAAATATTCTGTATCTCTGTCTGTATGGATGTATTATGTTTTTTTTTTTTCCTTGGCGTATTTTATGTATTCTATTATCTACTAATATCCCGTTGAGGATATTTAAAGCAGTTATCTATCTATCTATCTATCTGTCTACGTCTATCTGCCCGCTCCTCTGCGGGTGTCCAGGTGGAGATGTCTCTCGTGCGCGCGGTAGCTCAAACAGCTTCACGCGAAGACCCCGCTCCCCTCACGGGCCACTGAAGCACCTCCTCCCTTTCTCTCTCTCTCTCACACCCCTGCTATCCAGTGAAAAATCTGGATAAACGGTCACATCAATATACACACAAATGAGCAAGGCTGCCGTCCAGGAGCCACTTTGTCTCTGGTGAAGCAAGAATGCAATCGTATAATGGAACAAGATAGGATTGTGCTTTGCTACACATTTCTCTCTCTACCCACGTCAACTGGGGAAAAGGCACTTCCTTGCTGCTGGGGGAGTGGCTTCACAGGGGCGGGAGGCCTCCTCAGCTACCCCAGCAGTGTTGGTGGGATAGAATGGGATGCAGGGTCCCAGGGATAGTTTTTGGGGCCGAGGCATTAACGAGGAGGAATGGGGAGGGTTTGGAGGATAAAGTGCTTGGACGACTACAGCGTTGGAGATGGCTCCTCCCACAGCTCTCCTATACGTGGAGGGTCCTGGTAATATACAATCCTGCTGCTTCACAGGCTGGCTGTGCCTGACTCACCCATGCAGCTCCTTCACAGCACCCGGCGTCTGCATTCTGCAGACGTGCAGTAGCCGCTAATCGGTTTGTGGCTAGGTTTAACAGGGAGGCCACACCAAACTGTCCTTTCTGTAATGATTTGGACACTGTTTTCATGTTTACTGTCACCGACTGAGACGTACACTTTTGTTAACGCTGCTCAGTGTTGTCTTTGGGAGGTTGGGGTGTGTTTTTGCACAAATTGTTTATTTTGGATGCGTGTCGAGGAACTCTGGGCCTGCTGCGCACTTGCTAATTTTCTGTGTGGCTAAGCAAAGCTAGCCATTCACCGCACACGCGCGGCCAAGCTTTAAGGGCAAGATGACGATGTGGTGGGGATTTTTAAGACCATGGTCAGTGCCAGGGTCTTAACTGAATAAGAGTTTCTTCCGCGCTACCAAAAACGCTGCAGGATGTGTGAGCAGATGGGCGGTGAATGGAGGTTAAATTATGAGGTTACCGATGAGAGATCTCATTTGTTGGAAGTTTTTGAACATCTAGGCAATGTTTTTAGGCTCTGTTTCAGGTGTAAAATGATGTTTTTTTGTTGTCGTTTATTTTATCATTCTTTTGCATCCTTATTTTTATTCTTATTTTTTCTTTCTTTCAAATATGGTGTACATTTGCGGCTTTGCCGAGTGGTGAAATTTTAAAAGGGATTTTAGTCTCTCTCTCGTAGCTGTCATGCATATCAGTCTTTCCTGTTTGTCGAATCTCAACCACCGTAACCATAAATATGGTTATGTTTATGAGTAAAAATAAAGAAAAGATGAAAAGGAAAAGATTTATCTCTGTTCAGAATAGGGGGGGGCACACCACTCCAACAGCGCTCTCCCTCTCTCTCTCTTCCTTCAGGGCGCATAGACATTCTTTAATGTTTACCCATTCTAACATTATATCATACATTTTTTTGTTTAATCTAACTTGTTAAATCAATGGTTTCTCACCCTCTCCCTCACTTAAA